>BLSH010212820.1:188900-223990 GCA_018402905.1 Glandirana rugosa
AATGTAATTGGAACAACAGACTGATATCTAAATACAAATAGGAATAAACTACCAACAGAGGTTGTGAGACAATCAACAGTAAATGGCTTCAAACATGCTTGGGATAAACATAAATCTATAGTCAGACAACAAGGTTAATGTAAAAAAAAAAAAAAATTAAAAATAAATAAATATATAAAAAGGGGCAGACTCAATGGACCACTCAGTCTTTTTCTGCCGTCGCTTTTCTATATTTCTATGTGATTCAACTACCAGAACCCAGAACCCGAACCCGAAGGTTTTTTGAAATGTCCGGGTTCGGGTCCGGGTCCCGGACACCCCAAAGTTCGGTACGGACCCAAACTTTAAAGTTCGGGTTCTCTCAACACTAGTCCTTAGCCATAGCAAGAGCAGCCTTGTCCCTGAGACAATTAAGCCTGCGACTTCAAAAAATGTGATACGTTTTCCCCTACAATCATGTCTATGCTAAACCATAAGGTTTGTTACAACAACCATTTTTATTATTGTCAGCCCTCGCTATGGCACACGTGAAATGCCATACAGATACTGATCTTACACACCACCCTCGTAACCCCCAATTCCTATAACTAATCCTTGGAGAAAAAAAGACTCAATAACCACTTTACCAATGTGGATACGTGGTTATATGACCCACTAAGCCTTCTGGCCTGCAGAGTGGAAGGGTCCTCCTTTGGGTGCCCACCTTGCAGCCTAGGTGACATGGGCACTTCCTACTGGTTATCCAATGGCCTGGTCCTCTCAGGCTCAAAAAGACTACAGCAGTATGATAACATCATGACAAGGGACAACAGCAAGATTTTTTTATCCTTGGGATAACAAAATTACCTAACAGCCCCCTTTACCAATGTGGATCCATGGTCACATGATCCACCGAGTCTTCTGGAATGCAGAGTCCTGCTTTGAGTGCCCACCTTGCTGCCTAAGTGACATGGACACTTACCACTGGTTATCCAATGCCATGGCCCTCTCGGGCTCAAAAATACTGCAGCAGTGTGATGACATCATGACAAAGAACAGCAGAAAGCTAGTCAGCAGCAAGCTCAGAATGCAGTGCCAGGAATCAACAGCTGGGAGACCAGTTATATGTAGCTACACATGAACATGAACAAACCCCAGTGACAAAATATATAACAGGGTTGCACCGATACTGGTATCGGTGCCAGTACTAAGCATTTGCATAAGAATCGGTGCTTGTGCAAATGCTCCGATACCTGACACCGATACTTTCAGGCTCAGTTCTTTCAGATGTCAGCGGAATTCCCCCACTGACAGCTAAAATGTAAAAAAAAAAAGCTGGCAGTTATTGGTTGTTAAGGAGCAGGGCCTCTGTGTCCTTAAAATGACTTATTCAGCTGTCTGTGGGGTTCCCCTGTTGACAGCTGAAGTGTAAAGTCCCAGCAATTGGAGCTGTCAAAGAAAAAAAAGCAACCGTGCAATGTTTACCAATAACGTTGCTCAGCCACTGAAACAGAGAGATAAAAAGAAACATTGTATATTTTTTTATATTTCTGTTTATACATCTATCTACAGATCAAAGGGATGAACTTTGATCTGCAGATGAAGTCAGTTTAAAGCCACCTGTCAAGTAAAAAATAAATCTTTTTTGTTTTTTTATTAAATGTTCCTCTGTTTAACCCCTTATTAACACTTAATTTACTCTAATCAGTCTTAATGAACTTCTTATTCTCCTTTTACATTTAATTATTATTTTCCTGCAAATTTTTTTCACTTCTATTTTATAAACTATTAATAATTAGAACTTTTTTTGTTTGCTTTGTTCGTTAATATTTGTACACCTTATCATATATTTACATGTTTCACATTAAATAAAGGGCAAAATTTGAAAAAAAATACTTTTATTTCATTTGTAAATAACTTTTCAATGCTTTGTACCATTGCTGATAGCTGAAGTGTAAACAAAAAAGTTGTAGTAGGTATTGGTAATAGGTATCGGCGAGTACTAAAAAAAGTATTGGTACTCATTTAAAAAAATGGTATCAGTGTACCCCTAATACCTAATATACCTAACAGAGACCAAACAACTAACTATATACATAATATATACAACATGAGGGACATGGGTAACAGGGGATACCAGGGATGCAAGGAAGGAGGGACTGGGTACAGGAACAAGGAGCTGGAGTAAGCAGTATGGGTACACAGGCATAAGGATCTGGCAGCAAGGGTGGCAATCAAAACACTGATGCAAGAAGCAGTAGCAAAGGTGGAACTCAAGTACCCTTCCAGCAGGCATGGCCAGTGGAGTTGATTGCTGGAACTTGCTGGCTACTGGGAGACACCTGCTGGTGGGCACTAAGACTGCAGCTTTCTGCCCAGAGCACCACAATGTCACCAGCAAGCGAACACGTCAATAGCTTCCACTCCTGGAAGAGGTTCAACCAAAGACTTTGGTGAGTAGATAAAGGGTTTTGAAGAGTTCTTAAAAAAAATAAATAAATGTTAAAGAGTGGAAGGGGGGGAGGGTGCCTGGAATAGTGGGGCTTTAAAATGTAGGGCCATATGCATGTCTGTACCATTTTGTACAGAGAATTTACTCATTGGTCTGAGATAGTCAGCCTTATATAGACAGGCATTGTGCAATAGCTTTCATTTTACTGTACTGAAGGAATCTAAACAAAAGAATTATCGTCATGAAACTTTATTATAAAGTTATAGCTTGCACTGGTCACTGGTCTAGCAGCCAACATATTGCCTGTGGATATTTTATAAGGCTGCAGGGATGAGCAGTTTTCTGACTATCTTATACCAGTGAGAATATTCTGTATGAAGAATGTACAAACTTGTTTTCCTGTGGATATTACACATGGCTTCATGGTATAGCATGATGGATACTTTTCTGTGCAATATGTGCCAAACTCTCAGACTACGAAGCCTGGCCCTCTTAACCACCTAGACCAGGGGTCCTCAAACTATGGCCCTCCAGTTGTTCAGGAACTACAATTCCCATCATGCCTAGTCATGTCTGTGAATGTCAGAGTTTTACAATGCCTCATGGGATGTGTAGTTCCGCAACAGCTGGAGGGCCGTAGTTTGAGGATGGCTGACCTAGACTGACCTTGTTTTTGCCACTATCCAGCTATGATATACACTATATTGTCAAAAGTATTGGGATGCCTGCCTTTACACACACATGAACTTTAATGACATCCCAGACTTAGTCCGTAGGGTTCAATATTGAGTTGGCCTATGCTTTGCAGCTATAACAGCTTCAACTCTTCTGGGATGGCTGTCCACAAGGTTTAGGAGTGTGTCTATGGAAATGTTTGACCATTCTTCCATAAGCACATTTGTGAGGCCAGGCACTGATGTTCGAAGAGGAAGCCTGGCTCGCAGTCTCCACTCTAATTCATCCCAAAGGTTTTCTAGGTTAGGATTCTGTGCAGGCCAGTCAAGTTCCTCCACCCCAAACTCAGTCATCCACGTCTTCATGGACCTTGCTTTTTGCACTGGTCCAAATCATTTGGTGGAGGGTTGATTATGGTGTGGGGTTGTTTTTCAGGGGTGGGCTTGGCCCCTTAGTTCCAGGGAAGGGAACTCTTAAGGCCTCAGCATACCAAGACATTTTGGACAATTTCATGCTCCCAACTTTGTGGGAACAGCTTGAGGATGGCCCCTTCCTGTTCCAACATGACTGTGCACCAGTGCAGAAAGCAAGGTCCATAAAGACATGGATGAGCGAGTTTGGGGTGGAGGAACTTGACTGGCCTGCACAGAGTCCTGACCTCAACCCAATGGAACACCTCTGGGATGAATTAGAGTGGAGACTGCGAGCCAGGCCTTTTCGCCCACACCAGTGCCTGTGGACAACCTTCCCAGAAGAGTTGAAGCTGTTATAGCTACAAAGGGTGGGCCAGCTCAATATGGAACCCTACGGACTAAGACTGGGATGCCACTAAAGTTCATGTGTGTGTAAAGGCAGGTGTCCCAATACTTTTGGCAATATAGTGTATAACAGAACTGTTATTCCAAACCCTTGTTGATAGTGGTACCCGATAGGTACACCTTCCTAATAATGATTTATAATTAAACAATCAAGTACAGGTGACCCATACCCATACTAGCACAGTAGCTATCACTAATAGGGTGAAAATGGCATCCGATTGCTCCTCTGTGTGTTGCTTTTCCCCCAAATTGTATACTATTTTTTATTTTAATTGCAAAAAACAAATAGCTTTCTTCTCTAAGAGCTAAAATAATGTGCTGAAATCTTGCGTTTCTTGTAAGTTCCATATATCAGACTCTTCATTTAAATCACATAAGAATTGCTAAAACTATATTCAATTAAGTCTGAAGTGTAAATTCAGCATTTTTAGTTTGATATTCCAGATAATTGCAGAGACACGTCTTATTTGTATATAGAATTTATTTCCCTGGTGCGGCTAAGCAATTAAACAGTAAAACCGTCTACTATATTAATGTGGGAATGTTTATGTTTATAACAGTGCATAACAAGTTTAGGAGACAAAGCCTGTCATGGTTGACTTCTCTTTGCATACGTTACTTAGCACCCAGGCAACAGTTAGAACAAAATTCCTCTGTTTGACTTTGTTTATCCAACTCCAAATTAATTGCAATTTATTGGTGTCAACAGAAAAAAAAATGCAACATTTGAATTAATATTGAATTGATATACTCATAGGTAGCATCAGTGTGCTTGATGTATATTGAAGTCACTCTATCATTGTTAAAGGAAAAAATATTTCTGAAAATTTTATTTTAAAATGAGGCTTTAGGTCATCCATTCTCAACCGGGGTTTAGTGAAACCCTGGGATTCTCCAAGAAGTTGAATTCTCCAAGAAGCGGTTCCTTGAGCTGTGGCCAATTTATGTCCCATTTCATAGTGCCTGCAGAGTTCTGGGGCAAATGTCACTTGGCGGGGCCAGCTGCATGGCTAGAGATGTAAAATTTCTGGAAATTTTGAAGCCATGGGGGGAAAAAAAAATTTCCCCTATTTTGCTCATAAAAAAATAGATTTTTTGGGGGAAAAATTGAACAAAAAAATCAGTGTGGAGTAGTTTCACAAATTGAAAGTAATTTTGTTACACTGGAAAGGTGAAATGTATATAAACGTATTATTCTTGAAATAAAAGTACAGCTTATTCAGTAAATAAACTAAACTTGCTTTTTAAAATTGTATTTGTTATTACACATAGAATAACAAGGACTGTATTGTGTATTTTTTATGAGGCCGTGGTTTGCAACACTTGTAACTTGAAGATGCTGCTGGTGAAGAAACACTTTGCAATGATCCAAAAGCAGGAGAAAGAGTGTTTCTGGAATGAGAACTCTGGAGGGAAAAACTCTTTGCACTTTCATTTTGGTCTGCATCATTTTATTCCATAAAATATTTTTGAATGTCTTTAGGGCCCCCCTGGCATGCCAGGGTGTGTTTTGTCATCCTTGTAGCATTTGGAAAAGAATATTTTACTCACTCAATATTTGTAAATTGCAGCTTTGCTCTCAGCAGAAATTGCACTGTGGAAATGTTTCCAAACTCTAGATGTTGGTCTCACCATTTTACTGAGAGGAGGAAAAGAAAAAAACAATTTACTAACCAAACTATGGGTAAATATTATGCTGTGATGGTGGAGAACATTATTAGGAATCATTTAGAAGTTATACAGATAAACAAATTTGTCAGATAAATGTACCTTCTTACCTGCCAATTAAGGCCTGAGAGAACAGAAACTGTCATCTACTCTATCCCAACAATCACCCAACTGTAGCAGGTACAACATGGAGCCCACAAGAAAACTAAACTGGAGCCTTTCTCCTGCAGTGCCCTCTAGTGGCAGGAATGAATATCTCTCTTATTTGAGAACTGCATTGAGAAATACAGTGTTACTTGAATTGAATTCCAGGATTTGCTTGTCTTCAGCAAATAACTTGCAATCATTTAAGACTTTACATAAAGTCTCAGAAATCTGATCTGCATGTTATATAGTTTGAACTCCATGTAATAGATTTATTATTTATCGTTGTAAAAGAAAATATGTCACATTTTTTAAATTTTTCTAGAAAGAAAAAAAAAAAAACGGCTTCGGAATAAAACAGAAAAAAAATGTTTTTTTCCCCAATTTTTACGGATTTTTTCCACGCCTTCATATCTCTATGCATGACACCAATGATTTTTTAGCTGTCTGTCAGATTTCAAAGTATAGACAAGGATGTCAAGGGGCATATTCAGATTACAGATGGAGAGTAGATGGGGGGGTCCAGCCTGAGGCAAAGAGAGAAATAAAAAAAACATATTTAAAGGGTTCCTCTGGGATAAAAAAGGTGGTAATGTAATGAAGACAGGTGACTCTGGGGAAATATTTGAGTAGCACTGCCCCCTTGGGGTTGCTTAGAATTACATGTTCATCTGTGCCACCTTGGCCCTGTGAACTTGGCCTCCTGACACTCTAGGTTCAGACATGTTGCATACACCTTTAAATGACACACAGACACAATGCAAATTGATTAGCTCTCTTTGATTTTACTTGTCCAACAGGAGAGTCTGGTAACAGGGTATTAGTTGGATAAGTCCTGGGTAAAACAGCCAAAACTCAGTTGAGAAGATACCCTTAAGTAATTGAATAACAGCTTGAAATCACAGATACAGAATATCAATGTACACAAGAACAGACAATAAATGAATGGATCTCTAAGAAAATACTAGTTCCTGTCTATAGCACCAGTGCTAAAGGAAAAAACCCTATTGTACCTTTAATCCGAATGAGAGACAAGGTATTATAAGTATTAGGGATAGGTCCCTTTAAATAGCAATAGGATAGCAGTGTCCAGGATGCAAGGCCTGCAATGATCTTCACCAGCAAGTTGGAGCTCAAAAGACAAGAATTCTCAGTATGGCACAGTGATATATAACCAGAGCAAAACAGCTGAGCCTGGCCAGCGGTAATCTTTAGAGCAATTCCAGATGTAAGATGTCTGTATACAGTGTCCTGTGCAATATGTAGCAGGTGGTGTTTGACCCACCTAGGTCGGAACTGAATCACCGTGTTGCCACAGTCCTCTCCCACAGCCAAGGAGGTGTGTTTACATGGAACCCGGGAAGCAAAGGAGCTGGGGCCTTGTCTGCTGACCCTTTTATAGCCTCTCCCAGAGCTCTTTCTTTGTAGCAGATGGCATGCTGGGAGGTGTAGTCCAGAGGCTGTTCTGTTGGTCCTGGGCATCTGTTCAAGAGACTACAATTCCTACAGTGCTCTCTGCTTGGCTCAGGAAGTTGATGCATATAATTCGATCCCAGCACTAGGGGAACATAGAGACAGTCTGAAAAGGAAAAGGATAAGTCTGCAGTGCCAGGTAACTGTAGTCCGCTGTCGGCTACATCCTCCCCCCACTTGAAAGTCTTTGGTCCCCGAAGACAGGATACAATCTCATTAAATTATCTATGGATTAGTACATTTAAAGATAGACGACTAATTATTCTATTAATCAGAAGCCACTGTAGCAAACAACTGACTAATAGAGGGATTTTCCAACAATAAACTATATACACCATCAGACAGAGTTATATCATTTTGATGACAGGCCAGTAATACATTAGTGACCCACCCAGTAGTGTCAGGAGGCAGAACAAGGTCATCCTCTACCAAAGGTTCAGTAGAGGTGGCAGGCACTTGGTTAGGATGTTGAGCTGTGGAAGTTAGTTCATCAGAACTTTCTCCAAGGGTAATGAAAAAAAATATTCATAAAAGCACCCATGCTGACCACCATAATTTAATGAATGGGGTAGTTCAGTATCAGAAAAATGTCCCCAGCTGACAGTCCCACCCCCCCTAGTATACGTTGGGGTGGGGCTCCTGAATGTAATTCAACAGCATAAAACAACAGGGATTAAAGATCCTCAAGGGTGTCATAGGTCAGTCTCTTAGGAGGACAGATTTTTGGTCTAAGTCTTGTGTAGATACTCCCCAAAGGTTCAGGTTCACGATCTGCCCCCTGAAAAGTACAACCAGGCTCTGTCTCTTCCAGACTCTCCTGAGCAATCTCTCCTTCTACTTCATGGATAGGAGAAACTGGAGCTTCTCCAAGATCTGGTAAGGGTGGTTGGTGGTTCTAGTGGCTGGTCCGTGATGACGCTCGCTATTGGAGAGGGAAACGCATTGACGTCATTTCCGGCTTTCCATACTCTCTGACGTCACGTCCGCTCGTGGTGGAACGCATGCCGGAGCCAGACGCCGCACCTACTCTATAGATTTTGCTGACAGGCGGGAGATCATCAGTCTTTCCTGTAAGTGTCATTCTTTTAATTGCGCAATAAAACACACAGAACAATACTTCACTATGGAGGCTGGTTCTAGTTTTACCTCTCCAGTTTCTCTCCCAGGGGAGTGTACAGGCCCTGCAACCTCAAAAGGCTGAGATTCTACCCTTTTAGGTAGAGAAGTTTAATTTCTGTCTTTCATTGGAGATAGAGAAACTCCCATGGTATCCCCAAGTGGAGGAATCCAAAACCAGTCATGGGTTAGTTCTTCCTCATCACTCTCCTCTTCTTCAGCCTCCTGGGAGGTGGATTCAGGTATTCAATGAGTCCTAGATCTCAAAGTAGGGGAGCAGGGTGCATCAAAGCAAGGAGGCGGAGATACTCGAATGGCTTCAGATAAGGGCAGCAGGTGATTCTAATGCCATGTCTTGAGTGGGCCCGTTTTCCCTTCTGGGCAGATCTGGTAAACAGGCAGGCCTGGTAATCATTTGCAGACAATATATGGTTGAGAACGCCATTGATTAGTCAACTTATGTTTTTCAGGCACCCTTAAGTTGCGCAACAGCACCCGATCCCCTGGTTGCAAATCTTGAACCCTCACCTTAAGATAAAAGATCCTTTTGTTTCTCTGATCTCGAGTGGTCAATGCTTCCTTGGCTTCCCCATAGGCAGTCTTCAAACTTCTCCGAAGTCTCGATAAGAGGCCTGGGATAGTGTGATCCAAGGAGCCTTTCTCCCGAACATCAATCGGTAAGAGGAGTACCCAGTGGAGTCATTCACTGTGCTATTGTAAGCGTGGACCACGGCATCAATGTAGTCACCCCAATGTTGCTTCTTTTCTAAGGGCATGGTTCCTAACATGTTCAATAGAGTTAGATTGAAACGTTCTGGTTATGGATCTCCTTGACAATGATAAGGTGTAGTTCTAGATTTTTGAATGTTTAAGAGCTCACATAGTCTCTTTAGCAAATTGCTCTCAAAATCCCGACCTTGATATGAATGTAAGCACTGGGGTAGGCCGCAATGGACAAAAAACTTCTCCACTAGAGTTTAAGAATGGTACTGGCTTGTTGTTCTTTGGTCGGGAAGGCCTGAACATAATGGGTGAAATGATCTGTCACAACCAGGACATTGCTTCACTCACTCAGGTCAGGTTATAGACACAAGAAATCGATGCACACCAGCTCGATCGGCCCTTGGCTCTGCAAATGGCCCAGTGGGGCAGTCCTACTAGACAAAGTCTTTGCATGCACCGAACGCAGGAGCGACAGTAACTTTCAACTTCGGCCCTCTTAGATGGTCAATAGAAGAGATCCCTAATTAGCTTAAGGGTTCTATCCCATGCCCATGGTCATCATGAAAAGTGGTCTGTGCTTCTCAGGAAGAAACAATTGGCGAACGCCCTCAGGTTCCTCAGATAGGCCTTTCCTGTATATGACTCCATCTTCCAATTGCATCCATTTCCATTCCTCGTGAGCTACTTTTGAACCATCAATGGAACTATTCAGGAGCATTTGAGGGTCCTTAGCTTACAGGCCTTCTTAACAAGGTTGCATAGTGGATCTTCCCCCTTGATCCCTTCTCAAGTCTTCCCTGGTCAGCTGAGGCAGTTCATGGCTGTGCACTTGAGTCAAATCACAGTAATGTCGGGGCACTCCAGCAGCAGTGACCCCTACAGCTTCAGCTCCTGTGGCCCCCTTATGATGATGCTCTACTCCCTGGCACACTGCACGCACTCTCTCAGGAGGCAAATGGACCCAGTTATTCAAGCCAACATCTGTGACATACGGTCTTCGGGATAGAGCATCTGCATCTCGGTTTCCCACTCCTGGTCTATACTTCAGGCTAAATTGAAATTCGGACAGTACAGCTAACCACCAATGTCCAATAGCATCCAATTTAGCAGTAGACAACAGGAAGTCAAAGGATTGTTGTCCGTCTTGACTACAAACTTAACTCCATATAGATAGTCTTGCAGCTTGTCTACTACTGCCCACTTGAGGGACAAAAACTCTAACTTATTCACAGGATAGTTCTTCTCAGGGGGAGTGAGACTCCAACTCACATATGCTATTGGACGAAGCTTTCCTTCCAACTCTTGATACAGAACTCCCCCTAGCCCATCTCAGCTAGCATCCACATGCAGCTCATATGGCTTTGAAGGGTCAGCGTAGGCCGAGACTTCCGCTTCAGTGAAGCTCTCCTTTAAACGTCTAAAGGCCTTCTCACACTTCCTGGGCCCCATTGAATTCAGCTTCTGCAAATCTTCATCCACTTCCCTTTGCAACAGCTCATTGAGAAAATCTCCTATAATGGGAACAAAATCATAGAAACAAGCTCAATTCGGTAACAGTACTTATTCGAGGCCAAGAGGTGACAGCTTCCAGTTTTTGTGGATCCATGGCTGCTCCATCAGCTGAGACCATGTGCCCCAAATAGGTAACTGAAGTCTGGTAGAATTGAATCTTCTCCAATGACAGCTTCAGTTCCTCTGCATGCAGTCTCTGGAAAACGTTCTCGAATCGTGCTTTGTGCTCCTCCATCTTGCCAAAAACAATGATATCATCCAAGTTCACGAGCACCTCTATCAAATTCATGTCGCTTACCATGTTCTCCATCAACCTCTGAAAGGTGGCTGGAGCCCCCGTCAACTCCTATGGCATACAATTAAACTCAGAGAACCCTAAAGGGCCGATGAACGCCGTCTTCTTCGGTCATCTTCGGTCATCTTCGGTCATCTGGATGCATAGGTATCTGGTAGTATCCACTCTTCAGATCCAATACACTGAACCACTTGGCTCCAAACAGACACTGCAAAGCATCTTCTATGTGAGGTGTGGTATACTGATCAGGAATAGTACTTCGGTACAGAGTTCTATAGTCAATACACACCCGGATGGACTCATTTTTCTTGCGCACTACCACAATGGGAGATGCGTAAGGACTCCTGGACTCTTTAATGACTTCAGACTTCTTCAACTCGGCCAGCTGCTCCCGGAGGTCTTCAAGATCACTCAAAGGGATTTGACGAGCTCTCTCTAGAAAAGGCCAGTCTTCCCTCAGCCAAATTCAGTGTTGGGCACTTTTGACACAGCCCACATCAAAATCACTCTTAGAGAACATATTTTCCCACCTGGCTAACTGAGCTTTAACTCTTTCTTCCCATCTGGGAGATAAAGTGGGACATCGAACAGTAGACTCTCTCCCAGGGTCCCTCTGAACCAAGTCAACTGCCGTCACTGGAGTAGCCGCACTCACTCTTCCAATCACCATATGAGGTTTCCGGCTGACTGGTAACATTTCAAACACTGACAGGGATTCTTCCCCCACTTCTCAGTAATGCCCTGGTCGACACAATCTCTGGGACCAGTTCTATCCCAATATCTTCTTCCAATGGGTCAGCTTCCCGGCAGGATGCCCGTCAGGATCAGCTACTTCCTCCATCTAGAGCTTCCAATGCAGTGGTTCGTATGGGGAAATACAAGAATGACCTCTCATAGTGTATCACTTAGTGGTAAAAACAGCTTTAATGGTAAAAAATTTGCTTACATGATATCAGCTTCAGACAGTCATTTGTACATCGTATGAATGAGTAGTCTTGTTCCTCTCCATGCTCACCGCCACTACAGCTCCATCTGACGGGCATCCTGTTGGATAGGTGGTCGGATGGCTTGAGATATACGCTGATTAACCTAGGCATTTCTGGTGAGCCTCAGTGTGTGCACATACTACACGCGGTGACACTGGTGGAGGATTGTTTCCAGGCTTGATATAATACTGGCCCGGGATCATTTGATTGAACTATTTTAGAGACAATTTTCTCGCATAAGAGTTGTCTACGGTTGTGGATTCATTTAGCACATGCACTTTGTACACAGTGTTTGATATGGGATTCTGTTGATTGTTAATTTTTCATTTTGAATTTTTTTTTTTTTTTTTAATATAAATTTTTATTGAAGTTTTACAGTGTTACAATGATAACAACATCAGGAGTACAACTCCAATGATTGACAGCAACGTGGAAGTATAACAAAGTGCAAGTCATAGGTACACAGAGTATTAGTAGACAAAAAAGGGGGGGGGGGAAGGGGCACATCCGATGTGAAGATACTTGGTGCACGAATAAAAGAGAAGGGTGACTCTTGTTGGGACCAGGCAACTCTATAGGGGGAGGACTCTAGTAGAGATAGAGTATACCGTTATTTCCGAACCGTTGGTTGAACTTGACGAGCGTTAGGAGCAATGAAGTGATGGGGTGGAACGTCAGGGACTTGCACTGGGGTGGGATTTGGAGCAGAGAGGGGCATGTCCCGGATTTTAAGTTTCCTTAATGTGTTTGATATGTCGGCTTTCAAGTACCAATCTGAGAGCTTGAAGGGAGCCATAAATTGAGAGATCTCTGCTTCGTTGAAGGAGTATTCAATGAATTTTCGCCATTTGGCGAAGAATTTTTTCGAAGGTATCAAGTTCAAGTTAATTGTGTCTTGTTTTTCCAGAAGTAGCAGAGTGAAGAGGCTTTGCTTGACTTGGGACAGGCCCGGTGGGGATGGATGGATCCAACACTGCATAATAGCTCTTCTTGCTGCCAGCAGGCACAGGTGTCCCCAGTTCGATAGGCTTGTCGTGGGGTTTGCGGACGATTGAGACCCGTTCGGGATCCCGCTGAAGAGGCATAACATGGGATCCTTGGAGAGATATTGGCCGCTGACTGTGTCAATGTATGTCAGAATTTTATCCCAAAAGAGAGAGACATTGCGGCATGTCCACAGCCTATGGAACAGTGTCGGTTTAGGGGTGCGACACCAGGGGCAAACTCCCCGAGGTTGAGGACCCGGTGAGAAGCAAGACGGAATATATGCTCTGTGAGCGATTTTGAATTGAGTCTCTCTCCAGGTTTCAGCCACGACAAGTGAGCAAATTTTCTTGTACCTCGAGAGGATGTGCTCCGGAGCATCTTGATTTTCCAGTACTTGTCTCCAGGGATGAAAAGGGGTTAAGGAATATTTAGAGGCTTGGTGTTTGATAATTTCCCGGTAGATATGTGAAATGGAATAGTTTCCACTGGCCAGGAGTGAGTCAATAAATGAAGTTTTGCAGGGATCGAGGTGGGAGCCTTGGCAGGTTTGAAGGAATGACTTGAATTGAAGGTAGTGGAATGCATGTGAAGGAGGAAGGGAGAATTCCTCCTTGATGTCCGAGAATTCTCTAATGGTGTTGTGGCCCTTCTTGTATAGTTGAGCGACCAGTGACAGGCCTTTTGCCGACCAGTTGAAGAAAGCCTGGGTATCCAGGGATGGTGGAAACATGGGGTTGCCTAGTATAGGCAGGTTTGGAGAGATCGAGGATGGAAGGCTTTGCAGTTTTCGTATTTCCCTCCAAGCTATTACCGTGTCTCTAATTGCCAGACTGCTTTTTAGGTGTGGGGGGAGAGAGGTGACTTTAGCGTGTATTAAAGCCTTGAGGTTGTAGGGAGATGCGTGGGCCTCTTCCAGAGGAATGTTTGAGTATATGGATTGACCAGATAACCAGTCTAGACAGTTCCGTAATAAACAAGCAAGATTGTAAAATCTGAGGCTGGGGAGACCCACCCCACCCTCGCCCTTCGGGAGGCAAAGCTTGTGGAGAGATATCCTTGGACGCTTGCCTTTCCATAAGAATGTGGCAATCGCTCTGTGGATTCTCTGAACGTCTTTATGTTTTAGAAGCAGGGGTAACGTTTGTAAGGGGTAAAGCAGTCTTGCGAATGATACCATCTTGACCAAATGACATCTCCCGAAAAGCGAGAGAGGGAGGGCTCCCCAGCCCGTTAGTTCCCTAGTGATTTTATCTATGAGCGGGGGGTAATTCAACGTATAAAGGGAGGACGGTTCCCTACCAATATGTATGCCCAGGTATGTGAGCCGTTTTTCGGCAATTAAAAAGGGTGAAGACGATCTCCATGACGCCGCAACCCGTGGGTTGAGGGGAAGGACCTCGCTTTTATCTAGGTTGATTCTCAGCCCGGCACATTCTCTGAACCTTTGGAGGACGTTTGTCAGGTATCTGAAATCATTGGGTGGGTCGGAGGAGAATAGGAGGATGTCGTCGGCGAAGAGTGCTGAGCGACATGTCCGTTCGCCTAAAGTGACACCACTTATTCCCTGGGGAGAATTAAGTTGTCTGGAAAGAGGTTCTATGGCTAGGTTGAACAATAATGGAGATAGTGGACATCCCTGGCGGGTGCCCTTGGCTAAGGGGAAGACGGGGGAGATAAAAGTGGGGGTGACTAGGCGGGCAGCAGGGTTGGCATACATCTTGTGGATGAAATCCGAAAAAGGGCCAGAGAAGCCAACGGAGTTCATAACCATGAATAGCCATTTGAAACTAATGTTATCAAATGCTTTCTCGGCATCTAATGAAATTATGGCAACGTCTTTTTCAGGGTGTTGCTTGGCCAGTTCTAGCGTAAGCAGCACTTTTCTGATATTTAAGGTGGCCGAACGTCCCTTTACAAACCCTGATTGTGCCGGATGAATTAAGGAAGGAAGAATTTTGGCTAGTCGAGAAGCTATAATTTTTGAGAGGATTTTGGCATCCACATTTATAAGGGATATGGGTCTGTAGGACCCAGGGGATAAAGGGTCTTTGTTCTTTTTAGCTAGGAGTTTAATATGTGCTAGGGAGCTGGATGGTAGATAAGGTCCCCCGTCCCAAATAGTGTTATATACTAGTGAGAGGGTTTCTGATGTGAAATCTGATGTTAGCTTGTAGAAGTCGGGGGAAAGACCGTCCGGGCCCGGGGCCTTTCCGTTGGGCATTGATTTGATGATGCCTTGGATTTCCCCGAGGGATATGGGACTATTTAAAGTTTCCAACTGGGCTTCTGTGATTGATGGTAATTTGATTGAGGATAGAAGATTGGCAGCTTTGTGTGTGTCCACCGAATCTTCAGTGTATAGTGCTGTGTAGTAGTTCGTGAGCAGCGAGCTCACGCTGGGGGGATCGGTGACTATGTGTCCTGAGGGATTTCTCAGTGCCGAGATGTGGGTTGGGTTGAGGCGCCCCGAGGACATCCGAGCCAGCAGCTTCCCCGCCTTGTTTCCATATTTGTGGAATAGTAAGGAGGAGTGGAACTGGTGGATAGATTCCTGTTGGGAAGACCAGTGGTCAAGGGCATTTTTGGCCTGCTGCCATGCCCGAATGTTCTCAGGGGTCCTTGAAGTATTAAGGGTCCTATGGGCCTGGTTAAGTGTGTTACTGGCTAGAGTCAGGTTTGCGCGAGCCTTCTTTTTGAACCGAGCTGCGAAGGCGATAATATGTCCCCTGAGGACAGCCTTCCCCGCTTCCCAGAAAAGATTGGGTGTGGAGAGGTGTTCTTTGTTTGTTGCCGTGTATTCTGTCCAAGCTATCTGAAGGGAATTTTTAAGTTCTTCATTATTATAAAGGTAAGATGGGAATCTCCATGTTGACCCCTGGGGTCTGCTCAGAAGGTTTGTAATTTCAATAGTGACTGGGGAGTGGTCTGAGATTGCCATATTCTCTATGCCTGTTGAAGTTACCAACGGAAGAAGGGCCTGGGACGCAAAGAAATAATCTATTCGGGAAAACGAGTTGTGGGGGGATGAGTAGAAGGTATACTCCTTGTCAATGGGATGTTTTACGCGCCAAACGTCGGTCAGTTTAAGGGACTCAATAGTGTGAGCTAGCATGGAGGATTGTTTTGGGTTAGATGGCTGGAGTGACGCTCCTACGGATCGATCATCTCCAGGGTCCATGGTGGATTTAAAGTCGCCTCCCAGTAGATGGAGGGGTTCTGGGATTTGTAGAACCCATGTGGACAGGTCTCGGAAAAATGTTTGGGTGGGCGAGTTTTCTGCGTAAACGTTAGAAAGGGCCAAATCTCTATTGGCCAGTGTGATGTGAATAGTGACCCTGCGTCCTACGGTGTCAGTGTCTATTGTACGAATAGTGGCTGGGAGACGTTTGTGAAGGAGGATGGCCACTCCTGCCTTCCTCCCCACAGAGGGGGATCCGAACACCTCACCCACCCACAGCTTGCGGAGCCTAGGGAGATCGTCTGCTTCAAGATGAGTCTCTTGCAAGAGGGCTATATCAGCCTTCAGCCTTTTCAGGTGTCTGAGAACCTGCATACGCTTATGCGGGGAACGTAGCCCCTTGACATTCCAAGTAACTATTTTCAAGTTACTCCCGAGCTCTGAGGGATCCATAATGTCATACAGTTGTGAAAGAAAGTGGGGAGAGACCAACGGCTGGTATAGTCGCCATAGTGCCCTTTAGAGCCAGGGAGTAAGGGAAAAAGAGAGCCATCATATTTGCACCTGGGAAATGTTATACCGCAGCAACTTGAGCACCGAATGGAAGTGCCAAGAAACACAACTTTTACGGACTTCCCTTTTTTCTGCATGGGGATTATCCAGCAACAAAGCTGACCGCCCCCGCCGAAGAAAGTCAAGTCAGGACCGGGAGGGACAAAAAGAGGGGGGCTGAATAGGGGGAGCGTGAGGGGGGAGGGGGGGAGGGGAGGGGGGGGAGTAGGGTGGGGGGTGAGGGGTTTATGAAAGGTACATACCGTGTCATTACATACTGGGCCCGTTCGGGGTCCGAGTGAACATAACTTTAGTGGATGAGTAGCCGGCCCTGGTGTCCGGTGCGGGCCCGCCTGCACGTGGAGACCCCCCGTGGGCGGGCTCGCAGGAGACACCAACCGCCGCCTTTACCGTGCCCCTAAACCAAGATAAGGGATCTATAACATATCTTAAAATCGGCAAGATAAACATTTGTAACGTACATATTAACAGTCCACAGCCTCGTGGCATAATGGCGAACTGGCTACGAAAGGGTTTGAACAACAGGTGAAGGATGGCCTCTCTAGGCCAACCAAAATGAGTCACTTACAGTTCGTTGATCAGTCAGCTATGGGTAAACGCGCAGTAGTTCCTTGGGTAAGGGTCATAGAAGTGTAGATTATGGAATTTGGTGGTGAGACCCTGATCATGAGTTTCAACACAGCGGCAGTGGCTTAGTCAGGCTACTCCCGTGGTGGGGAGGTATCCGGACGACCAAATCTAACCCTCTTGTATGGGGGCTTGTCGGGGCTCCGGAGTTTGTTAGGCATCAGGGAGGACTTTTTAGGGGAGCTGTGCCCGTTGGGTTCTGATGAAGGTGTCTGGTCCATGGCTGTTTGTAGAGAGTCAGCCAAGTAGGCCTCTGCTTCCTGAGGTGATGTGAAAGATACTTTTTCCCCTTGTGGGGAGTGAAAATAAAGGGTCGCCGGGTAGGCCAAGCTGAACCTAATGGCCCGGTTGTGGAGGGCAGAGCATACCGGGGAGAAGGCTTTTCTTTTCTGCATGACTTCTGCCGAGTAGTCAGCAAAGACCAATAAGTCGTTTCCCTCAAATGTTAGTGAACGAGCTCTTCTGAAGGATTGCAGTATGGCTTGTTTGTCCGCATAATTAAGGTAACGGACAATGACCGCCCTGGGTTTGGAGTGGGATTCCGAAGGCTGGCCCAATCTGTGCGCTCTTTCCACAACACAGGGTGCCCGAAGTCCCAGCAGTTCAGGTATGATCACCGCACAAATTTTGGGAAGATCCCTGGGGGGGTAGGATTCTGGGAGGCCTATAAAGCGTAAATTGTTTCTTCTGGCCCTGTTCTCCAGGTCAATGACCTTCTCCTGGAGCTCCTTTTGGGTGGTGGTTAACTTAGCCACAGCAGCAGCTAGAGCTGTAGTGTCATCCTCTACTGTAGAGATCCTGCCCTCAGCTTGATCTATCCTGGTAGCCTGCAGCTGCAGATTTGTGTGTAGCTGTTCTAGGCCTCTGTGTATGGCTGCATCCACTGCATCCGTTATAATTGGCTGAATTAAGAGCACTACCGCCTGGGCAATGCTAGTTGGAGAAGAGGGGTCTGCTGTGGTGGATCCTGCGGTACTCTGCAGGTCTTGTATGCCCGTAGCATCCGTGCTCTGGGGAGGGGGGGCCGCTAGCTTCGCTGCATATGACATTACCTGCGGTCCGGCGGCCATGATGGCTGCAGCGTGAGGCGTCTCTCCTCCCTGGGCTTGCTGAGCGGTGGCCGATCGCGGACCCGAACGCTCCACAAAACGGTCCATCCGTGTCCTCGGGTGCGAGGAGAGGCAGGGGTAGAGTGTCCCTCCCGGTTAAAGCCGCTTTAGTAGCCGGATTCTGTGTTGGGGGGAGCGGAGCTGGGTCTTCTCAGCTCCTCTCCATGCAGCGCCGGAACCGGAAGTCCATTTTGAATTTTAATGTTTATGCACTTTTTGATGTGGGTGCGCTGCTGAAAATATTGATTCACAGGTTTTTCATTTATGCACTTATTCACTTTAAGCAGCAAAACTTTTAGATGTTTAATCACTAGATGTTTTTAGTGGTTGTTATATAATTTTAAGAGCACAAGTATATTGAGCCCGGTGTTTTATTTTATTTTTTTATTCATAGAATGCATTAAGATAAAAACCTTCTGACTTTACAACCACTTTAACCACTTCCCTACCGCCGTGTACAGAATGACGGCTGGGAAGTGGTTGAGTTATCCTGACTGGGCGTCATATGACGTCCTCAGGATAACATGCCGGCGGGGGCGCAAATCGCGGCAATCGGTGGTGTGGGGGGTCAGTCTGTCCCCCCGCATTACCGATCTCAGTAAAACGCTTCCATTGGAAGCACTTTACCATGTGATCAGCCGTGACCAATCACAGCTGGTCACAGTGTGAACAGGAAAGCCGTTTATCGGCTTTTCCTGTACTCGGGTCTGCAGACCTGAGCAGTGGAGAGCCAATCAGCTGCTTTCCTGACATAGGGGGTTTGTGATGATTGTTTATCAGCGCAGCCCCCCCCTTGGATTGCCACCCTAGACCACCAGGGAGCCTGCCCAGGGACCATCAGGGATGTGCCCACCCAGGACCACCAGGTAGCCGACCAGGGACCACCAGGGAGCCAATCAGGAACACCAGGGAGGCCACCCTAGACCATCTGGTAAGGGGCACAGTGCCCAATATGGATGGAACATAGTGCCACCTTCAGATGCCACCCTAGACTACCAGGGAAATGGCCCCATCGGTGCATCTGCCCACCAGTACCCACCAGTGCCCCTATCAGTGCATGCCAGTGCCACCTACCAGTGCCCACCAGTGCCAACTACCAGTGCCACCTATCAGTGGCCATCAGTGCCACCTATCAGTGCCCAGTGCCGCCTATGAGTGCCAATCAGTGCCGTCCTATGGGTGCTCATCAGTGCAGGTTATCAGTGTCCATCAGTGCTACATATCAGTGCCCGTCAGTGCTGCATATCAGTGCCACCTATCAGTGCCCATCAGTGCTGCTTATCAGTGCCACCTATCAGTGCCCATCATTGCTGCATATAAGTGCCTCGTCATCAGTGCCCGTCAGTGCCACCTCATCAGTGCCGCTTCATCAGTGCCAATCAGTACTGCCTCATCAATGCCTGTCAGTGCAGCCTCATCAGTGCCCATCAGTGATGGAGAAAATGTACGTATTTACAAACTTTGTGACAGAAACAGAGAATTTTTTTTTGTTTTTCAAAATTTTTGGCCTTTTTTTATTTGTAGCGCAAAAAAAACAAAAAAAAAAAACGCAGAGGTGATTAAATACCACCAAAAGAAAGCTCTATTTGTGGGAACAAAATGAGAAAAAAATTGTTTGGGTACAGCACCGCACGACCGCACAATTCAAAGTGCAACAGCACTGAAAGCTGAAAATTGGTCTGGTAGGAAAGTGTTCTAAGTGCATAGTATTTAAGTGGTTAAATATTATCTAACAATGTAAACTTTTATGTACTTGCTGATCAAAACCTAAGGTGTGTCACCACTTTATCATTACTGATTTGTAGTCATTAGTGTAATTATGTGTCCTTGCAGCAATATGTTCTTTGGTGCATCTTAGTGATATTTTAGTGTGTTTGTAATGAATAATCCATAGTGTGCAATGAAAAATGTGTGGTATGAAGTATGAGCTTTTTACGTGACATCCATCAACTTGCCAGTGAACATTGTTGTGCTGACTATTATGCTGTCTGGGGCCTCAGGGTATTACATGGTAAGCATCATTACCAAAGCACTGAAGACCACAACACAAGAAGTATATAAGGTGTCAGTGTAATTATATTGCTCCTGCATCTGTTTTTATGACTAGTTTATTTCATTTATAAAAAAAAAAAAAAAAAATTAGTTTCAATATATCTTTATTGGTCTAACAAAGGGAAACAAGCATGTTCAGTACATACAATAGTTTCAAAGTGGGTACCGTTGCTTAAAAAACCTTGATAGAAATAGAAGAGAAAGAAAAAATAGAATGGGGGAGGCCCAGATGGAGGGATGACACCATTAAGTTAAATAAGCTAATTGGCATACTAGCAAGTGGTCAGGTATTAAGCATAATAATAACCCATTTGTAGGTTATTTAGGTAGGTTGGAGTCCAGGTTTGCTATAGCCGGTCAGAGAATGCTAGACTGAAGGCAACTTGCAGGAGGGGTGAGAGGTCCATGGAGACCATATGGAGTCAAATTTGTCAAGTTTGCTTTAGTGAACATAAACTCAAGTTGTGTGTGCTTATTCAGAATTTGAATGGTTGTAGTCACATCGGAGGCGTGTTGCTTGTTTCCAGATCCTGGTGATGGTGAGTCTGGCTGCTATGAATACGTGATTTAAGAGAGTTTGGAAGGCCAGGAGTCAAGTTCTAATCCAAACAGGGCCAGTTTTGGGTCCGGTATAAGTGGTAATTTAGTGATGGAAGAGGCTAAGGTGCAGATGGAAGTCCAGTAAGTTATTTTTGGGCAGAGCCACCAGATGTGTGGAGGTAAGCCTGTATGTCTGCAGTTCCACCAGCATTGTACAGGATGATTAGGGTATATCGAAGCCAGTGTAAGGGCTGGGCTCAGCCCTCCCTTCTCAGAGCAAGCTGCTTAGCTGATGGTTAATTGCCAGTCTCAGCTTTCACTCTGTCTCACCTGATGTCAATATCATGCTTGTTAGCCAGCTCTCTTAGCTATATAAACTGCCTGGATTCGATCTCAGACACCTTCACCTGGTCAACAACTCAAGATGAATCTCTGCTGTGTTTATCCTGTGAAAGACTTTTGCCTGTTTGACTTCCCTTCTGGTTCCCGCATTAAAGACTCTGCGCTGATGACTTCCCTTCTGGCTCCTTACCCTGCATGCTGTTTGTTTAACCTCGCTGATCTCTGGATCCCTATTTGCTGGCTTGCTTCAACCATCTGCTCTGGCTACCAAACCTTGGCTATGTTTTGACTTTGTTTGCTCGGTTTGTTCTATTTTACAATTTTCATTAAATAGTGTGATTTTTACTGCACTTCTGTCTGATTCATGGTTTCTGACAGTAGGCGAAGGCCATGAATTCAGAAGATGCAGTCAATCCACTTGCTGGTAATATTTTTTCCAGATTGGATGAGCAGGATGAATGCATGGATCAGTTTGCCATAGCGTTACAGAACCTCATGAATCGCACTGCTCATCTGGTTCCTCCTATGGTGGCTGATCCGGCACAACTTGTTTCGCAGGCCGTTCCTGCTGATGCTCAAGTCTCTGTGCAGGCACCTGCCTCAAATATTACTTCTACAAGGGGTATGTCTGGTTCTGCTCCACTTCCCCAGCGATTTGGGGGCGATCCAGTTCAATGCAGAGGATTTCTCAACCAGGTTGGAATATACTATAAGGCGTTCCCTACGGACAGAAGCAAAGTAGGCTTTGTGATTTCTTTGCTTTCTGACAGAACCTTGGCCTGGGCAAACCCTATATGGGAGAAGCAAAACCCCATTGTCCAGTTACTCTGAGTTTGTGGCCTCCTTTAAAATGGTGTTTGACGTTCCCGCACGCTCCACTACTGCTGCCAAAAGCCTCATGTCCATCAAGCAGGTTACGAGAACAGTTGCCACTTACGCCATTGAATTCCGTACTCTGGCAGCAGAGGTTGCTTGGAACAATGAGACTCTCATGGCTGTGTTTCTCATGGTCTCTTGGATAACATCAAAGATGAAATAGCAGCCCAAGACATACCCACTGAGCTGGAGAGGTTGATCACATTTGTCATTCTCATTGACTCCAGACTCAGAGAGAGACCTTCCTTCAAGGAGCGCTTGCAGAAGCCTCCTGTATGTTTGGCTCTGAGCTTTGTAGTCCCTCCCATGCCTCCCTCACTTCCCATACCTCCTGGTTCCGAGCCTGTCAGTGAAGTAGAACCCATGCAGTTCGGCTTCACACATCTCTCTGCGGATGAGAGAGCCTTTAGGAGGAGGGAGAGATTGTGCCTTTATTGAGGCCAGGCAGGTCACTTTTTGAATGCTTGTCCTACCTGTCTAGGGGGATGCTTTCACCTGAGGTCCTGTAAGGGACAGACTATAGGTGGCATTGTTATGTCCCCAGTCATCCATAAGGAAAAGCCCCTGGTTCCGGTTACCCTTTCTTGGTCTGAGTCGTCCATCGAGATACAGGCTCTAATCGACTCTGCAGCTGCAGGCCTGTTCATAGATAGTGCCTTGTGCCACTTCACTCGCCATTGAGGCTATTGATGACCTCTACAGCCTGCCCAGGTGACTCATGAGACTGCTCCATTGACCATGGCCTTAGGGGCTCTTCACCATTAGATAATTCAATTCCAAGTAATTTCCTCTCCTCATTTTCCGGGTGGTTATTGGTTATCCTTGGTTACAGAGGCACAATCCCTCTTTTGATTGGCTTTGTGATGAGGTTCTTTCCTGGTTGCCACAATGCTGTAAGACATGTTTTCAGAAAGTGGCTAAGGTCTTGTGTACCTCTTCACTCTCCTCCCTGCCGGAGGAATACCGCAAATTTAGCGATGTCTTTGATAAAGGTCTAGCCATTCGTTTGCCTCCACACCGGTCGTATGATTGTGCAATTGACCATACCCCCTCGTGGCTTACCCTGTGTCTGTCTCGGGGGATAAAGCCATGGAGGAGTATGTTGCAGATGCACCTTCTCAATAGTTCATCCGCAAATCCTCGTCTCCTGCTGGTGCTGGCTTCTTCTTTGTGAAAAAGAAGAGTGGGGAACTGAGACCTTGTATTGATTATAGAGGTCTTAATCACATCATGATTAAGAATGCTTATCCGGTTCCATTGATTACGGAGTTATTTGACCGTCTCAAGGGAGCAATGGTTTTCACAAAGCTTGATCTGAGAGGGGCATACAATCTCGTGAGGATCAAGGAGGGCGATGAGTGGAAAACTGCATTTAATACCAGAACAGGCAATTATGAATACCTTGTCATGCCGTTCGTTCTTTGCAACGCTCCGGCAGTTTTTCAGGAGTTCCGGCAGTTTTTCAGGAGTTCATCAACGATGTCCTTCGAGATTTGCTGCAGCAATGTGTGGTGTTTTATCTCAACGATATCCTCATATATTCCAAGTCCCTAGACACCACACAGATGTCTGTTGTGTGCTTCAGAGGCTGAGAGATAATAACCTGTATTGTAAATTGGAGAAGTGCGAGTTCCATCGTGAACAGGTTAAATTCCTGGGTTATAATATTTCCACTGCTGGTTTTTTGATGGACCCAGAGCTATGGGCAGTTCTACAGTGGCCCTGACTCGTGGGTTTACATCCACTACAACGTTTTCTTGGCTTTGCCAATAATTATCGGAAGTTTATTCGTAACTTCTTGTCTCTGGTCATATCCTGGCTGATATGACCAGAAAGGACCATAACCCACAGAATTAATGGCTTTGAAACTCTCAAGGCTGCCTTTGTTCCTGCTCCTGTTTTGGCACATCCTGATCCTACATTACCCTTCATCCTTGAGGTTGATTCATCTGAGACTGTAGTTGGTACCCTTCTGTCTCCACGTCCCACCTCCGAGAGCACTATGCATCCTTGTGGCTACTTTTCCAAGAAGTTGTCTCCTGCAGAATGCAATTATGAGATTGAGGACAGAGAGTTGTTGGTGATCATTTTAACCCTTAAAGAATGGAGGCATCTCCTCGAGGGTACCACTGTTCCAGTTCTCATTATGACTGACCACAAGAATCTCACATTCTTGTCTGAGGCTAAACGTCTCTCCCCCAGGAGGGTGCGATGGGCTCTGTTCTTATCAAGCTTCAATTACATAGTTTAATTCTTACCCATTACTAAGAATGTAAGGGCCGATGCATTGTCACGACAGTTTTCCTCCGCTTCCAAGATGGAGCCAGTTATTATACCTGTGATACCTCCTGATCGTATTCTGGCTACGGTTCATACCAGCTTCACTTCACCTTTGGGGGACAAGATCCTTGCTGCTCAGATCCATTCTCCTCCTGAGAAACCTTGTGACCGCTGCTTTGTCCCTTAGAGTCTCCGTACTGCTGTACTCCAGACTTACCATTCTCCCAAGGCTGCTGGTCACTCAGGGAAGAATCAACTCATTTGGGCTATTTCCCAACAGTCCTGGTAGCCTAGTCTCAGCGCTGATGTAGCCGCCTTCTTAGCAGCCTGTTCCGTGTGTGTTCAGAACAAAACACTGCAACATCTTCCAGTGGGTCTTCTACAACCCATACCCAACGGAGAGCGGCCTTGGACCCACCTGTCTATTGATTTTATTTTGGAGTTACCTAACTCTCAGGGTAACACAGTTATCCTTATGGTGGTTGACCGATTCTCAAAAATTTCACATTGCATTCCACTTAAGAAGTTGCCCATGTCCAAGGAACTGGCTTTCATTTTTGCTCAGGAGATCTTTCGCTTACATGGGCTTCCCAAGGTGATCATCTTGAACAGGGGTAGCCAATTTGTGTCCTGGTTGTGGCGAGCCTTTTGTTCACAGTTGGGAATTCAGCTTTCCTTCGCTTCTGCGTATCACCCGCAGTCCTATGGGGCCGCAGAACAAGCCAACTAGTCCTAGGAACGTTTTTTACGTTGCTATATTTATGACCACCATAACAACTGGTCTGACCTGTTACCTTGGGTGGAGTTTGCTCACAATAGTGCCGTCAATACCGCTTCCAGATTGTCTCATTTTTTGGCGAATTATGGTTTCCAACCAGCCATGTTGCCTGACTCATTTGTTCCTCAGAGAATTCCTGCATTGTAGGAGCATCTCCGTGGTCTTCGTTCTACTTGGGTACAGGTCTGGGAGTCTTCAGGTTCCCCTAAAGAAGTCATGTGGTGTGATGTAACTAGTAGGATGTGGCTGGAGGATACAGGATACTGGAAGTGAAGTGAGAGGCGGAGGACGCCATGTTTTTATTTTTAATTGCACGTTTTTTATTGTTTGGTGTAAGCATGCATTTGGCACTTTATTAAAGATCCAGTTATTTAAGTTTTTACACTATGGGAAGCTTCTGTTTATATATTTTACATGCGGCTGAGAGTACTTAAAGACACGGTACCACTGGGAGCTACATCTCTGGAGAGACATTGCAGAGTCAGTGAAAAGATACCATTGTTTACTTGAGGCTTTGTTTACTTGTGATTGAGGCGAGCGCATAAAGAGCACGGTGGTGGATTCACATCGTCACCTATTATTATAGCATAGAGTTACCTCTATGTGAACTCAGAGCACTGGAGCACTTTATCACTGAATTGAATGAACTTATTGCATTGTTTAGAGCACCGCTCACATTTACTATTTTGCATTTTGCTTTTCAAGGTTGCGTATTTGGACTATCTGGACACTTTTTTGATTGTGCATTGCAATTATTTATATGTATTGTTTTTTACTGATTGACGTTATCTCATTTAGCACACCTGTTTGATCTGCATATATTGCACCTTCTCATTCGCATTGGGGATTTGCGCACTATCACCACACTAACCATATTTCCAACCAGCCATGTTGCCTGACTCATTTGTTACTCAGAGAATTCCTGCATTGGAGGAGCATCTCCGTTGTCTTTGTTCTACTTGGGTACAGGTCCAGGAGTCTTAGCGACGTGTCAATGATGGGTACAGACACCATGTTGACCGCAGATGCCTACCTGCACCCTCTTACCAAGTTGGGCAGAGGGTCTGGCTGTCTTTTCACAACCTCCAACTCCATGTTCCCTCACTGAAGCTGGCACCAGATTTTATTGAGCCTTTCCATATCTGAAAGATCAACCCAGTGGCTTACGCTTTAGACCTGCCTTCTAATATGCGAATTTCTAATGTATTCCATGTCTCCTTGTTAAAACCTTTGGTATGCAACCACTTCACCACCTCGGTACCACATCCTCATACTGTTCAGGTTGAGAACCAAGAGGAGTATGAAATACAATCTATCATTTACTCCCTATGAGTAAGCACCTACTGTAGGGTGCGAAACGCGTCAGCTGGACCTTTCGTTCGTTGTCTATATCACCCTTTGATGCAATAAATCGTTTTTGGATATTGGATCGTTTGAGTGCGGCTACTTCCAACCTTGTTGCTGTTACTACTTGATTGCTTCATCAGCCTGCACCTGCCCTTGTGAGTCAGCACACCAGATCCACACGAGCTGTGTTACCCTCTGAGCGGTGAGCCTGCACTATCATTTACTCCCGTAGGTTCCGTGGGAGCATACAGTACCTGGTTCATTGGAAAGAGTACCGTCTTGGGTCTCGGGTCTCATTCTTGGACGTACATGCTCCTGTTCTCCCTCGTGCTTTCCATAGATGTTTTCCCCTCAAACCTGGTGGTCCCCCGAGGGGGGGGTCATTGAGGAGAGGGTACTGTCAAGGCTGGGCTCAGCCCTCCCTTCTCAGAGCAAGCTGCTCAGCTGTGGGTTAATTGTCAGTCTCAGCTTTCATTCTGTCTCACCTGATGTCCATATCCTGCTCGTTATATATATAAACTACCTGGATCAAATCTCAGATGCCTTCTTCTGGTCAACATCTCTGGATGAATCTCTGCTGTGTTTTTCTGTGAAAGACTTTTGCCTGTTTGACTTCCCTTCTGATTCCGGGATTAAAGACTCTGCTCGGCTGACTTCCCTTCTGGCTCCTGACCCTGCATGTTGTTTGTTTAACCTCGCTTTCTGGCTTGCTTCAACCATCCACTCCGATTACCGAACCTTGGCTATGTTTTGACTTTGTTTCCTCTGTTTGTTCTATTTTACCATATTTATTAAATAGTGTTATTTTTACTGCACTTCTGTCTCAGTCTGATTCATGGTTCCTGGCAGCCAGCTTATCTGGAGTCAGGTAGCAATTATGTAGTAGCTTTTGGGGCGATTCCCAGTGGGAGAGGCATTTGGAATGTTTTAGAGGTAGCTGCAAGGCTGTGTTCCATTGACTGAGGTCAGCTGAAAACTGGAAGACTCTTTCCCAGTAGTTCATTGAAGGGAGTTTTTTCCTGGCGGTTCCGGAAGATGAGAAGGTTATAAAATGGAGAGACTCCCATTCGGAAATGAAGGCAATATTCCAACATGATAATGACCCCAAACACACCTCCAAGTGCTAAAGAAGCTGAGGGTAAAGGTGATGCACTGACCAAGCATGTCTCCAGATCTAAACCCTATTGAGCATCTGTGGGGCATCCTCAAATGGAAGGTGAAGGAGCGCAAGGTGTCCGTGATGTTGTCATGGAGGAGTGGAAGAGGACTCCAGTGGCATCATGTGAAGCTCTTGTGATCTCCATGCCCAAGAGGGTTAAGGCAGTGCTGGAAAATAATGGTGGTCACTTAGGAGAAGACCCCGGGAGGGAGGGGGAAGGAGACCTTTCACTTCTGATTGCCTAAGGCGACCGGGGCGGAAGTACCCAAAACAATCCAGTTTCCCCACCCCCCTCCTCCCCAAAAGCTCAGTTTCAGCATCCAGAGCTGGGGAGGAGGACTTAAAGCGGAAGTTCCACTTTTGGGTGGAACTCCGCTTTAAGTCTGCCAGAGGCTATCAGTACATCCTAGTCGTCATGGACTATGCCACCCAGTATCCCGAGGCTGTTCCCTTAAGAAACACTTCGTCCAAGACCATTGCCAAAGAGTTGTTCCACATGTTTGCCTGTACTGGGATCCCAAAAGAGGTTCTAACCGACCAAGGGACTCCCTTCATGTTAAAGGTGATGAAAGAATTGTGAAAATTGTTCAGTAATAAGCATTTGCATACTTTAGTTTACCACTCTCAGACAGATGGGTTAGCAGAACAGTTTAACAAAACCCTCAAGAGTATGCTCAAGAAGGTGGTGGCTTAAGATGGGAGAGATTGGGCTTGTCTACTGCCATATCTGTTGTTCGCCATTAGAGAGGTCCCACAGTCTTCCACGGGGTTTTCACCCTTTGAACTCCTGTATGGGAGGCATCCCAGAGGGTTGCTGGACATTGCTAAGAAACTTGGGAGACTGAAACTACTCCCTACCGGAGTGTCATGGAACATATCTCAGCAATGCAGGATAGGATAGCCTCAGTAATGCCCCCGGTTCGAGAACGCATGCAGCAAGCCCAGGAAGCACAGAGATGAGTATACAATAGGTCGGCGAAGGTTCAGACTTTCCATCTGGGGGATCGCATACTTGTTGTCACGGTGGAAAGTAAATTCCTAGCTAAGTGGCAAGGACCCTATGAAATACTGGAAAAGTTTGGGGAGGTAAAGTATAAGGTATACCAACCAGACAGGTGGAAGAAAGATCAGATCTATCATGTAAATTTAACTAAAGCATGGAAAGACAGAGAAGCTCTCCTAGCCCTGGGTGATCAGCCACTTAAAAAAGAGGGAGGCATAAGTGAAGTTCAAATACCTGAGTCCATGTCAGTGTCCCAACAGCAGGACGTGAGGTGGTTTTTACAGTGCAATAAAGACTTCTTCTCAGACTTACCCGGCTGCACAAATATAATTAAACATGACATTGTCACTGACACCAAGGTTCAAGTACACCTTAGGCCTTATCTTACTCCAGAGGCCCGTAGACAGGCAGTAGCCGAGGACGTTCAGAGGATGTTAGACCTCGGGGTGATAGAGAAGTCTAAAAGTGAATGGTGTAGTCCTATAGTCTTGGTTCTCCAAACCACATGGGTCCTTAAGATTTTGCAATGATTTCCGGATACTGAATGAGGTGTCAAAGTTTGATACATATCCTATGCCCCGGGTTGATGAATTAGTGGAGAAGTTGGGCCCTGCCAAGTACATAACCACTCTGGATCTCACTAGAGGGTATTGGCAGGTTCCCCTGACAGAGGAAGCAAAAGAAAAAAACGTGTTTGCAACTCCTGAGGGGTTATGGCAGTATGTGCGGATGCCCTTTGGGTTAAATGGAGCTCCAGCTACATTCCAGTGGACGATGAATGAGATCCTTAGGCCACATCAGGATAATTCTGCAACCTACAGTATACAGTATCTCACAAAAGTGAGTACACCCCTCACAATTTTGTAAATATTTTATTCTATCTTTTCATGTGACAACACTGAAGAAATGACACTTTCCTACAATGTAAAGTAGTGAGTGTACAGCTTGTATAACAGTGTGAATTTGCTGTCCCCTCAAAATAACTCAACACACAGCCATTAATGTCTAAACTGCTGGCAACATAATTTAGTACACACCTAAGTGAAAATGTCCAAATTGGGCCCAAAGTGTCAATATTTTGTGTGGCCACCATTATTTTCCAGCACTGCCTTAACCCTCTTGGGCATGGAGTTCACCAGAGCTTCACAGGATGCCACTGGAGTCCTCTTCCACTCTTCCACGACGACATCACGGAACTGGTGGATGTTAGAGACCTTGGGCTCCTCCACCTCCCGTTTAAAGATGCACCACAGATGCTCAATAGGGTTTAGATCTGGAGACATGCTTGGTCAGTCCATCACCTTTACCTTCAGCTTCTTTATCAAGGCAGTGGTCGTCTTGAAGGTGTGTTTGGGGTCGTTATCATGTTGGAATACTGCCCTACAGCTAACTTTTCAAAGGGAGGGTCTGCTTCAGTATGTGACAGTACATAATGGAATTTATGGTTCCCTCAATGAACTGTATCTTCCCAGTGCCGGCAGCACTCATGCAGCCCCAGACCATGACACTCCCACCACCATGCTTGATTGTAGGCAAGACACACTTGTCTTTGCACTCCTCACCTGGTTGCCACCACACACGTTTGACACCATCTGAACCAAATAAGTTTATCTTGGTCTCATCAGACCACAATGCATGGTTCCAGTAATCCATGCCCTTAGTCTGCTTGTCTTCAACAAACTGTTTGCAGGCTTTCTTGTGCATCATCTTTAGAAGAGGCTTCCTTCTGGGATGACAGCCATGCAGACCAATTTGATGCAGTGTATGGCATATGGTCTGAGCACTGACAGGCTGACCCCCCACCCCTTCAACCTCTGCAGCAATGCTGGCAGCACTCATACATCTATTTCCCAAAGAAAACCTCTGGATATGATGCTGAGCACGTGCACTCAACATCTTTGGTCGACCATGGCGAGGCCTGTTCTGAGTGGAACCTGTCCTGTTAAACCACTGTATGGTCTTGACCACCGTGCTGCAGCTCAGTTTCAGGGTTTTGGCAATCTTCTTATAGCTTAGGCCATCTTTATGTAGAGTAAAAATTATTTTTTTTCAGATCCTCAGAGAGTTCTTTGCCATGAGGTGCCATGTTGAACTTCCAGTGACCAGTATGAGAGAGTGAGAGTGATAACACCAAATTTAACACACCTGCTCCCCATTCACACCTTGTAACACTAACAAGCCACATGACACCGGGGAGGGAAAATCTCTAATTGGGCCCAATTTGGACATTTTCACTTAGGGGTGTACTCACTTTTGTTGCCAGCGGTTTGGACATTAATGGCTGTGTATTTCGTTTTTTTTTGAGGGGACAGCAAATTTACACTGTTATGCAAGCTGTACACTCACTACTTTGCATTGTAGCAAAGTGTCATTTCTTCAGTGTTGTCACATTAAAAGATATAATAAAATATATACAAAAATGTGAGGGGTGTACTCACTTTTGTGAGATACTGTATATACCCGCATTCAGTGTAGACTATATATACAGTGCATTTGGCAGTGTACCATTTATAATCCAGTTCAGGTGGTGTTTTAATATATATATATATATATCTATCCTAAAAAAAAAAATCGCCATGGGGTCCCCCCAAAATCCATACCAGGCCCTTCGGTCTGGTGTGGATTTTAAGGGGAACCCCGTGCCAAAATTTTTAAAAAAAATTGCGTGGGGGTCCCCTCAAAATCCAAACCAGGCCCTTCGGTCTGGTGTGGAGTTTAAGGGGAACCCCGTGCAAAAATGTAATAAAAAAATGGCGTGGGAGTCCCCCCAAATTCCATACCTGACCCTTATCCGAGCATGCAACCTGGCATGGCAGGATGGGGGGGACGAGCAAGCACCCCCCTGAACCATACCAGGCCACATGCCCTCAACATGGGGAGGGTGCTTTGGGGTCAAAGCACCTTGTCCCAGTGTTGATAGGGACAAGGGACTCTTCCCGACAACCCTAGCTGGTGGTTGTTGGGGTCTGGGGGCGGGGGTCTTTTTGGAATCTGGAAGCCCCAGAACCTGCCCCCCCCCCCCATGTGAATGAGTATCAGGTACATTATACCCCTAGCCATTCACCAAAAAAGTGTAAAAAAAAAAAAATCACAGGAGACAAATTTTGGACAAGTCCTTTATTAAAATAAAAAGTGTCCCCCGATGTAATTCATCCTCAATCATGGCGTGCGACGACCCAAAAAGTAAGGAAAAAACCCCAAAACAGCTCCTCGCCAAATGATCTCTCTTTGTGGTGTCAGTTTATTTATATGCAAGGCCACCCGGTGACGTAAGAGGGTGAACCTGCCCCCTTCTGACATCATGTGACCTTGCCCTTGAGTATAAATAAACAGTCAATGCATTTTTCAGGTCATTGCGCGCCGTGATTGAGGATGGATTACATCGGGGGACACTTTTTTTTTCTTTTTTAATAAAGGTCTAGTACCAAATTGTCTTCTGTGTTTTTTTCTTTTTTGACACTTTTTTGGTGAATGGGTAGGGGTACGATGTACCCGATACCCATTCACATGGGGGGGGTCCGGGAGTCCCCTTGTTAAAGGGGGCTTCCAAATTCCGATAAGCCCCCGCCCGCAGACCCCATCAACCACAGCCCAGGGTTGTCGGGAAGAGGCTATTGTCCCCATCAACATGGGGACAAGGTGCTTTGGGGTGGGGGGCACAGAGCTCTTCCCCCCCCCTCCTGCCTGGCCAGGCTGCATGCTCAGATAAGGGTCTGGTATGGATTTTGGAGGGGCCCCACATCAATTATTTTTTACATTTTTGTAGTTCCAAAATCCATACCATACCCGAAGGGCCTAGTATGGACTGAGGAGGACCCCCATGCCATTTTTTTCAGTGATTTTTATCTATATTGGTGGGAGCCGACAATACATTACAGCCATGAGTGATTTTAAATGACATTTTTCCTTTAGAAATGTAATTTTGCTCCGGCACTGTTCTAAACATCACACAGATGCGTCACTTTACAGGCAGACTAAGGGGACCCTCCAGGCATGATATTTAAAGGAATATTTCATTTTTATTTTTTCAATTTGATCATTATTAAAATCACTACTCCTGAAAAAAAGATTGATTTAAAAACTTTTTTTTGCATTGATACATGTCCCCTAGGGCAGTACACAGGTCCCCATACACTTTTTATGGCAATAACTTGCATATCAGCCTTTAAAATGAGCACTTCACATGTTCGCTAGAACTTGTCTGTTCGCAAGTTCTGGTGCGAACTGAACCGGGGGTGTTCGGCCCATCCCTTTTGATCACTAGACAGCGTTCCAATGGGAAATAAAAATGTAATTGACTTCACAGTGATCATTGACCTAGAGATGCTAAGCGCTGTGGAACTACAAGCAACAGCAGACTAATGGATGGCTTAGATGTCTGTGTACAGTGTCCAGGGTCAGTATGCAGCAAAAGATCTTTGAATTAAAGATAGTAAGAAATGTAGGGAAGGAATGATGTCTATACGCAGTGTCTATTAGACTGGGCTTCCACCCGCTCACCACACTAAAACAGGAGATGAAGATGATGATAAGGATGATGATGATAATGAGGGTGATGGTGATGATGAGGATGATGATCTCTCTGGTGTATGGCTCAAGGGATGATCTCCGACCTCCACCGGCTCACACGGATCTGATATCTCTGCAGGGTAGATGGAACAGGAGCAGCCTCCAGGCTACTGCCGGACAGAGTAATCAGACTGTCCGCAGGTGTCCCTCCAGATATCTGCTGGGTAGATCTGTAGAAGCAGGCCACAAACTGCACACAGATCCACGCCGTTCCCAAGAGAGAGCACCAGGCCCAAAACCTTGCTTCTTATAGTCTCTCCCAGTGATCCCCTCTTCTCCATCAGCCCGCTGGCAGTTGTAGTTTCCCCCAATATAGCCAGAGGGCAAATCCTTTCAAATAAACTACATGTCCCAATAGGCCTTGCTCTGCCTCTAATTAAAAGAGTCACAGGACAGCCAAACTGGAACACTAGAGGGAAACAGCTGACTTTAATTAACACCATACAGAGTCTCCTGAAGGAAATATAACTATCCAGTTCCTGGCTACATATATATATATCCTAGTTATGTATGTGTATCAGGAATTATCACCCCCTCTATTGCACTATTAAGCATGTGTAGGCCGCCCTTATCATTATTTCAACAGATGTCAGTACTATGTTTAGCTGTGTGTTCCCAGGTCCTTTACTGAGAAAGTGGTATTTTTCTTTCAGGTTGCCATGGAAACTACAAATTATTTACTGCAGAGTTTGCAGGACTTTGCTAAGTCAAGAGTTTGCTAAGTCAACTTAAAACATTTTTTTTTTTGTTTTTCAAAATGCCTGATGCGTTTTTAAGGTATTGCAATGTTATCTTGCAAAAATATCAAAACGATAAATTGCATTGCTCAGACTGCTGTGAATTAAGTATTTTTGGATTTAATTTGTAAGATAATTGTGCCCACTGTGGAAGCGATGAGCATGACTGCAGGGAAATACATCATTCTGTGTCACCCATAGCAGAAAATTAGATATTTCATTTGATTAGTGCAAAAAGAAAATAATAGCGGCATCACACCTGCTGGTTAAAGACGTAAGGAGTTGCATAACAATGGCTTTTTCAGACCGCGATTAAACCGCCTCTACAATCAGTCTGAGAGGCTCGAACATTAGTACCGGCTTGTTGAGTGACAGCGACTGCAGCCTATTATAGGAGGAAGAATGAAGATGTACAACTTTGACGTTAACCACTTCCATATTGCGCAAACTCCAGCACTCCTCTCCTACATGTAAAAATCATAATTTTTTGCTAGAAAATTTCTCAGAACCCCCAAACATTATATATATATATATACAGTCCTGCTCACCATTATTGGCACCCCTTCATGTTTTGCATAACTGAGTGAATGTCTTCAGAAATAAATGGAAATGTACCAAATTTATATCAGCAGGATCTTTTAATTGGAGGTCCAAAGTAATTTAACAAAGACAATTGTTATTTCAACATAGATATTGTAATTATAAAGAAAAAACAGAAAACCAGCATGTGCACTAATATTGGCACCCCTCCTTAATATTTGGTTGCACACCCTTTGGCAGCGATGACAGCCTCCAAACGTTTCTTATATCCATCGATAAGCTTCTTGCACTTCTCGGGTGGCATTTTCTCCCACACTTCCTTTGCAATATGCTCAAGCTCTTGAACATTTGCAGGGTTCCTTTCTCCAATGGCAGTTTTCAGCTCCCCCCAAAGATTTTCAATTGGATTGAGATAAGGACTCATTGCTGGCCATTTTAAAACAGTACATTTTTTCCCTTTCAACCATTCCTGCGTGCTTTTGGAGGTGTGCTTTGGGTCTTTATCTTGCTGGAGGACCCATGATCTTCGCCTCAAACCAAGTTTCCTTACAC
>BLSH010212820.1:224759-235631 GCA_018402905.1 Glandirana rugosa
ACATTTGTTACAAGTTTAGTGTGTACACTCCATAGTGGTGTTTGCAATCTCGCTCTTGTTATTAAGATCGGGTTCTGAATGAGACATTGAGATTTGTACATTGGACATTTTTTACAATTTCGCAGCGGATACCTCTAATTCATGGCTTCAAACCGCGGTATGGTGCTTACACGTGTTAAAATTTCGCCATACACTCCATAGATAAATGAGTCACATTGTAGTAGATAGTGTAATATGTTTTTTTAACCCGATCGAAATGACAAAACAAAAAAAAAAATTAGGTACTTTCACAAAAAAAAAAGAGTTTTTTCAGTGCAAACTTTTAACAGTAGATATTCCACAATATGTACATAAACTTCATGGGTGCCAATAATGGTGAGCAGGACTGTATATATATATATATATATATATATATATATTTTTTTTTTTTTATCAGATACCATAGGGAATAAAATGGTGGCCATTGCAACTTTTTATGTCACATGGTATTTGCACAGTAATTTTCAAACGTGACTTTTTTGAGAAAAAAAAAACACTTTCATGGATTAAAAAAAAAAACAAAACAGTAAAGCTAGCCCAATTTTTTTGTATAATGTGATAGATGATGTTACACTGAGTAAATAGATACCTCACATACCGCTTTAAAATTGTGCACATTCGTGGTATGGCGCCAAACTTCGGTACTTAATCTCCATAGGCGACGCTTTAACATTTTTTACAGGTTACATGTTTAGAGTTACAGAGTAAGTCTTGGGCTAGAATTATTGTTCTCGCTCTAACGTTTGTGGTGATACCTCACATGTGTGATTTGAACATTGTTTACATATGCAGGCACGACTTCCTTATGCATTTGCTTCTGCGTGTGAGCTCACAGGGACGGGGTGCTTTAATTTTTTTTTTATTGTTTATTTTATTTTAATTTTTTAATTTTCACACTTTCCCTTTAAAAATAAATTTTTGATCACTTTTATTCCTATTACAAGAAATGTAAATATGTAAATATCCCTTGTAATAGGAATAGTGCCTGACAGATCCTCTGTATGAGACCCCGCATCTCTGCTCTAGGCTGGAAAGCCTGAGATAAAAAAAAAAATTAAGGATCTCAGGCTTTCCTGCCGTGTCCCCGCCTTTGTTTACTTCTGCCGGCCCGGACGTGACGTCATAAAGTCGCACACAGGCCTCCGAAAGTCATAGAGATTGCTGGGGACCATCTGTCCCTCGGTGTTCTCTCTGACTTCCTCCTTCGGCGACCAATTCATTCTCTGGCTCGCCAATTGAGGGAGAAGCGCAGGAGGGCGGCAGGAGGTGGGTACGTCTCCTCCCGCTGCCGGTAAGAACGTTCAAGCAGCTGAACAGCTGCTATGATTATTCTTATGGTGTAGGGAATCGCTCGCTGAAAAAAATGATATCTGGATGATGCCTGCAGCTGCACCCATCAGTCAGATATCACCACTCATATGACGGCCTTCAGAATAGAAGTGGTTAAACTGCCAGCCATTTACAAGCGACGCCATGCAACTCATGGGGGTTGATTTACTAAAGGCAAATAGATTGTTTACTTTGCAAGGTAAGTTGCACTTTGCAAGGGGATTAGCTCCAGAGCTTAGTGAATGTGGTAAAGTTTCACTTTGCACAGAATACCCTAGAAGAATCCTAGGCAAAAATAAAAAAAATAAACAGCATTTTTGCTAGCACATGATTGCATGGTGGCAGTGAGCAGAGCTTCACTTCATCCCCTAAATCTCTTGTAAAGTGCAAATTCCCTTGCAAAGAGTTTGACACAAGTCCTCTATTTTATGTGTGCTAGAAGGGGAAGTGCAAACTTTGGCCATCTTCAATGTTAATTAACAAGGCTGGTTCTAGGACAAATGTGCACACATGTCAAAATGTACATTTTAGACCTAAAGACTTGACGACCAGGAACGTACCGGTACATCTCTGGACTTAGTGTGGTTAGATAGAGTTAGAGTGGTTATACTGGGATGATGCCCATAGCTGCAGGGATCCTGGGACTGTTTTATTTATTTGAACCTAAGATTGCAACCACAATCTTAGTGGCAAATTTTACAAGCAGCTGGAGGGGTGTTCCCCCCCCCCCCCCCCACCACCACCACCTCCCATGGCCTTGCCGGGCTCTCCTGTCCTATAGACCCTAAATCTCTCAGTAAAGAGTACCTGTTACTGCCTATTGCTATCATTGGGAATATAAATATCCCCTGTGATAGCAGTAGGATGTGACAGGTACTAACAATAAAAGTGATTTAAAAAAAACAACAATGTAAAATAAATAAATAAATAATCAATTACAAAAAAAAAAGTTCTGCACCCCCCCCCCCCCCCCATGCTCACGCACAAAGGCAAGCGCACAAGTCGGTCCCGCACATGTGCAAACAGTGATTGCACCACACATGTGAGGTATTACCGTGAACATCAGATCGAGGGCAATAATTCTAGCAGTACAAACAAGTAGTCACTGTCCTCACCTATAACTGGCCTTTGTAGCAAGGAGCACATGGAAGGGCAACGCATGCAAAACAAAACCAAAGAAATTCCCAGCTCGACTTACCGACCAGCCTGCTAAGCAACCAAATTGTCTTGTCTAACATTATGCATTAAAAGCAGGGATTTAGTTTGCACACATTTGCAAATACATGCATAAGCTGCAGAGCCCCATCAAGGCACCCCAGTATTATCTGCAGTCCTAACTCTAAATTTTGAGAGCCTCCATAGTAGAAGCACATGCATTATAATGGATAGGCAGAGGGCATTGAACCTAGAGGGAACCCACCCCTCCCTAAAAGCACAGGGGCACACTGGACCCCCAGCATATAGCACCATGGCAGCAAATGTGTCCAATGCACTCCCTCAGCAGTATTGCAACAGTACAAAGAAACGGCCACTGCCCCCACCTATTACTGGCCTTTAAAGAGGGGTGGGCTCCCTCCAGGATCACCTGCTCTCTGCGTATCCATTATAATGCATGTGCTTCCACTGTAGAGGCTCTCAAAATTTAGAGTTAGGACTGCAGATTATATTGGGGTGCCATGAAGTAGCTCTGCATCTTACATATGCATTTGCAAATTTGTACAAACTAAGCCTCAGATTGATAGATGGGACAATTCAGTTGGTTAGCAAGCTGGTCAGTAACTTGAGCTGGGAATTTCTTTGGTTTTGTTTTGCCATAAGTTTAGCATCAGACCTCCTGAGAATCTAAAGTGGTAATCTGTAAAGGCTTTTAGAGCGTCGCCTTTGGATAATAAAATCATTATATATGCTCCAGCCAATGTTAAATGTTACAGGAGCCATGCCATGTCAAGCTGACCAAGATTGGACCGCACTGCACATGCGTGAGATTGGCAGGTGCATGCTGGGTAGCCAGCATTCACAGAATCCAGGAAGAAGGACACTGCGGCTTCAGATGCCCACACTGGAGATGGCCGCGCTGTGCAGGAATTTCACAAAGTAAGAAAACGACGCGCACAAATAGAAAACGGGGCATAGTTTACAGCATACCTTTGTTACATTGCACGAGGCATGAGTATTATGGGGGTATTTTTATTTTAAAAGTCATATTACTGCCAGAACTCCATCTTCATGCATAGAATGCATTAAGATAAAAAAACCTTCTGTCTTTACAAACCCTTTAAAGCTGCCCAAATCACATTTGATTAGAAAGCCAATGGTCTGCTTGACAGGTGTATGCTAAGCCTAACTCTGGTATAAGCAAAAGCATTAAAGGACTGCTATAAAGAAAAGTATTGTAATCTCATAACTGTATGTGAATAATATATTGTACCTGTAATGCAAGTATTCATGGATCAATCCCTCTACATGCTGCCCTGCCACCCATCCTATCCACCTCCTGATGTGATGGGGCTCTTGTGTACTCCCCCTCCCCCCCTTCCCCTCATCCTCTGAAGCGCTGCCGGGTTCCCTCCTATCCTCTCCCACCGGCTGCTGCGGGTGATGCTTTCAGGATGGAGAGTGGGGAAGGAGTCAGAACATGTGTCATTTACCAACCCCTTCCTTGTCTTACTGAATAGCATCAGTGATCTATATCGATCATCATTCATTCATAACTTAGGCATAAATAAACTGTGTTTACTATATTTCAGTTTGTGAATGAACAGGAAGCTCCATACAGAGCTATTCCTGTCCATTCATTCTGTACTGCTGAGGCTGCAGAGATGGAGAATGAGGACTGTGTCCTGAATCTACTTTCTCTGTCTCAAAGGTGAAACATCAGAGGTCAGTTTTGACCCCTGATATTTCACCAAAGCCCCCCAACGGAGCTCCAAAAAATGTTAAAAAAATAAAATTGCAAAAAAATAAAATAAAATAGAATGGTAAAAAAATAAACTACTGACACCAGTTGTGGATCTTGCAACCAGGCCCTGGCATTCCACCACCATGGGGGGGGCCCTGGGTTAAGGGGGCCCTTTATGGTTTCTTGCACTTCCTAGTTACGCCTTTGTTCAAGGTGACTACTGCCTAGTTGCAGTACATTTTAGCAAGGAATACTCTTGTTTAGAGCACAGTCCCTATATACTGTATGTGTTTTTGATTTTGACTATAGTTCCTATTTAAAGGATAATTGTAATTCGTGTACAGCTATCCTTAAAAGCCCACCTCCCCCAGCACCCCTTGTAGATCTTATACTTACCTGCGTCTGATCTTTCAAGATCTTTGCTAAGCACTGAAGAGCCTCCTTTATAAAAGTCTCCCAGCAAGGCTGTTCTTTCTCCCTGCATGCATACTGCAATCTCCATTTATTCCTCTAGAAAGCTGTCCATTATTCATCCCAACAGTGGACTTTATGTAAATGAATAAATGAAGAATGTAGTGTATGGAAGTGCCTGGCTGGGGAACTTTGGAAGAGGATGTTGTGTGGCATCCTGTGGGGCAGCACAGCAAAGATCTTAAAAAAGGGATTGTGCCCTGCTAAGTATAAGTGTCAATTAACATGTGCGAATGCAACATTTTTGTGAAAGGAGATAGGAAGACAGATCCACCTAATTATGGGGCTAATTAAGCATTGGGGTACTTCTAAAGAAATGTTGAGTGAAGTTCTGCAATGACTTGAATGGATTGTTCCGTCACTTAGTTGGAGAAGATTAGAAAGGTTTCCGTTTTTTTTTTTTAACTTTTGTTCATTATCTTCTTTTTGGAATTAAGACTGAGCTTTATTCGTCTAAACACGACTAGACTTTATTTTATTGCTGTGCTGGCAGGAGATAAAGACAAGAAGGGATGCTTAGCATTAGTTTGAGTTCTGGTCTTATAATGAGGGTTGGCAGTCTTGGTCTCCGCTCTGTTATGGGGTGGGGTGTCAAACTCAATTTCATCATGGGCAGCATCAGCATTATGGTTGCCCTGAAAGGGCGGGTTGTATCTGTAAGATTAGAGCACCCCACCCCCCTTTACATCAAATGTCAAGAGCCCTCCCATCATCAGAAGTCAAGAGTCCCCCATCCTCCCTTATATTACTGTGCACACCCTTACCTTGTGCTGCTCTCAGGAAGAAGCAGGGGGCAGTGCTGGGAAACAGAAAGTGCGGGTTCTGGAGAAGGACCAGAGGAGGGCTGAAGTTAGCTGGTGGAATCTGCTGAATTCTGAGACCAGGAAAGGCGGAGATGAGGGGGTGCTGCGGCTGCACAGAGAGGCACAGGATCTGTAGGATCAGCTCTGTCCTCCTCTATGCTGCTGACTGCTGAGATGGAGGGGCAGAGATGAGCCTCGCCATGACTGCACAGAAGAGTGCAGGATCTGTCCTCTCTGCTGCCAACTGCTGAGATAAGGTGGGGGGCGGAGATGAGGGGGATGTCGCAGCTTCATCCAGAGCCACAGTGGGCAGCCGACACTCTGGGCACAGCAAGCAGAGCCTCTCCATCCCATCCACCACTCTAAAGACGTTTCCCCCTCAGGGCTCCAGTCAAACCCCAGTGTCAACTAGGGTCTGCTCCAGCTCTTCTGGCAACCGTACCAGCAACAGCAATAGACCATCTTCCTCCATGTTCCTCTCTTGCATGGTGTCTGCCGCTACCGCAAGTGCACTGACTCTTTCAGGGTGTGACGCCGCCCCCACATTTCCAGACGAGCTGGTGCCAAATGTCCTGATAAGCAGGCTTGCTGCGTGTCATGATGCTGTAACCCCTTGTGTGAAGGACAAAACTTTACAGACACTCTGACACTAGCAGTACTTGCCCAGGCTTGTTGGTGGTTGCTGGTAGTGACAGTAAATTGTAATAGCCACCGTTTTGCTGGACAACTCCTTAACACAGTCTCTCTTTGCTCAGCAGAAACACTCCCAGGCATACTTTTACTGTAGGCAGGAATCGGAGCAGACATTTGCAAAGTACTTGTAATGCCCAGTTTTAGAAAAACACTGGGCATATTTGTAATCCAGTGGTTATGTTCGGCCGTAGCATGGCACAGGGCATATCTGTAATCCATGGGCGCGCTTGCCCGCCGTGACTGCCACGGACAACAACACAAACAACACATGGTACAAAGTCACTGAATTGCAGGATTAGTATTTAAGTGCCTGTCCCCAGTGCTGGTTGGAGCAACTGGGTAAGCAGGCCGCAATTTGGTGATGGCTCCCGCTGGTTGCTATGGACTATGGCACACTTAATTTTAGCACAGTTCAAGGGCAGAGCACACAAGTCCTTGTCCCAGTTAAGTCCACATCAACAATAAAACTGATTACACAGTCCCCTGGATTAGTTCTCTTGCAGCTGCTATGGGCGACGACTGGCAGCCTTACAGGTAAATCCTAGACGAGCCCCCAAATGTAGCCATATGCTCCCTTGGGAGTGGCTGATAGTTGTGGTTCACCTTATAGCTGCCCTCAATCCCACCATATCTCACACATCCAAAGTCACTGAACAGGCCGGCTCTTGTTTTTGCTTGTTTTATTTAGGGGATTTAACTTGGATAGGGAAAGGGGTGACTGTGGGATGCCCAAAGAATTGGTTACAGGACCTCCTATATACAAAACCATATATACACTCTACTTCCTCCAGCACATCTCTTCTGCAGACTATTGCTCCTTCACTTCTCTCCAGCACATCACTTTCAGACTATTGCTCCTTCACTTCTTTCCAGCACATCACTCAGTTTCCGACGTGAAGGGAAATTTATCAGGCTCACATAACTCCTTTCTCTTTACCGCAGCTAGCACATGGTGAGGCCTGCAAATTGTCAGCAGGGTCTCCGGACCACCCAGTACAGGCCAGGGTCTTGGATCCCTCAAAGTGTAGCTTAGTATGTTGGTGCTAGCCAGGCCTTTGGTGGACTACAGCTCCCAGCACATCCCTCTTCCAGGTCCCACCGACCTGCTTTCCTCACAGTGACACTCCTTCCTCTGACTGGCTCCCCAGGCTTCCACAGACTGTCCACTATTACTCTCCCAGACTGCTCCGACCTTTCTCTTCCAGCTCCCAGGGTCTGTCACTCACTGACTGCAGTGGATCCTTTAATGTGCTCACAGTAGCACCTCTGCTGTTCTCCTACTCCCTTGTGCTGCTCCAGGAATCACCTCCACTGCTGGCTGCACCAGAGTCTCCAGGCCTCAAGGTCACCCCCCCCCCCCAGACTGGGGGCTCCTTCCCGGGTAGAGGCCTCCACAGCACCTCTGCTACATCTTTCATACTTCCACTTGACGTATCCTCCCCCCTGCTGGCAGACTGTTGTATTTAAGAAGGCCTGCCCCCTGCCAAACCTGACTGTAGATTGGTCAGGGCTCCTTGTCATATATCAGGAAGTGACACCTCCTCATCCACCCCCCTCTTCAGAACCTTCTCTGCTCAAGGGGGAGGAAACTCCAAGGGGTGTTTCTTCCTTCTGTCTTAAGCCACTCCCCAGCTCAGATCAAAACATTCAGGCCTGCACCTACAGTCAGACCTGACTAAATTTTGCCTCTCCTAGCAAAAACTCACTACAAAACACACCTATCACTATGGGGGCACTACATAGACATAATGAATGCTCTGTAAATGTTTACTGCACTTTATTACAGCTGAACATCAGCCAGATATACAAAACATTTACTAATGCAACACATTTTCATGAATTAAAATATATTTTTCTTAAATACCTGTAGGCCCCCCACCAGCTCTCCACTTACCCCATACAGGTGGCAGCTTTGGCTGCTTCCCCCCTGCATCTCCTCCACGAGTCCCAGCCATTCACTTCTCCTCTCAGCCAATCAGGAGTTAGGACTCGTGGCCAATCAGGTCTCAAGACCTGCTTCCTGATTGGCCAGGAGGAGAAACAGGAAGACATTAGTGAATATTAATTTGCTAATGTCATACAACTGACACACAACTCTGTGCCCCGAGTCCACCCTTTTTGTAGGCCAATTAGAGCCCCTGGCTTTAATTATGTGCTTCAAAAAAACCCCATTGGCGTCTGCCACACTGCATGTAGATTAGGGGCCGGGCCATGTATTAGGGAAGCGGCACACCTGCGCCCTGCATAAGAGGCCGCCACTGGAGGCACATTCAGGTGAGTTGTATGCACATATGCCAAAAAGCAGAAAGCTGACTGAGTAAAGGGATGACCTCATCCACTTGCAGCTCCTTCTTCACTGTCCAATCAATAGGTTGGAGGCAGAGTGGTGTCAGCAGTGTATTCCATTCTTGTAATGTGAAAGTTTTGCTGTCCACCCAGTATCTGTATAAATCTCAGAACTAGACTGACAGAAATAAAATATCATTTGACTCTTAAATATGTTATATACAGTGCCTTGAAAAATTATTCAAACCCTTTAAATGTTCCACATGCTACAACCAAAAATGTAAATGTATTTAATTGAGATGGTATGTGATCGACCAACTCAAAGTGGCACATAATTGTGAAGTGGAAGGAAAATGATAAATTGTTTTCAAATTTTTTTACAGATAAATATGTGAAAAGTGTGGGGGCATTTGTATTCAGCCAATACTTTGTAGAACCTCCTTTCAATGCAATTACAGCTAAAAGTCTTTTTGGGGAGGTCTCTACCAGCTTTGCACATCTAGAGAGTGACATTTTTGCCCATTCTTCTTTGCAAAGTAGCTTAAGCTCTGTCAGACTGAATGGGGAGCGTCTGTGAATAGCAATTGTCAAGTCTTGGATTTAGGGTCCTTTCATACATACGGACCATTCATCAGTTCTGTCACATCAAAACGGTTGAAGTATTCATCCGTTTTTCATCCGTTTTTTCATCTGTGGTCATCAGTGTTTCATCAGTATTTTTTACATCCACTACCAATGCAAAAACAGATGAAAAACTGACCGTTTGTCCATTTACATCCATTTTACGTCAGATCCGTTTTTTTGACGGATGAAAAATAGGACTTTCCTCCATTCAAAAAAACGGATGCAAATGAATGATCATCCGTTGTCATCCATTTTTCCATACAGTTGCATTGGTGTAACTTTTTCATCCGTCAACGGATGGATGAAAAATGGTCAAACGGTCCGTATGTGTGAAAGGGGCCTTAGACAAGTCAATTGGATTTAGGTCTGGACTTTGACTGGGCATTTATAACACATGGATATGCTTTAATCTAATCCCATTGCAGCTCTGGCTGTATGATTAGGATCGTTGTCCTGCTGGAAGGTGAACCTCCACCTCAGTCTCAAGTCTTTTGCAGACTCTAATAGGTTTTCTTATAGGATTGCCCTGTATTTGGCTCCATTCATCTTCCCATCAACTCTGATCAGCTTCCCTGTCCCTGCTGAAGAAAAGTATCCCCACAACATGATGCTGCCACCACCATGTTTCACGGTGGGGACGGTGTGTTCAGGGTGATGTGCAGTGTTAGTTTTCCACCACACATAGCATTTTGCTTTTAGGCCAAAGAGTTTAATTTTGGTCTCATCTGACCAGAACACCTTCTTCCACGTGTTTGCTGTGTCCCCCACATGGCTTCTCACAAACTGCAAACGGGACTTCTTATGGCTTTCTTTCAAGGATGGCTTTCTTCTTGTCACTCTTTCATAAAGGCCAGATTTGTGGAGTGCATGACTAATAGTTGTCCTGTGGACAGATTCTCCACCTGTGTTGTGGATCTCTGCAGCTCCTCCAGAGTTACCATGGGCCTCTTGGCTGCTTCTCTGATTAGTGGTCTCCTTGCCTGGCCTGTCAGTTCAAGTGGTCAGCCATGTCCTGGTAGGTTGGCAAATGTGCCATACTCTTTCCATTTTCGGATGATGGATTGAACGGTGCTCCATGAGATGTTCAAAGCTTGGGATATTTTTTTTGTAACCTAACCCTGCTTTAAACATCTCCACAACTTTATCTCTGATCTGTCTGGTGTGTTCCTTGGCCTTTGTGATGCTGTTTGTTCATTAAGATTCTCTGAGGGCTTCACAGAACAGTTGTATTTATACTAAGATTAACTTCTTCGCATCCACGCTATAGCCGAATGACGGCTACAGCGCGGCTCTAAAATGCCGGGAGGACGTCAATAGACGTCCTCCCATTCGGCTCGTGCTGGGCGCGCTCCCGCGGGCGCGAGTGGCACGTGCACGCGCCGCTCGCGCCCGCGGGAGCGTGCCCGCGGGTCAGGCGGACCCGATGTCCGCCGGAGACCCGCGATCTCCTTACAGACAGGAGGAACGGGGAACCGCAGAAGTAAACACGGCGGTTCCCCGTTCTGTGAGGGGGGCATGCCAGATCTACTGATCCCTGTCACTGGGATCAGTTAGATCTGTCATGCCCCTGTCAACCCCACCCCCCCACAGTTAGAACACACCCAGGGAACATAGTTAACCCCTTCACTGCCCCCTGCAGGTTAACCCCTTCACTGCCAATGACATTTATACAGTAATCAGTGGACATTTAAATTTCTGATCGCTGTATAAATGTCATTGGTCCCAAAA
>BLSH010212820.1:275140-294100 GCA_018402905.1 Glandirana rugosa
TTTGTCGTCTGAATGACCGACCTAGTGGTCGACTTTTATCTTCTTTATTTCGGATTTTTTTCCTTTCATTACGTTATTATTTTAGCTTACCAATTCTTAGATGTGATGCCTGCATTACTTTCCTTTTTTTAGGCTTTATTTCTTCTATTTTCAGCTGGTGATCCAGCCAGTAAGTCTGCTGTTTTTCACAGCAGAAGCTCTCCAGCAGAATGTATCAGCTTACATGGATGAGACAAACCATTTAACACTGGTAGGGGTGATTAAAATGATCAGCTTTTATTTATTCATGCAAAACCTTTATCCCAAAAGCTAAAAAAAAGTTTCCTGTAGCTGATTATAAAGCTTGAGCTGGAATTTGGCTTCAATTTGTTAGTGGATTTAAATCTGCTAGTACAATTTAATCCCCCCCCCCGCCCCAGATTCTTATATCCTTAAAGTGATTAATGTGACTAATTTTTTTTTTTTTTTTTTAATAACAAGCACGTTATACTTACCTCTTCTTTTTAGGTCCTCCACTGGCAGTTTTGGCTCCTCCTCCCTGCTCGCTCCTGAGCCACTCTCTGTGTGTCCATTCACACACAGGGTGTGGCTCGGCCCCACTCCCCTATCTATTCTTATTGGCCCACTGGCTGTGATTGAAAGAACCACATTGCTGTGTAAGCCAATGAGGAGAAAGAGAGACCCAGGAGAGCAGACGTTCTTATGCACATTGCTGGATCAAGAAGGCGGCTTGGGTAAGTATAAGGGGGAGGGGGAGAGTTACTTTAATGTCTAAACCGCTGGCAACAAAAGTGAGTACACCCCTAAGTGAAAATGTCCAAATTAGGCCCAAAGTGTTAATATTTTGTGTGGCCACCATTATTTTCCAGTACTGCCTTAACCCTCTTGGGCACGGAGTTCACCAGAGCTTCACAGGTTACCACTGGAGTCCTCTTCCACTCCTGATGAGAATGGTCTGAAAAAGAGTAAATATCCAGTGAGCGGCTGTTGTGTGGAAGAAAATGTCTTGTTGATGTCAGAGGTCAGAGGAGAATGGGCAGACTGGTTCCAGATGATAGAAAGGCAACAGTAACTCAAATAACCACTCATTACAACCAAGGTATGCAGAATACCATCTCTGAGCACAACACATCGAACCTTTAGGGTCCTTTTGCTCAGCGGGGATCCATCCGTTGATCCCCGCTGAGTCAGTGGATGACAGGACTGTCTCTGCATTCTGTGCAGGAACTGACCGGTCAGAGCTCCGCTCTCCTCTATGGGGGATCGGATGAACGCGGACATCCGTCGCTCCATAGAGGACAATGGATCGTCCATTCAGGTCTGCCTGAAAAACTGACAGGCGAACCTGAACGGTCTGTGCATGTGAAATGGGCTTTAAGCAGATGGGCTACAGCAGCAGAAGACCACACCGGGTGCCACTCCTGTCAGCTAAGAACAAAACTGGACAACAGTAACTTGTATCACCGGTTCAGGCTGGTGGTGCAATGGTGAGGGGGATATTTTCTTGGCACACTTTGGGCCCCTAAGTACCCATTGAGCATTGTTTAAACCCCACAGCCTCCCTGAGTATTGTTGCTGACCATGTCCATCTCTTTATGACTACAGTGTCCCCATCTTCTGATGGCTCCTTCCAGCAGGATAATGCACCAGGTCACAAAGCTCCAATCATCTCACCACTGGACAATGAGGTCACTGCACTCCAATGGCCTCCACACTCACCGCATCTCATCCAATAGAGCACCTTTGGGATGTGGTGGAATGGGAGATTGGCATCATGGATGAGCAGCCGACAAATCTGCAGCAACTGCGTGATGCTCTCATGTCACTATGGACCAAAATCTCTGAGGAATGTTTCCAACACCTTGTTGAATCTATGCCATGAAGAATGAAGGCAAAAGGGGGTCCAACCCGGTACTAGTAAGGTGTAACTAATAAAGTGGCCGGTGAGTTGGGCTCAGGCTAGATCCAGCAGTTGCAATTTTTATCCTTTTGGGAAAAGCTATCTCTGGACATGATTCTTTTTATGATACTATGTTTTAACAATATTGTAATAAACTGTTTGTATTTTATCCATTGTGGTCTCATGGTGTGCCTATAAAGTCGGTCTTTACAGGGATCTGTAGGAGGAGACATCTCTCTTGTCCGGTGTCTTGTTACCTCCTTTTTTTCTTTACAAATACTTAGAAGTGTTACCCCTACATATTACATATTATGCAGTCTATTTATAAAACATTCGCTGGATGAAAGTCACAAGAATTCATCCAGCTTTTAGGAATTCTGACCGTATTTCATTGTGATTTCCTATGGTCGTCAGCTCCATCTAGGGGCATAATATGGTATTTTTCCCTAAATATTTAATTCAAGAAAATAACACATTATGGCCTCTAGATGGAGCTGATAATCATAGGAAATTACTATATTAAAGCGGAACTTCTCTCAAACAACATTGACTCATTAATCCTCATGCTGCTAGCATTAGTAAATAGATAGGAAAGTATATCATATTTACTTTCTAACCACTTCACCCCCGGAAGGATTTCCTATGTTAGGACCAGAGCACTTTTTGCGATTCGGCACTGCGTCACTTTAACTGACAATTGCGCGGTCGTGCAACGTTGAACCCAAAGAAAATTTTTATAATTTTGTTCCCACAAATAGAGCTTTCTTTTGGTGGTATTTGATCACCTCTGCATCATTTCTGGTCACTGCTATAAACAAAAAAAAAGCCACAATTTAAAAAAAAAAAAAAATTTTCTTACTTTTTGCTAAAATACAAATCCAAAAAAAAAAAAAATAAATAAAAAAAAAAATGTATTCATCTGTTTTGGCCGATTTATATTCTTCCTCATATTTTTGGTAAAAAAAAAATTGTAATCAGCATTTATTGATTGGTTTGCGCAAAAGTTTACGAATGATGAGAATTAATTTCTGCCGTTTTTACTTTTTTTTTTTTTTTAGTAATGGCGGTGATCTGCAATTTTGTTGTTAAAGGGTTTTATTAAGTTTGCAATAAAAACAGTACAAGTTAGTGCAGACATTTGTGTTGCCAACAGGATTAAGCGAATCAAAGATGTTAACATGGTAAACATAGCACAAGAATGTACATAAAAAAGTATGAAGAGCTCCTCGGAGGGAGCTAACTGAGGATATATTGGTGTAAATAAGGGAGAGCCTATAGCAACCAGGAGCTGGTTGTGGTACACGCCTTCCCTATCAAACGAATAGATGGGAAGAAAAGGTAGGGCCACCTAGGTAATAATATGCAGACGTCAGACCTTCTGCACCTGCTGGCCACCCCAAGTGGGAGCAAACTGTGGCAGAGCAGCGGTGCAGAGTGAGTGGGGGGAGGACCTAACTAGTATAGGAAGAGTATCTAGGGGATTGCTAACATCTGTATGCAGGTTTGCCCTTTATGTTCAGATGTGCAACCTCAACAAAGAAGGTTCACCTTGACCTGAATGACACTTCAAACTTGGGTACAAATAGTGAATGCACCTTATGGTTTAAACCGGGAAAGAAAGAGAAGAGATGTAGATGAGATAAGATATATAAGTAGGAAGAGAAAGGGGACAGGAGGAGAAGAAACAGGGAAGGGTTGAGATCACTTACCGGAGGTGGCGGGACGGCACGCGTGCCCGAGAGGGTCGGGGAACATAAGCGCAGATGCTAGGAAAAAAGGAGACGGCTAGCAGTTAATCCAGTTACTCAGCATGGGAGTAGGAGGGAGTCATCAAAATCAGGGGGGAGGAAGTGAGTAATCCATGGTTTCCATATTCTCTCAAATTTCTTCACCCTGTTGTTCTCAATAGCGTTCATTTTAGCATGAGTTAGAGCTCTACCTACTCTACCTTTGACCTCAGACACCAGTAAAGTGGGAGATTTCCAGGCTTTAGCAATTGTTTGTTTGTCAGCGGTGGTTATCTGCTGGAGTAATTTGAATTGATTGTGTGTTAGTCCATCTGGTCTGAGACTTAATAAGGCTGTGGTCGGAAGTGCTTCTATTGTAGTACCCAGTGCCTTCGAGGCTAGTTCAAGTACCCGTTTCCAGAATGTCTGCACTGTTGGACATGTCCACCAGATATGGAAATGAGTGCCCTGGTCTGCGCAGCCCCTAAAGCAGAGACCTGTGTATGTAGGGATAAATTTGGCAATTCTGGCGGGAACTAAGTACCACCGCATTAAAACCTTGTAGTTGGTCTCCTTAGCTAAAACGTTTACAGACGAGGAATGTGTGTTCAACCAGATGTCCGCCCAGTCCTCCTGGGTGCCTGAAGCAGGGCCTGGTATAGGGTGGAGATGACCCCTTTGGCGTGTGGACTTGACTTACATACTCCTTCATAGTACGTGAAATTATCCAAAGGGGGGGCAGCATGGATGAGGGGGGAGAAAAAATGCTTGATTTGTAAATATCTAAATATCTCATTTTTTGGAAGGTTATGAGTTTCACTTAGTGAGGGGTAGGATAAGAAGGTTGAATGAGACACAAATGAGTGAAATCTGAATAGGTTAGCTTGCTCCCATCTATGGAATCTAGCGGGCGCTTCCCACGCTGGTGGGAATGATGGATTTTTCAAGAAGGACAGCAGAGGGTTGTGTGCTGATTGTAGCTTGTGTGAGGCCTTAAATTTATCCCAAATAGCGAGAGAGTGGCGAGTGATTGGGTTGGTGACAAGGTGCCGGCTATTTGAGTTTAGCCACAGCAGGTTGGCAGTGGACAAGGGGTCTAGTTCGACAGATTTGATTGCAACCCATAACGGGGGTTCTTTGGCTGCATGGTATTTGACTAGTTGTGAAATTTGCGCCGCATAAAAATATGTCTGAAATTTAGGTACCCCTAGTGCGGTGAGAAAACATTGTCATTTTGGCTATGCGAGGTTTCGTCTTTTGCCAGATATACGACATTACTCTACTCTGGAGAAGTCAAAAGAAATAGGCTGGGACTTGTATTGGAAGGGTCCTAAATAAGTATAAGAATTTAGGGAGAATCACCATTTTTGCTACAGTGATCCTACCCACCCAGGATATTGGGAGGGGGGACCACCTCTGCATTTGGCTCGTGATAGTTTTGAGCAACGGGAGGTAATTGGCTGCGAATATGTTCACGTGGGAGGGGGTGAGCTTAATGTCCAAGTAGCTCAGGCTGTGGGTGGCCCAGGTAAATGGCAGGGATTCTTTTAATCGTTGCTCTTCAGGTTGAGGTAGAGAAATATTTAGGATTTGTGATTTGTGTGGGTTGGTATGTAGGCCGGAAATGTTAGAAAAGGCATCTAGAAGGGCTAGGAGGTTGGGCGCAGAGGTAAGTGGTGTGGTCATGAACAGAAGAATGGCATCTGCGAATAAGCAGACTTTGTGTTGATGTCCTCCCAGTTCTATCCCTCTAATGTCAGGATGCAAGCGTATTAGTTGGGCAAGGGGTTCTATTGATAGAGCAAATAGGAGAGGGCAAAGGGGGCAGCCCTGCCTGGTGCCATTGTGGATTTTAAACTGAGCCGACCGAAAAGCCTGCATATTTCACATATGCACGGGGGTCCTGGTAGAGGGCGTTAATCCATGATAGAAAATGTGTTCCAAAACCCCATCGGCGAAGCACAAAATTCATATATGGCCAGGAAACTGTGTCAAAAGCTTTCCTTATATCTAAGGAAAGGAAAATCGTAGGAATACCATGAGTTTTGGTCGTGTGGGAAAGTAGTAGGGCGCGTTGAATGTTGTCGGTTGTTTGTTTTGCGGGAATGAAGCCAGTTTGGTCTCTGTGGACGAGCTCTCCTATTATGGGATTGAGTCGTAGGGCCAGAATTTTGGCTAGCAGTTTTATATCGTTATTAAGGAGAGAGATAGGACGATAATTAGCCCAGGAGGTGGTGTCTGAATTGGGTTTTGGGATCATACTGATCGTGGCTGTGACAGATTCTGGACGGAAGGTGTTACTTTGCAGCAGGGAGTTGAAGGCCATGGCCATTTGTGGGGCTAAGAGGTGAGCAAAGGTTTTGTAATATGTGGCCGAAAGGCCGTCAGGTCCAGGCCTTTTGTTGGGTTTTAGAGTTTTAATAGCCTGAAGGATCTCAGGAGCAGTAATAGGGCCTTCCAGTTGTTCTTTATGAGCCAATGAAAGTGCTGGGAGGGATATCCTAGAGAATAGCTGATCCGCCTTGGTTGCATTAAAGTTGTGTCTGGAGTTATATCGGGATTCTAACTTAGAGTGAAAGATTTCTAGCACCTTGAGTGGGTTACTGGTATACGCTTCGCGGGAGGTGCGTAGCCTTATTGATGAGGGGCCTGAGTTGATGGATCTAAGCGTGCGCGCTAGGGGGGTGTCAGGTTTATTGGCCTTGATGTATGTAAGATGTTGTCGTCTACAAATGGTTTTGTCAGCTGAGTCTGTAAGAAAGAGGTCTAGCTCTAGGCGAGCCTTATCTAAGTTGGCTTTAGCAGGAGGGGATGGGTTACTGTGGAAGGCCTCGTAGCATTGAACAAAGTTGGCTTCTAGGTCGGCAAATCAGATTTTTCGGGCCTTTTTGACTCTGGACATCTGTTGTATAAGTTTACCGCGGATAAATGGTTTGTGGGCTTCCCAAAGGGTGAGCACAGAGATGTCGGGTGTGGAATTAGTGGAGAAATATTCCTTAAGGGCTATTTCTACATCTTGTTGGAACGATGGGTGGGCTAGAATAGAATCATTTACGTACCATGTGGTGTCTTGTGCTCTGGGGACCAGGGAGGAGATCGGTCCAAGGGAAGGGTATGATGATTGAGGATAAGACTTCTGGGAGCATACTTGAGGCACTGAAAATGTGATCTATACGCGAAAAGGTAGCATGAGGGTGGGAGTAGAAGGAGTATTGTTTACTGGAGGGGTTGAGCTCCCTCCACGTGTCTGCTAGGTGAAAGTTGGTCAATACTTGTTGAAAGGTAAGTTTCGTGGGATTACGTTGGGGGGAGGAGGGGGATTTGTCAAATATGGGAGATATTACCTGATTTGAGTCCCCACAAATAAGGACAGTGCCAAACTGGTGTTGTTGGACCCTGTCAAATAGGTGGTTGAGGAAAGGGGTGGGGTTCCGATTCGGGGCGTAGTATGAGACCAGTATGACTGGTATGTCTGCTAAGTGGCCAGTGAGAATCAGATATCTACCATCTGGATCTCCTATTTGGTGTCTGAGGTTAAAGGGGACAGACTTATGGAAGGCAATTAAGGTCCCACGTTGTTTAGTAGGAGCTGAGGCTAAGAAGAACTGTGGATAGGAGGCGTGGAGGAATCTGGGAGAATGTTTTGGTGTGAAATGAGTTTCTTGCAGGCAAAGGATATGCATTTTCTTAGCTGCCAGGGATCTCAGAGCTTTGGTGTGTTTTTGAGGTTTGTTGAAACTCTGTACATTGAGGGTACATGCATTCAAGGGGGCCATGGAGTAACTGGATAGTTATTCTTAACATACCTGCTGTTCCCAGAAGCCCCGTGCACCATGCACCACGTCCGCCTGCCGGCAAGTGAGGAGATAAGGAAAAGCCCTAAAGGAGGAGAAGAAAGGAGCAGAATGAGAAAGTCACTTATACATATGAAAATAGTATAGAAAATAATAAACTGGTGTAGGGGAGGGCTGTCAGAGGGAGTAAAGGGTACTTCCCCTGAGGCCCCAGGTCTGTCTTGGATGTCCCGCATGATCTTGCGGGGGATCTAAGGCAGAAAAAAGGGGGAGCAGGAATTCCACCCCGACGGACACAGAAAACCCCTTAAAAGAGGGGACATTAAAGTAGAAAAAAAACAGCATGGTATGTCAGAGCCCCAAAAAAAATTTTGCAGAGGATGACTGGCTTTCAGTGGTCCAAATATGTGGAAGAGCCAGGACAGTTTGCTGGGAAAGTGGAAAAAAATATGTTTAGGGCACCAGCCTAGGAGCTGGTGAGTAACAGTTCCAAGGGGTCCTCTGATATATGTTCAGTCCATCGAGTCTTCCTCAACGGTTGCTTCCTTGTCAGATCTGATGTGCTTGTGGAGGCTCCTCTGTGCGGAGTCGGGGTGGTGAGCGGAAAGGGTGGCCTTTTGAGGGGATCGGGAAGCAGAACGTCTGCGTGAGGTGTTTGCAGGCTGGAGGGTGTTCAATAAGTTAAGATCTTGGAGAACTGATTGTAGCTCAGAGGCAGAGCGGCATGTGTATTTGGCTACTTTAAAGGTGAACCTCACTGAGAATGGAAAGCCCCAGTAGTAGCTGATTTTCTGTTGCTGGAGGTTGAGCAGTAAGGGTTTTAAAGATTTGCGCTTGGCTATAGTAACTGGGGATAAGTCAGGGAAAAGTTGATATGTGAAGCCTTGAAAGGAGAGAGATTCCTTGGCTCTCGCCGCAGCAAACAGTTGTTCTTTTGTGCGGTAATAATGTAGTTTTGCGATGATGTCTCTTGGGGGTCCATTCTCTTTTCGCGGGGCAAGTGCCCTGTGTATGCAATCAAATTCCAGTCTCTCTATAGGGATGGCTGGTTGGAGTTCTTGGAAGAGGGCTGTGATAGTGGACTGTAGGTCTAGGATTCTTTCTGGGACTCCTCGGATCCTAATATTTGATCTCCTGTCCCTGTTCTCCATATCTTCTATTTTTGCCTGTAGTGCAATGTTTTCCTCTTTCAAGTTTTCTAGCTCTGCCATGTTGTTCTGCACATTGCATTCCATATCATCAACCCTTACCTCCAATTCTGCTGTTCTGTGGCCCAAGTCACGGATCTCCTTAGTGAGCTTTTCTGTAATATTGTCTGAGGTCTGTTGGAGGGCCTTGTGAAGCATATCTTCGAATCTGGTAAAAAGGTTGGATTGTCTCACCGTGTGTGTGCTCCCGCATTCGGAGGCTGAATCAGATCCACTGCTGCATCATGCCTGTGAGGGCTGCTGTGCTTGCTTCGGTTGTTTGAAGGCTTTCGGCTTGCCCGGCTGTGTGAGGGGAGCCGATGCCATCTTGGGACTAGGCCGCTGCAAGGCCTCGCGGATGTTCCGCGAGCGGAACTTCTGTTTAGTGACCCCTAAGACCATTCCCGGTGGTCCGCGGGTGTTCCAAGATTTGCTCAGGCAGCGGGTGTGGTGATGAGGGCTCTGGATCTTCTGTGTCCCCAGGGTGTGTCATGGAGTGGAGCGGAGCTTCACACAAGCATGTCCGCTCGGTGCCGCTGCGCGCATGTGCCCCAGATCTGCAATTTTTATCTGGACTGCGATATTGGGGCGGACATGTCGGACATTTTTGACACTTTTTTGGGACCAATGACATTTATACAGTGATCAGAAATGTAAATATCTGCTGATTACTGTGCAAATGTCATTGGCAGTGAAGGGCAGGGGTGTAACGATAGGGCTTGCAATTGCAACTGGGCCCCATGGTCCAAGGGCCCATGAGCCTCCCTTGTACACCTGAATAGGAGGGGTGGCGGGGGTGGCATTTAGAGGAACCAATCTCCTCCATTTTCCTCTATCCAGTTTACTTGTCTTATGCTATTCCCAGGGTCCCTGTGTGCTTCCCTGTTCCCCCCACAAAGCTGCTGTCTCCGCTCCTCCTCTCTCCTGCCAGCTGCTGTAGAAGATGTGTCAGGATGGAGAGATGGGAACGGGTTGGTAAATTTGTCATTTACCAGCTCCTTCCTTTTCTGAATGAGCAGAGTCAGTGATTGGTACCAATTGGTTCATTCATAACTCAAGCATAGTAAACTGTTATTACTATACTTCTGAATGAATGGGTGGCTTGGTGCACAGCTATTCCTGTCCATTCATTCTTTGCAGCTGAGGCTATACAGATGGAAATTGAGAGCTGAGGTTTGTTTAGACCCCTGATATCTCATCAAAGCCCCCCAACAGAGCTCCTAAAAAAATGTAAAAATTTGTAAAATAAAATTGTAAAATAAATAAAATGAAATGGTAAAAAAATAATAAAATTAAATTAAAAACTACTGACACCAGTGAGGGAACTATCAGGATTGCAAAGGTTGCAATTGTGACCGGGCCCTGATATTTCACCGCCATGGGGAGGCCCCATGATGGCAGATAGGGGGCCCGCTGCAGAACTCCTGAAAGGGCCCCGCTGCAGGACAGTAATAAAGGGACCCGCGTCAGGAGTAAAGGGCCCCAGGATCAGTGGGAAGAGGGAAGGGCCCTGAACGTTCTAGTTACGCCTCTGGTGAAGGGGTTAACCTGCAGGGGGAGATCTAGGGGTTAACTGTATTCCCAGGGCGTGTTCTAACTGTGAGGGGGCTGAGCTTCCAGCGGCATAAGAGATCTAACTGATCCCGAGTACAGGGATCAGTAGATCTCTTATGCCCCCACTGACAGAACGGGGAACCGCCGTGTTTACATCAGCAGTTCCCCGTTCTTTCGCTCTGGCACCTCATCGCGGCTCGTCGGCGGACATTGGGTCCGCCCAAGCTGTGGGCACATTCTTCCGGAGTGCAGCGGGCATGAGCACATGCCGCCTCGCTCGCGCCCCCTAGCTGCCACTCCGCAAATCGCCGTCTATTTACGGCGATTCACGGTACATGTCCACACTGCCGGTATGGCTGGAGTGTGAGAGGGATAATCAGCACAATGAGCCAATCAGTTCATGTGCTGACAAGAAGCATGCTGATAGGAGGAGAGAACAAATTGACCGAGAGATGAACCCATTACTTCCCCTTTCAATGTCCAATCTCAGGTTGGGGGCTGGTCCGGGACAACTTCACCTCCAAAAAAGTGGGTTGAATGTGAATGATGGTGGCCATCAGATTGAGGACATTTAGTGGCAGAAAAAAAAGTTGTGACTATTTCAGCAAAAACTGGTTTTATTATTTTATCTTTTAACAGGCTATTCAGTATTATCTTGTTATTTTGGATGGGAGCGCTACTTTAAAATTGATGATAACATAGCTGAAGGTATAAAACTTGAAAACTGAATTTGAGGCAAGCAGACAAGTACAAAAGATAAATAAATAAGAATAGAAAAAAAAAAAAAAAAATAATATAGCATATACAATTGCCACACAAGTCACATTGTAATTGAATGTTATGAAAAATTACCTTTCCTTTCCAATCTGCAACGTTGTAATCTTCTGTAAAATGCAATATGGCTACCTGGAGGTATTCTGTATACAGATGGTGTACAGAACGCCCCCCCAAAAAAATGTAATTTCCTGCTTGTGTGATTGGCTCACTGATTTTCCCAGAAGTCTGCACTAAGATACAAATCAGATTTCCAGCAGTTCTAAAAGGGTCTAAAAGGGTTGCATAGCCAGCCACCAGTGTTAATTTTGTCGACTAAAACTGACTAAAACATTTTAGTCGACTAAAATGGTATTAAGTTAATCGACTAAAATACAACTAAAACTAAAACAATTGAGATGACTAAAATATGATTAAAACTAAAATGGCATTTTAGTCAAAAGACTAAGACTAAAACTAAATTGAAATTTGACAACAAAATGAACACTGGTCTGTAGTGCATGTTCATACCTCAATACCATAAATAATAAGATATTCGATTTTTCACTCCAGCTGTATATAATGAGTTTGGAAATTGTAGAGAAGTGGTTAAGTAATGCATTACAATTTAACTACACTCATTCGATTTTAGACGACTAAAATATACTGGAGAGTTTAGTCGACTAAAATGTAGGACATTTTTGTCGACTAAAATGTCCTGCAGATTTAGATGACTAAATACGACTAAAACTAAAACAATTGCAGAAGACTAAAATGGGACTAAAACTAAAATGCCATTTTAGTCCTAAGACTAAAGTCTCTTAAATAATGCATTACAATTTAACTACACCCATTCGATTTTAGATGACTAAAATGAGTTTTAGTTGACTAAAATGATTTTAGACAACTAAAATAAACTGGAGAGTTTAGTCGACTAAAATGTAGGACATTTTTGTCGACCAAAATGTCCTGCAGATTTAGAAGACTAAATACGACTAAAACTAAAACAATTGCAGAAGACTAAAATAGGACTAAAAAACTAAAATGCCATTTTAGTCCTAAGACTAAAGTCTCGTGCTCACGGTTCGATTGTCGTACGGCCGCGCTTCTGATATTTGTCAAAAGCGGCTGTCCGTGATTTTGTAAAGCATACTGACTATCAGAAAATTTTCATTCGACCTGAACTCAACGTCTTTTTTTCCTTTCTGAGCATGCGTAGTCTCGGTTGTACAATTTTTTTCTTACGAAAGCCATACTAACGGAACAAAAATTGGACGTGGCGTTGTACGACAAAAATGTACTAGTCTGCACATCCAGCTTTTGTCTGACGAGAAAAGTAAACCGGCTGTCGAAAGCTTTGTACACACGGTGCGACGGTTGTACGACCGTACGGCCCATATCGTATGTTGGTTGATGCATCTCGCATACTGACATGCACTACATGATCGTACGACCAAGCCGAACGTAGTGACGTGTTACGAATGTATAAAGAGGAAGTTCAGGTGAATGTGATTTGTGAATTAGGAACGAACGGACACTTCCGGGCGTTCCTGACTTCTGAGCATGCGTGTTTTGCAGAGTACAACTTGTTGGACCAACTTCTCTGTACACACGATACAACGGTCGTATGACCGCTTGTTGTACAACCAAAGTTTTCTAGTCTGCACATCTAACTTCTGGTGTACGACCGTTGTACATCGGCTGTTCTAATTGCACGTACTAACGGTCGGATGCTCGTAGGACCGTTTGCATACGGCCGTCGCATCGTGTGTACGGGGCTTAACAGTTAGAATTTCGGACGACAGCCTGTCGAACGACAATTCCCGTCCGAATTTTGCATCGTGTGTACGGGCCTTAAGACTTAGCCTGCATTCACATAGGGACGACCCGATTTCGCTAGGCGACGTCAGCACGACTTCCAGCGCGACGTCAAGGACCTCAGGCAACTTTACAACACAACTTTTGCCAGGAGACTTTGCCTTGACCAATCAGAGAAGGGAGGGAGGGGGCTGCCTAAAAATAAATTCTATTCTTTTAACTGTAAAGTTGCTTCCATGTAGATGGGGATCCGACTTGGAGGCGACTTCTATTGAATCCTAGAAGTCGCCTAGAAGTAGTACAGGAACCTTTTCAGAAGTCGCCTTGAAGTCGGAGCGACTTCAGTCGTGTAGATTAAGACGGCTCCCATTCATTTCAATGGGATTTCATATGTCCAGCAACTTGGAGCGACTTGAGGCAACTCAAGTCGGATCGCAAGTCGCCCCTGTGTGAATTCCCAGAATACCCCAGACGACGGCTTTTGAGCAGAAACGCGTTGGGTTCCTGGACTCTTTCTGTCTTATTGATTTTATTATGAGCTCTTTTATATATGGAATTTTGTGAGTATTTTTAATCCCTTATTCAAAATAAACCTCGCATCAAACAGTATTACACTATTGTGGCTTTCTTTCCTCATATAAACAATACAATATGGCTGCTGTGTATCATCCACATACTAAATAATCATGTTTATTTCATGCAAATACCAACCTAACGATGCCAATGGCTTGCAGCCATTATTGTTAGGATTAGCTTTACACTAAACTCCTTTGTGGCTCCAAAAGTTCTATTTATTTCTAAGGAGGATCTGGAATTGGGAACGTGATAGTCACGGGGAAGTGTACAGCTGAGCAACACAATGGAACATAGAACTCAGCTAAGTAATAAATCTTTTCTTGACTGATTACAAATTTGCTGAAGCTGAACTTAGGTAGATTTAACATCACAATTCAGTCCAGTTTAGAATTAAGTAATTAACAAATTAATTAATTTATCTTTACAGAACAATTGAGTATAAGTACCTGAATCTCCTTTGAATTCCACCTCCTATCTGGTTTAGTGATGATTACCCTTTGGAAGTATCTCACAAAAAGTAACATTTTTGTTGCAGGGGATGCCCAAAATCTGACTTGTAACTTAGTGCAGAGTAAGCCAATCACACAAGCAGGAACTCTCATTTCTGTGGGGCATTCTGTACACCATTTAATGCCATATTGGATTGCATTTTATAGAACATTACAATTCAGTTACAACAAAACTTGTGTCACAATTGTACATGCTATTATTTTAGTTTTTTGCTATTTTTTTCTCATGAAAGTGGAGTTACCCTATAAAGCATGGATATCCAAATGTTCTAAACAAAGGGCCAGTTTACTGTCCTTCAGACTTAAGGGGGGACAGACTCCGGCCATTGAGAGTAGAAATGGTCCAGACGTCAGTGGGAATAAATAATTCCCCATCTTTGGTGTCAGTGAGAGGAATTGTGCCCCATCATTGGTGTAATTGTGCCCCATTGTTGGTGTCATTGGGAGGAATTGTACCCCGTTTTTGTTGTCATTTGGAGGTATTGTGCCCTATTGTTGGTGACATTGGCAGGAGATCTGCCCCTTCATTGGTGCCAGTGAGGGAATTGTGTCCCATTTTTGGTATCAATTGATAAAAATTCTACCCCAAGGGTTAGACAAACACAAGTAAAGGGCCACATGTGGCCCCTGTCCACAGTTTGGAGACCACTACTATAAAGCCTTGCTCCAGGCAAAAACTATTTTTTCAACCTACTTACCTCCCACCTCCCTCTAACCCATCAAGATAGTCTCCAACCCCCAACCATTGCCTAGTGAAGGGCAGATGTTCCCACCTAAGTCCTCCATCTAGGTCCCTCACTGCCCCTGGGGGACCGCTGATCCAACACTGTGATGGCCCCCTTTGGACCACTGATCCCATGCCACCCCCCTGTGATGATGTCATCCTTTTCTCTTTCCTGAGAGAACCCTGTCAGGCAGCGGCCATCCATTTGGAAGTGTCCATATTTCACAAGCAGTAACATGGACATCTAAAGAAGGGCCTCTCCAGGAAGTAAACAAAAGAGGAGAAAACTCTTCATGGCTTGAGGTTAGTATAAAAGAGGATTTAGCTTTTTTTTGCTAAAGGAATCAGTTGGAAGGGGTGGCCTGACAGCGTAATGGGATTTTAAAACTAAATTCCGGACACAAAAACTTTCCATTTAAGCATATTCCTCAATAGCCCAAAGGAAAAAAAAACTTTGTGATCGCCTAATGCCTTTACAAACCAAGATCTTACCCTGTAAAAGTTCATGGACAATTTATGACCAATGTACAGCGTGATAACCACTACTGTGTTACAAAAGTACACTGTTTTGGAAAGGAACACCCATACTGAGATGGGCCCAACCCATCATTATTCAGATTTTACTAAGCAGCACCTTCAAAGACCTTGAGACCCCTGACCTAACGGCCATGACAGTCACAATAACAGAAAATTAGCAGCTACCACAAAGCCATATTATAATTTTAATAAATTTAAGAATCACATGAAAATAAACTAACAACAATTGCAGGGATACAAATTAAAGGCATCAGGCAAGAGAGTGGGTTAACTCGTTCAATGAAAGCAAAGCTTCAACTTATCTGCAGACAAGACCTCCATCTTGCCAGGGGCCCACCCAACATAACTCAGTCTGCTAGGATTGACATCCCTGGCAGACAACACAGGCTCACCCAGGGTGTGAAGTCCAGGTGACAGCTTGGTCTTTATTAGAGCACCACACAGTGAGTAATGGGCTGGTGACCATATTGGTTCTCATAGAAGATGTCTGTTAAGACAAAACATACATCAGGCAAGGCATATGAAATAGCGGTGACATCAGCACACCTGACAAGTGCCTAGGACGGATTGTATGTTTGAAATGCTCGTTTTTATCCTCACTGTTGTAAGTAGAACTTTATGAAATTCTTGTTCGCCTATATTTGATGTTGAGTCTTTCCTCTTCTTGTTGCCATGCTTCATATCCGGTCAGAGTACTTTATGTGCTGCCGTTCCCTACCAATACCATTAATGGGTGGTTGAAGATGCCAAGGGAGCCTTTACCTGGAGTGAGGGGTGAAGCTCGCTAAGGCAATTATTGACCTATATTATTCTCCTCCAAAATGCTGTTCACCTGGCTGCACTTCCACGCACAGCTAATATGACATAAACTCACTGTGGAGCAAGGACCCGGATTCTACCGTCTTGTGCCCAACGCAATACCTTCACCACGTGTGACATGGGGGTGTTTAGCTCTCATGGTAGATGCGTCTGTAGTGAGTTCACGACAGCCAGGATCTCTTTTTGAGGGCATGGTAGCCCATGTTTATTTAAAAGACAGTTCAACACAACAATCAAAGGGGTTTCCCTCACAGGGGGTTGTTACCATCTACATCCAGAAATCCCCATCCGTACTTCCCTTAAATATTACAACCCGATCTATCTTACTAATCCCCTCTCACTCAGCCTCCCCACTACCTACACAGCTCCCATAGGCAGGGGATTGCTTAAGCTTTAGCCAGCTCTTCCAGGTGTTATGGAACCTTGGTCCCCCCTAGTTTTGTAACCCAATCAGTTCCTCCACCAATCTAGTTCTGTCAACTTCTCTGAGCCTCTCCTGCATTGTCAGTGTTTTCCTTGTATTCCAGTATTTCGGGATCAATACTTTTGCAGCGTTTAATAAAAACGGGATTATGGTTGATCTATATTTTTCCTCGAATCATTTGAGGCATGGAACAGACATTGCCATGGATCCAACTTAACCTCCACATTACTGTTGTTTTTAATTAGGCTCAGAACTTCTTTCCAATAAGTTTGAATCAAGGGACATGACCACCATGCACATGAGTCCCCTCCCCCCACAAGCTCGCCAACATAAAGGAGAAGACTCTGAGTCTATCCTGTGGAACATAATACCACCTTGTCAATAATTTATAATTCATTTCTTTTATCCTCGTATCTAAGGAGGTAGAATACACATACTCGATAACTTTACATTTCAACACTTCTGGAACAGGCTGACTCAGTTCATCTTCCCATTTCTCCAGAAGGCTTGATGGCCCCGGATCCGAGGAGGAGATCAATAGTGCATACATTGTGGATATCCCTGTCTATTTGTCCCCCCCTGTTCTACAAGTCTTTCACCTGGGTGAAGATCTTGTGCTGAATATAGGGGTTTTGGAAGACTCCCCAGTGCTGGAGTTATCTATATCTCCAGACATCCCATGGGGAGGAGCCATATTAGATTTGTAGTTCCGTTAGTGATACGAGGGTGTTCCCGATCAGTACATCCCTCAATCTCAAACAGTCAGAGGGAGTCCATTTCAGGTACATTCTATTTTCCTTCCCCAGAGGGAAATAATTTGTGCCTGTTAAGGGCATTAAGGGGCTGTTATTTTGCAAGTTCGTATTTTTAAGTAATCTGTCGCAGGCTCTAAGGGTTACTGCTGTAATTGCAGCTAGGTCCTGATTCTCTTAACAGGCCCCCACCCAGCTGGGTAATCAGTGTCCCAGTAGGTCACAAACTCCGGACCCAGGACTGGGGATTTCATCTCACCCGGATGGCTAAAAAATTCCCGGGCTGCAGGCCACGAAACTGACTTTTTAAAGAATTGAGGAAACTGAAAAATCAGTTTCTTCCCAAATGCGCAAATCCCCTGGAGCCCCTAAACCTGCCAGGTTGAGAATCCGGGTCATCCTGCTGGTGGGGTACCACACTACCACATATCCCCCCCCCCCTGTTCCGAATCCGTAGGGGGTGGGACCCACCGAGCCACATTCTTGAGTGGGGCACCTCTGTGCCAGCTGACAGCTGCATCGGCCCACTCTTTCTTGCGGGTGTGTTTCCACAAGCTCCTCTTCTCCTGAACTCTTAACGGGTTCCCTCTGATTTTGCTATCACCTTTTCTGGTTCCCTGCTTCTGGCTTCTAGGTTTCCCTGTACCTTTGGACTCCACATCCTTATGTACCATCAACACACCATGTCCGTTCATGATGAACCAAGTATTCCAACCAACATTACCCCTTTCAGTGTTGCTAATGTCATCAACTATTTTCCCAGGGTTTGTTAGGGCAGAGTCTGCAAAGGGCACACACTCTGGAGAGCCAGTATCACGCACAGGAGCCTCACCAGCCTTTAACTCCCCTGGTGTCACCCACTCTGCAGGCAGCTGTCCTACCACCTGACCATTTCTAATCCTATCTGGATTTCTATCCAAAACTTGAACAGGTGAGCTCTTGCCTGATCCACATATAACTTTTACCGCAGTTCTCCTCCATACTCCTGTCTCCAGGATCTTATCAGGTTTGTCACCTAAACCCATTAGTGAACTGGTGACACCAGTCTCCTGAATCACATCAGTCTGAGCCCCGGTCAGGATTCTGCTGTTTCCTGGTCCACGCTTGGCCCTTCCATCTCACATGGTTTTGTCCTCTGGTGCAGCAAACGCGCCTTTCACTGACCAACAGCTGACCAGCACCACTGTGGACCATAGCAGCAGAAATGTTTTCCACCTGGCTGTTAGGAGATGAAAACTCTGACATTTTTGATACCCTTTCCATTTTCCTAGATTCTCTTCAATGTATCACTTTTGCAGGGAGCAATCCAGCATCAAACCTAGAGGCAACTTTTAACACTAGCAAGAAATACAGCAATAACTCACTCATGTCGTTTTGCTTTGTTCTGTATAGTCTGCCATTCAGTGCTCCACCTAGTAGTATTCCGCAGTACCAGACCATCAGACTGTGGAAAAAAGACGCACCAGTAACGCATGGCTGTACAACCCAAGGTTCACGCATCTCCTTGAGTGCTTTGGTTACAAACCAGCCCCTTGATTCCCGAACCAAATCTTTTCTGAGGACTTTCATGATCTTGGGAACGCAGAGAGACTCACTTGCTGCGACTTGAGAAGTTGCACTGTTTAACCGAAGCTCCTCCCAGCGGGGGGGGGGTAACCACAGCCTGGTGCTCTACCAAAGCACTGCCTGATGCTGTACATATATGCAACTTCTCAGGCTCTGCAACAGTGAGTTTATTAATGACAACGCCTCTCTGACACTCCCGGTCAACATTACTGTTTAAAGTCATGGACAAAATCTCTGCTGTGTGTTCGCCCTTATCTGGTCCTTCTTTCTCTTGGGTGTTAACCTCTGCAGCAGCCACCTTCAGCTACAGGCTGTTCAGA
>BLSH010212820.1:312182-329798 GCA_018402905.1 Glandirana rugosa
TTCGACTTAACCAGTTTAATTTCACATCTCATATCTCATCTGCGGTGAGAGGGCTGGTCGGTGGTACTATACTCTCACTCCTAGTCGAAGTTGGATGTACAGAGACGGTTCATTGGTACGGGGGACTGTGCAAAACGGGGTGGGTGGTCCCGAATCAGTATCCCCCTCCGAGTCCGAGTCCTCGGTCGGACATACTCACGGGGGGTATCTTTCGCCGAAGGAGTCACCTCCCTTTCTTAGTCCGTGTGGTTGCCCCTGGACTCTTGTCCTCCAAATCCGGTGAGACACGTTAAGGTTACGCTTTTCATCCTTTCACATTCGGACAAACAATAAAAATTCTTCTTTTTTTATTATTTAAATTCCGGTGAAATTTTTACAGATCCGTTTAAAAGATCCGAGCCCCCCCCCCCCCCCAATGCTATGTTCGACACCCTTTGCCTAGTAGCCTAGAAAATTTGCCTAGACATTTTTAAAGTGGCCTTAAATTTATTATTTTTTTCTTCTTAAAAATAACAAACAGGCTTACACTTTCCTACTTTTCGCATTGGAATTGCACAGAGTGGCCTAAACCTCCTGTTCTCAGGTCCCCGTTGGTGTGCCTGATTCTTTCCCTCCACTGAGGAAGCCGCTTTCTATGGGGGGCACTCATACAGGCTGGCTCCTGAGCCTGAGCCTCCCCCTATGACTAAGCCCTGGTGGGTGGGGCAAAACGTGTCAGGGGGCATGGTTACTTGGCAGAGACATGTAGGTTGAAGCTGATCCTCACTCTCATATCATGGTGGCTGGTCGGGAGAGTGGCGTCTACTCTATACTCTACACTTTAATTTGACCAATTCAGCTTCCATTGATTTCAATGGGGTTCAGGTTTCTTTGAAGGTCGCTGAACCCTGCTCAACTCAAACCCAGGGCATATCAGCTCACCCCAGATTGTGAAGGCTAAATATGCGTGGGTTAGAGTCGTGAGTGTATTCAAATCCTTCTGATAGAAAGCTCACAAAAAGTTTGCATATTGTAAGTGTTAATGCAAGCTGAACACATTCAATCCAATAAATTGATCCCTGTTCAGGACTCATTGGTTACTCTAACAACTCCAACATCATAGCTAGTCAATAACATTAGCCAACATCCCAGCCCCTTTGTTTGCAATGAGCCCTTAGCCTGGGAATTTCCTGGAAGGCAGTAGGGCCAGGGATGTGCCAATGGTTGTTAGGACACCAGCAGCCAGCATCCCAGCCCCTTTGTTTGGAATGAGCCCTTAGCCTGGGAATCTCCTGGCAGGCTGTGGAGCCAGGGATGTGCCATTGCTAGGACACCTGCAGCTGCCAGTGTTTTAGCAAAACCATTGAGCCCAGAGAGGGGGAAGCTGTGGTAATACTGCCAATGAATGAATGACTTCCCAGCAGCTAAAGTTTTGACAGGTAGGTAAACAGGCCATTTAGCTAGTCCACTTGGCAAAGAGTTTTCTGCAAATCCTGTGTCTATGCGTACTCAAACTTCATTTCTGTTCTCACCTTTGCTCCAGTAGTCCAGCCCTCGACCCCCCTGCACAGCCTGATCCTTCCCTTAGGACAATGGGAAGGGGATCTTCTTCCTGCAACTACTGTCACAAATTAAAAACAGAGTGGCTGTGTGAGTCTCTGCCCACATGGATGCATCATTCATTCACACTTTCCTGTAAATGAATAGACTACAAGTGCCATCTTCCATTACAGCAGACAGCTTCTAGCTTCCAATGAATGGAGAGGACACTATTAAGCACTCTCGTAGTTTATTAATCTTCATGCTATTCAGTAACTGTCTGCCCATACAAACAGACAGCTTTACTCAGGGGGTTGATTTACTAAAGGCAAATAGACTGTGCACTTTGCAAAGTGCAGTTGCTCCAGAGTTTAGTAAATGAGCAGAAGCTCTGCTGACTTCCATTATCCAATAATGTGCATGCAAAAATGCATTTTTTTGTATTTTCCTTGCATGCGATTGGGTATTCTTTGCAAAGTGAAACATTACCTCATTTACTAAACTCTGGAGCAACTGCACTTGCAAAGTGAAACTGCAATTTGTAAATTTGCCTTTAGTAAATCAACCCCTGACGCTGCAGTCTGTGATCTACTGTGCAATGCATTCCAGGCTCCTACGGGAAAAATAATGAATGCACATTTTTTTTTCTACAGAAATATGTGCATTTATTATTTTTTTCCCAAAAGGTGGACTCATCCTCTAATGGAGACATGCGATCTCTGGTTTGGTCAAGAAGGGTTTTTCCCCTAACTCCTCTTCAGTGCAAGAAGTAAAGGAAAATCTCCCCAATAGGACACAGGTTGCAAAATAATAATAATAATATTAATAATAACAATAAATGCAAAAATAAATAAATAAAATGTAAAAAAAAAAAAAAAAAAGAAAAATACCTGAAGAAAGTTTGGGTTTTAGGATGACTTGAAAATAAGTTTTTTTTTAATCAATTCTAGTATGAAATATAACTTGAAACAAAGAATTTGGTTGCTGTGTGCAACATACAGTCTTTCTTTCACACATGTTAAGGGAAGCCCAGTAAATTTCACCATAATAGGACATAGACTGACATCCACCCCATGGATACAAAAAAATAATAATAATAATTTGTGGATCTTTGTCTTCACTCTTTTACAATTTTCTCATATGCACCGGATCACACATATCAAACAATGGCTTTGTTTCAAGCCAATAACTTTTATTTTTTTTATATTTCTGGTTTTCCCATGTTTGAGTCAAACCTCAGAATTTCTCTCACGCTCTTTGGTTAATAAGTTGCATTTTTTGTGAGACACTGAGAAATCTGCCTTACTCTCAAGCTGATTATTGCAGTAGAATTTTGTATTGTGCCTCTGGTCCAGCTTTAATTTATCTATTTTTTCTAATCAGTCAGATTATAGAACCCTTGTAAGACTTTTAGGGTTGGTTCACACCACAAAAACACACTCCAGATCCATTCCAGATGCGTTTCTGCATGCACGTTTTTAACACGTCTTTGGTGCGTTCCGTTGCATTGTTAATGCGTTTCCAAATGCTTTTTTTCTTCTTTCTTTCCTGTTTTTTTTTCTTTTACTGTACTGGAGTCCGGTGCATTTTTGATGCATTTTATCATGTTCCAATACAGTCCAGTGCAGGAAAAATAAGCATGTTCTACTTTTTTCTGGAACTGATCTTTGGAAAACATACAACCTACTTTCTATGCATTTTGATTTAAATGGAAGTATTCCCTTCTCACTTTATACTATGTCACCTAAACAGGAAATAAGGAGACATCGCTCCATTAGGGAGAGATGACAAATAAAACATTTAAAGCTGAACTAAACTCTCTCAATAAACATGAACAATTTTTAATCCACATGCTGCTAGCTTAAGTTAGCAGGTAGGAAGATATATTACACTTACTGTTTTAAACTTTTTTTTTACATTTCTTCGGTTGCTTCCTGGTTTCTGCTCTAGGCCAAAATGATGTCATAAACCCCTGCAGTCTTCAGCTAGGGAGGGGGCTTTCTCAGCTAAGCAAACCCTCCTGCCTGCATGCCAGAGCTAAAGGCAGATAGATTCCGGGAAAGAAATGCTGCATGAATCATTTGCCCTCCTTCAAGATGAACGTGGCTAGAGGGTGTTTTCCAAAGCGATTTCTAAACAAAATAGAGATTTGAGACATGAATGGATGGGTACAGTTTAGTTTCAGTCATAGGAATGCACACAAGGTGTGCCAGTTGTGCTTGGGCACAACCTAATCCCCCGTGTGGTGCAGATTCTTCCTGTTTAGACCCCTGACACTTCACAAACTCTCTAATTGTTAGGAGAATATCTGTAGTGAGTGGAGAACAATGGCTGACAATGTCAGGCTAAGCACAGTTCTCAGTTCTTTAAGAGGTTTGATTGTCTGAACCGATAGACCGATGATCAGTGTTGGGGTCACAAGCCAAGGTCGGTGCAGGAGAAGAGTTTCATAGTCAGGGTCACAAGCCAAGGTTGGTGCAGGAGAAGAGTTTTATAGTCGGGGTCACAAGCCAAGGTCGGTGCAGAAGAGTTTCGTATTCGGGGTCACAAGCCAAGGTTGAAACAGGAGAAGAGTTTCGTAGATGGGGTCACAAGCTGAGGTCAATGCAGGAGAAGAGTTTCGTAGTCAGGGTCACAAGCCAAGGTAGATGCAGGAGAAGAGTTTTGTAGTTGGGGGTCACAAGCCAAGGTCGGCGCAGGAGAAGAGTTTCGTAGATGGGGTCACAAGCTCAGGTCAATGCAGGAGAAGAGTTTCATAGTCGGGGTCAAAAGCCAAGGTCGATGCAGGAGAAGAGTTTCGTAGTCGGGGTTACAAGCCAAGGTCGGTGCAGGAAAAGAGTTTCGTAGTGGGGTCACAAGCCAAGGTCAATGCAGGAGAAGAGTTTCATAATCGGGGTCACAAGCCAAGGTCGATGCAGGAGAAGAGTTTCATAGTCAGGGGTCACAAGCCAAAGTCGTGCAGGAGAAGAGTTTCATAGTCGGGGGTCATAAACCAAGGTCAATGCAGAAGAAGAGTTTTGTAGTCATGGTCACAAGCCAAGGTCAATGCAGGAGATAAGTTCTGTAGTTGGGGTCACAACCCAAGAGGTAATAGATGTAGCTCAAGGCGGCAGACGGGATAACCTTTGAAGCACAATAATCTGGCAGACAGGAAGTGCAGGGACATGGCTTAAATCAGGAAGTTCATGGGAGGAGCAAAGAGTTCAAGGTTCAGCAGAAATCAAGGCACAAGGCAGGGTTGTCCAATGGATCAGGCAGGGTGCTGTCCAGCATCTCAGGTAGCTCAGCAAGAAGAGCCATTGCCAGACACAGCAGAGGTCCAAGGTTAAAGTCCAGGGCTTGACACTAACAGGGCTCCTAAAAACATTGTAAAAAAAAAATGAAAAAATAAAACTGTAAAAAATAATAAAAACTGCTGACACCTAACTCTACCATATTGACACCGTCCACTGCTCTACTGACACCGTCATTATATATACACATGCACACATACGCATATGTGTTTGAGCTTTAGGGTGCACACCCTAATGCAATAGGCTGCGCACACCTATGGTTGCAGTATAATGTTAGGGCTCGTTTACACTTGCTTCAAAATGTGGCATTTGACACACTGTTTAAATCATTGTGAATGCCAATCAGAAAGCCCCTCTCACTAAATAAAATGGTTAGCCTACAGTCCTGTTCACTCTGTCGCATTTACTTTGTTTCAAATATTATACTCCCTTTTGCTTTCTTGGTGCTTCAAAGCATCTCCAAAGCCTTCATAGAAGCCTATCACAATGCTCACTAACAGCACCTGCAGTGTTTGAGGGGCTTTTATTGGATTTGAATTGTATTGGAGGTATGAGATATCCCAGGATGCACTGGAAAACCAACAAGTGAACCAGAAAGACATCATCAGTAGTCACTTCCGGTCCATGTGTATATATTCTAGGAGTGTCTGGTACAGACATCACATCTGGTGTGCAGAATGGAGCAGCAGGAAGGTAAGAAGGGTCTGGAGAGATAGGATCAGCAGAGCTGGGGGATCAGAGCAGGAGAAACAGGCAGATGACACATGTGGTGAGCAGCATGGGAACAATATACTGGGAGGGGAGTGGGGCCTAGATAAAGAGGAGGTTCAGAAAATCAGGAGGAGCAGCAGAGGTTGGGATTACTACTGAGTGGGGGATCAGCAGAGTTGGGGGTTACTACTGAGTGGGGGATCAGCAGAGTTGGGGGTTACTACTGAGTGGGGGATTGGCAGAGTTTGGGGTTACTAATGAGCAGGGGATCAGCAGAGCTGGAGGGTACTACTGGGTCAGGGATCAGCAGAGCTGGGGGTTATTACTGAGTGAGGGTTCAGCAGAGTTAGGGGTTACTACTGAGCAGGGGATCAGCAGAGATGGGGGTACTACTGAGCAATGGGTCAGCAGAGATGGGAGTACTACTGAGCCAGGGACCTGCTGAACAAGGATACTAACGATCTGGGGATCTGCTGAGTGGGGGTACTAATGAGCTGGAGGTATTACTCAGTTGGGGGTACTACTGAGCTGGGGTTCTACTGAGCCCCTTTAAAACAAATAGAAAATCAACACGCACAGGGCATGAGCTTCAAAAAAGCATCACAGAAACATCGCAAGCACATCAAAAAAGCATGTTAAAGTGGTAGGCATTTTAACCACTTGCTGACATACTGTGTGTTGTTTACAAGTAAAAATCAGTATTTTTTTTGCTAGAAAATTACTTAGAAGCCCCAAACATTATATTTTTTTTAAGCAGAGACCCTGGAGAATACAAATGACGGTCATTGCAATATTTTATTTCATACTGTATTTGCACAGCGGCCTTTCAAAAGAAATTTCGTGGAAAAAAATACACTTTAATGAATAAAAAAAAACAAAACAGTAAGTTAGCCCAATGTTTTTGTATAATGTGACAGATGATGTTACACCGAGTAGATACCTAACATGTCATGCTTTAAAATTGCGTGCACTCATGGAATCTCCATAGGCGACGATTTAAACATTTTTACAGGTTACCTGTTTAGAGTTACAGAGGAGGTCTAGCACTAGAATTATTGCTCTCACTCTAATAATCATGGCGATACCTCACATGTGTGGTTTGAACACCGTTTACATATGCGGACGCGACTTACATATGCGTTCTCTTCTACACGTGAGCACAGAGTGCTGGGGCACTTTCAATTTTAATACTGTCCCTTTTTATTTTTTATTACAATGTAAACTTTCCTTGCAATAGAAATAAACATGACAGGTCCATTTTATTGAGAGATCTGGGGTAAAAAAACACAGATCTCTCATTTACCTTTAAAAGCAATACAAAAGACTTTAAAAAAAAATAATCTCTGTAAACCCGAGAAAAGTGACATCAGACATCGCTCCGGTCTTCAAAGGGCATAGAGCCAAGTGGGGGTATTTAACGCCAAAGTTATGATGTACATTTACAGTTAGGCGGTCAGTTAGTGGTGTGCATTAAAGTCAAAGCAAGAGTAAATGAGCCCTTAGGGTTTACATACACTTTGATAGTGGCAGCTGGTGTTGCATATTTTTAGGGGGGGCAGCAAACAAGATATCCCACCGCTACCCCCACCCCCTTGTCGGTTGGTCGCTTGGTCAAACCCCTCACCCCCCGTCACTCGCTTATCCCCCACCAACCCCACACTTACCCCATCTAGGTCATGGGCAGCTTCGGCTCCTTCCTGCGTCTTCTCCGTCTCGCGGGGGCTTCCTCCTCGGCGGCCTCACCTTGCTTCTCTGGCCTCACAACGGCTTCCTCTTCTGAGGCTGCCCTACTCCTTTGCTTGGTGGCCAATATGATCGCTTCTCCTCTCGGCCAGTCGGGCCTTAAGACCCGCTTTCTGATTGGCCGGGAGGAGAATTAGGAAGACAGTAGCAAATTTTAATTTGCTATTGTCACACAGCTGGGTGGGTTGAGGGTGCAGTGCTCTGCGCCACGAGCACTCCCTTTTTTGAAACCAATTAAGGACTCTGGTTCTTATCATGTGCTTCAAAAAGAAAAAAGACCCATTGAAATCCATGTGTCTGAATCCCAGGAATGTAGATTAGGGGTGGGGCACATGGATTAGGGGTGTGGCACCCCTGTGCCCCTTATGGACGGGCCGCCACTGCACTTTGACCTCACTTTTGTCAGTCTGTCCATGTCACCTTTTTTATTTTGAGCCAATAAAGTACCGCTCCTTGAGCCATCCCATAGCTAATAAAGTGCCATTCTTCACCTATAAAATATACAAAGATTTTTATTTTATTTTATTACATATAGTTGCCCGCTGAATTATTGTAAACTTGGTCTATTTATCAACTTCCCTTCTGATATATGCTCAGATTTATATTCTGACACAGTCCCGGTTTTCATCTTCAATACAGTTCAGTCTCCGAGTTTTTTGCTGATGATTGTAAACAATCGAATGAATAATAGCGCGGACGCAAAACTCAGCCTTGATGAATTATGAACCCACAATCCTTTGACAACTTCTAAGCCATTTTAGACTAAGTGATTAGAATTATTACAGTAAACTCTTCACCATCCATTACCTTTAATATCGTGAAATGACAATCTAGTTAAAGCTACTGATAGTGTCAGCAGAATGATTGGTTGTATTTTGCATGCAGAGACCATAAATCATTTCGGGGGAATCAATGAGTAGAATGAATGGCACCATATGTTTTCATTTTGGCTGACATTTAATTATAGTGTGTGTACAATGGTTTATTAATAAATACTAACATTACGCAGCAACGCATGATGAGCTTAACGGTCTGTTCCACTTTTAGGTCAGCTTCACAATGGTGGTAGACTCTACTGCCTGTCTGGAAAGCAAACTATGGTGGATCGCTTGTGGGGAGGTACAGAGTGGTGCAGCGCGGTGCAGCAGCAATATTAGCACTGTGAAGCAGAGCAGGTCACAGATGTGCCGCCGGCATCTGTCTTGAAATGGGGAATAGGGTTGCCAACTTTTCTTCAAGCCAAACCCGAACACTTTAGCAATGCACAGCAATTTTCTTTTTACTATACACTATAGCATTGTAAAAGACATGGGACACCTTTGGGTTCCCCAAGGAGAGTAGTAATGCTGCCACTGCCCCTCCTATCCAAGTGTGACAGGGAGGCCGCTCGGTCCCTTGGAGCTTGGGGAGCCCCAGTCCGGTATGAATAATGTGTCCGGTGTTCAGGCGGACTGAAACCCGGACACATGATTCAAAGCCCGGACTGTCCAGGTGAATCCCGAACAGGTGGCAACTCTAAGTGCCCGTTCACATAGGGGCATCTTGCGATCCGACTTGAGTTGCCTCAAGTCGCCTCAAGTCGATTGACATTTGAAATCCCATTGAAATGAATGGGAGCCGTCTTAATATACACGACTGAAGTCACTCCGACTTCAAGGCGACTTCTGAAAAGGTTCCTGTACTACTTCTAGGCGACTTCTAACCGACTTGTGCCCATAGAATTCAATAGAAGTCGCCTCCAAGTCGGATCCCCATCTACATGGAAGCGACTTTACAGTTAAAAGAATATAATTTATTTTTAGGCAGCCCACTCCCTCCTTTCTCTGATTGGTCAAGGCAAAGTTGCCTGGCAAAAGTCGTGTTGTAAAGTCGCCTGAGGTCCTTGAAGTCGCACTGGAAGTCGCGCTGAAATCGCCTAGCGAAGTCGCGCCGAAGTCGGTCGCCCCTATGTGAATGCAGGCTAATGGGGAATGCGGCTTGGCTGTTCCAGGACCAAATGGGTAAGTTTCCAGAAGGATGACATGTCCTTAACCTGCCGCTAATCACTGTCCCTGTCAGAGGGGTGACCTGTCCCTAAACTATCCACACCCGAAATGTGTGCCAAGCTTGGGAGCCAGGGCCTAACATTGGCTCTTACAAGCCGAAGATACCCAAGCTCAACGGCACAATTCAAAAATACTTGCAGAGATTCGGTGCTCAGGTTGGAGGATCCCCACTCCCCTGTTCGAACATCCAAAGCAGAAATTAAGCCGTCAACTCGATAACTCTTTGGTATTATCCTTTATTTGGCTACATCATATACGCAAGACCAATTCTGACATATTTCAGCTATTACAGCCTTACTCATAGCATGAAAAAGAATAATACCAAGTAGTTATCAAGTTGCCAGCTTAATTTCTGCCTAAAATAGGCTCTGCCTGACCCAAGATGGCTGCTAGAGTCACATAAGGCAGCAGCATCCAATCACATAGCTTTCCAGTGACTCTGGAAATCATGGAGGAACTTTGTCCCTCTTGACTTCCTCTCCTCCTTCAATGCCGCTGTGGATGAGCACCACCTGCAGTAGGGAAAGTAAATTGCACCAGCCTACACGCTTTACAGAGACCAGTAGAGCAGTAGTGCCCAGACATGGAGGAGGCGATATTGATGCCTGCTGAATCCCTGATTTTTTTTTTTTTTTATGTAATGCTAGATGGGGATTTTGCATTGGACTACTTTGCCGCAAAGTTTGGATTTCCAGCATTGCCCCATTGACTTCTATGGGCAAGTCTGATAGGTGGTGCTACCTGTCAAACTTGATGAGCTGAGTTAAATTTGCTGCAAAGCATCACGACCATGGCATGTGTATGATTCAGCTGCCAAGTTAGGCTTTCAGTGGGCGGTCAGGGAGAGGTAAAAATGTGGCTAAACTGCCTGCCTATGTAAATGAGGCCATACAGTGTCTTACATGATACGGGCTTCCCAAAGAAATGTCTTTGTTCGCATTACTGAGCATGCAGATTTGTTAACAAGTCTCTAGTCCCTAAAATGGATGTAAACTGTCTCCTATACCCAGTGAAGTGAACAGCCCCAGATGATACACTGAGATGAAACAAATCTCCCTACATACGTTTTACATCTATATCTGCTGTCTTTCCCTTACTGCACATTGTGTTACAAATCTTGCTATCTTATTCAGCAGTGGGAGGGGACTCTGGGCTTACACTGTGTGGGAGCTGATTGGAGGAAAGGCACACCCCTCCCCCCCCTCCACATAGGCAGAGAGAGGAAGGAATATGCAGAGCTGCAGTCTGAATAGACAAGCGTTCTGCTAATCTATCTCTGCGCTCCCTACCTGACACAAATTTCAGGCTACTTTTATCTCCTGTGTCGGAGAACTTGTCAGAAGTTATTATGCTGATAACTGAAGAACATAACAGGAGAAAAACACCAAACTTAGAGCTTTGTTGAGAGATAAGTAAACAGTACAGATATATGTCAGTGTTGCCAACCTACCAGATTGAAATTTACTGACACGACACCCAAAATTTACTGGCACAGCCAAGTTTTTACTGGCATTTTACAAAAGTTACAAAATTACAGTTTTCAGTGCAAATTTCAGTATTTAGGCAACAAGCAAGTACACTGTGCAAATAGCGATGTGATTTAAGGTAGATAGCAAGGTAAAAAAAAAACATCTTTCTGTTATTTTCAATATAATAAAGGCAGATTATTTAGTCCATCAGTTTTGTCACCTATGTCAAATTGTAGAGATTTCCCCTTAATTTCTGTTCCATAACCACCACAGAAAGTGAGGTGAAATCCCTGGTAGCCACTAGGATCACCAGAATTTATGTCCCCACTTCTAAAGACTTCCTGTCTCCATCACCTTCTGTTTTTATCCCTCCAGTCTCCATCCCTCCATCACACCATCCCCCCGGGGTCTCCATCCCTCCATCACCTCTTGTCTCCATCACACAATCCCCCCATCACTTCCTGTCACCATCCCTCCATCTCCATCACACCATCCCCATCACCTCCTGTTTCCATTACACCATCCTTCCATTACCTCCTGCCACTTATCCAGTGCACACTGCACTCATACAGTGCACACTACACTCATACAGCGCACACTCACACTAAGAAAGAGAGAGGGACTCCTGCAGCTTGGCTGGCAGCTGTCTGTCAGAGAAAGCAGAGACAGTGTGGGTGTCAAACAGTCCCACACTCACTGTCCCGACTCTTTTGGCTGGCTTGAAGAGGAAGGGTACTGCACTCACCACTGTCACCAGGAGGGCTGCAGGGTCAGCCAGAGCAGGGAGGCAGGCAGGAATCAGGAGGATCCATCCAGAGTGTCTCAGGTGGTCAGGTGCTGGTTGGCGGTGGTGTGGCGGGAAAATACAGTAACCTCATTTGAGGGCGGATGGGCTGGGCAATGGCACTAGCTGGCAGCAGGAGGGAGTGCTCGTCCAACTCGTCTCACGGTCAGGATCGGATCTTCTCACTCGCCGCTCAGGAATTTCCGTAATTGCACATGCGCATCTCTGACCGGAGCCGATGGCCACCGTTTTTACTGGCACTTTTCAGCTGCTACGGACTATTACGGACGCCCGAAAAACGACCCTGTTTTTACTGGCTGTCCGTAAATTTACGGGCGGTTGGCAACACTGATATATGTGCCCAGGTCAGATTCCATGAATGGGGTTTACCATCACTTTAAGCCTAAAGCTGGAGCTGAGGTCATCTAAACCAGAGTAGAATTGAAATGAGAATGGAGGTAAATGCTGATATTTGGTACTGGAGCTGACAATCTGCAGCTGCTCTTCTTTAACCACCTGGGCACTTTCACCCCCTGCCTGCCCAGGCCATTTTTCAGCTTTCAGCGCTGTCGCACTTTGAATGACAAGTGTGCGGTCATGTGACACTATAACCATGTGAAATTTTTATCATTTTCTTCACACAAATAGAGTTGTCTTTTGGTGGTATTAAATCACTGCCGTTTTTTTTATTTTTTACTAAAAAAAAAAAAAGACCAAAAATTTTGAAAAAAAAATTTTCTTAGTTTTTGTCAGTAAATTTTGCAAATAAGTAATTAACCACTTGCCGACCGCCAACCGCAGGTTGACAGCGACAAAGTGGCTCGTTATCGCAAATCGCCGTCATACGACGGCGGCTGCGATAACGCGCACTGTGAGCGCGCGCGCGCCGCCGGAGGCGCGCCCGCGCGCTCACTGTGTTCGGGGAGGGCCAGGGAGCGGGTGCGGCGGCTTCGATTGCCGCCGGCTACCCGCGATGGCCCCCCCGGAGCGAGTGAGCGGAGGTCCGTGCATGTAAACACGGACCTCCGCTCTGTGTGAGGGGGAAGGGATGTGATCACAGCCTTCCTTTACGTGAAGGCTGTGACCACTTCCCTTCCCCAGATAGGCAGTCCCCCATACAGTTAGAACATGCCCAGGGAACACAGTTAACCCTTAGAGCGCCCCCTGCAGGTTAACCCCTTCACTGCCAATGACATTTACACAGTAATCAGTGCATTTTTATAGCACTGATCGCTGTATAAATGCCAATGGTCCCAAAAAAGTGTCAAAATAGTCCAACATGTCCCCCCCAATATCGCAGTACCGCTAAAAATCGCAGATCGCCGCCATTACTAGTAAAAAAAAATAAATAAATAAAAACCCCAAAAATGAATTCTCATCCTCCGTAAATGCGACCACTTTTGCGCAAACCAGTCAATAAACGCCGATTGCGATTTTTTTTATCGCAAATATGAGGAAGAATATAAATCGGCCAAAAACGGTGAAAAAAAATGTTTTTTTATATTTTTTTTTTGGATTTGTATTCTAGCAAAAAGTAAGAAATTTGGGTTTTTTTGCAAAATTGTCGCTCTTCTTTTGTTTATAGCGGCGATCAGAAATGACGCAGAGGGGATCAAATACCACCAAAAGAAAGCTCTATTTGTGGGAAAAAAAGGACGCAAATTTCGTTTGGGTACAACGTCGCACGACCGCGCAATTTTCAGTTAAAGCGACGCAGCGCCGAATCGCAAAAAGGGCTCCGGTCCTAAAGCTGGAAATCCTTCCGGGGCTGAAGTGGTTAAGTAATACGTAAGAGCACTGATGAGGTGGCACTTATGGGCACTGATTTGGTGGCACTGATGAGCAGGCACTAATATGCCGCACTTATGGGCACTGATAGGTGGCACTGATGGGTGGCACTGGTGGGCACTGATAGGTGGCACTGGTGGGCACTGATGGGTGGCACTGATGGGCACTGATAGGCGGCACAGATAGTCACTGATGGGTATTGATGGGTGGCATTGATGGACATTGATGGGCAGCAGTGATGGGCATTGATGGGCAGCACTGATAGGCGGCACTAATAGCCAGCACTGAATGGCATCACTAATGGGCACTGATTGCTGGCACTGGTGGGCACTGACTGCTGGTACCGGTGGGCACTTGTGGGCACTGATTGCTGGCACTGGGGAGGGCACTGGTTGCTGGCACTGGTGGTCAACTTTAATCAGGGAACTGATGATCTCTGTCAGTGTGAGGCAATGAGCACCGATTACTGGCACTTCCTTGTTTACATGTGACCGGCTGGGATTGGTCACAGCTAATCACATGGTTAAAGAGCCGCGGCTCTTTACACAGATCGGGGTTGCGCCGTGTCCTTTCCTGGCCTTGGGGCGTGAGGGAGCGCGCTTTCTGGGACGACGACATATGACGTCGTCCCAGAACGGGAGCTGCACCGCCCCGCCGGCATTTGACGGTGGGCGGGCGGCTAGTGGTTAAGTAGTATTAAACTCAAAGGCAAACATTTATTTTTTTGCAGCTTACCAATTCCTAGATGTGATGGCTGCTTTTGTTTTCTTTTTTAGGCGTTTTCCCTTTGTTTTCACCTGGTAATCCGGCCAGTAAGTCTGTTATTTTTCAACAGAACAAGTCCACCTGCAGATGTAGCAGCTGGGAAGTTGAGACAAACCTTCTACCACCAACAGGGGTGCTTACAAGGTTTATCTTTTATTTATTTATGCAAAACCTTTATCTCAAAAGGAACAAACCTGTTTGCTGCAACTGATTATAAAGTATTAGCTGGAGTTCAGCCTCAATTTGCTAGTGTATCAGAATTTTCTAGTACATCTAACATCTAAGAATCCCCCCTCCCCCCATATTGACAGTGCTGCTGTCCAAAGGTGTCCCTGTTGCTCCTTAATCCAGAGTGGGGGCCCTATAATACAGATGGTGTTGTACAGATCACCAGGTGGAAACAGAGGAGAAAAAGTATAAAAAAAAAAAAAAAACAAATGCAGCCACCACATCTCATGATTAAAAGATGCAATTATTATACAGGATTTATATAGCGTCAACAGTTTGCACAGAGCTTTACAACATGGGGGTAGGCAGTACAATTACAATACAATTAAATACAGGAGGAATCAGAGGGCCCTGCTCATTAGAGCTTACAGATTAGGAGGGAGGGTCAAGTGATAAAAAAGGTGATAATTGTGGGGGAAAATCTGATGGAGAAAGTAAAAGTACATTTGTTAGCAGGGGACCGGATCGGAGAAAGGTTTTTCAGGGATTGTCTAAAAGCAAGCAGAGTAGGAGATAGTCGGATAGATTGGGGTAGGAAGTTCCATAGGATAGGAGAGGCTTGGGAAAAGTCCTAGGTGGAGGTGACGAGGGAACTAGAGAGCAGGAAGTCTTGGGAGGAACGAAGAGAATGATTTGGTTGGTATTTTGAGACTAGGCTGGTGATGTAGCTGGGGGCTAAGTTGTGGATGGCTTTGTATATTGTTGTATTTTGAATTTAATTTGTTGGATGAGTGGAAGCCAGTGGAGGGATTGGCAGAGGGGGGTGGCAGACACAGAGTGATTGGTAAGGTGGATGAGCCTGGCAGCAGCATTCATGATGGACTGAAGGGGGGATAGCCTATGTAAAGGTAACTTAGCGTGTAGCGTTATGCCAGTATTCTATCCAACATAAATTAAGTATGACTGTGCACAGGAATTCCTGAATCAAACAGAAAGTGCATAAATATATATATAGTACATATCTTGCAACAGAATGCATAAGTAGGTTCAACCCCAGCCGATGTCTTAGAGGACGTAACACGTCAGGTAATTGCTGATCCCAGGCCATTGCGTTCCCATTGATGCTGGCAGGTCGTTTATATGAGCTCATCTTTTACTTCTTTGATGTAAGTGCACTACTTTTTTAATAAATGATACCGTGAACCATGAACTTTATTATTAGCACACTATGCACTTTATGAGTTGATTATAGAATCATACACTATATACTTATGCACTTTATTTGATTGTAAGATATGCACTATATATATTTATGCACTTTATGTTTGATTTAGGAATCCCTGTGCATGGTCATATTTCGACAGAATACTGGCGTAACGCTACTCGTTAAGTTACAGTTGTGCTCACAAGTTTACATACCCTGGCAGAATTTATGATTTCTTGGCCATTTTTCAGAGAATATGAATGAGAACACAAAAACATTTCTTTCACTCATGGTTAGTGTTTGGCTGAAGCCATTTATTATCAATCAACTGTGTTTAATCTTTTTAAATCATAATGACAACAGAAACTACCCAAATGACCCTGATCAAAAGTTTACATACCCCAGTTCTTAATACCGTGTATTGCCCCCTTTAATGTCAATGACAGCTTGAAGTCTTTTGTGGTATTTGTGAATGAGGCTCTTTATCTTCTCGGATGGTAAAGCTGCCCATTCCTCTTGACAAAAAGCCTCCAGTTCCTGGAAATTCTTGGGCTGTCTTGCATGAACTGCAGGTTTGAGATCTCCCCAGGGTGGATCAATGATATTGAGGTCAGGAGACTGAGATGGCCACTCCAGAACCTTCACTTTATTCTGCTGTAGCCAATGACAGGTCAACTTGGCCTTGTGTTTTGGATCATTGTCATGTTGGAATGTCCAAGTACGTCCCATGCGCAGCTTCCTGGCTGATGAATGCAAATGTTCCTCCAGTATTTTTTGATAACTGCATTCATCTTGCCATCAATTTTGACCAAATTTCCTGTGCCTTTGTAGCTCACACATCCCCAAAGCATCAGCGATCCACCTCCGTGTTTCACAGGCCTTGTTGTCTCCTCTCCTAGGGTTTATGGTCGTGGCCAAAAAGCTCAATTTTGGTCTCATCACTCCAAATGACTTTGTGCCAGAAGGTTTGAGGCTTGTCTCTGTACTGTTTGGCGTATTGTAAGCGGGATACTTTGTGGCATTTGCGTAGTAATGGCTTTCTTCTGGCGACTCAACCATGCAGCCCATCTTTCTTCAAATGCCTCCTTATTGTGCATCTTGAAACAGCCACACCACATGTTTTCAGAGAGTCCTGAAGTTATTTGTAGGTTTTTCTTTGCATCCCAAACTATTTTCCTGGAAGTTGTGGCTGAAATTTTAGTTGGTCTAGCTGACCGTGGTTTGGTTTCAACAGAACCCCTAATTTTCCACTTCTTGAAGAGTTTGAACACTGCTTACTGGCATTCTCAATTCCTTGGATATCTTTTTATATTCTTTTCCTGTTTTATACAGTTCAACTACCTTTTCCCACAGATCCTTTGACAATTCTTTTGCTTTCCCCATGACTGATGAATCTAGAAATGTCAGTGCAGCACTGGGTGAAAGATGCAAGGGTCTGTCAGGAGTCCAGAAACTCATTGAACTTTTATACACACACACTAATTACAAGCAAACAGATCACAGGTGAGGATTGTTACCTTTAATAGCCATTTAAACCCCTTTGTGTCAACTTGTGTAACTTTTGATCAGGGTCATTTGGGTAGTTTCTGTTGTCATTATGATTTAAAAAGAGTAAACACAGTTGATTGATAATAAATGGCTTCAGCCAAACACCATGAGTGAAAGAAATGGTTTTGGGTTCTCATTCATATTCTCTAAAAAATGGCCAATAAATCAAAAATTCTGCCAGGGTGTGTAACCTTATGAGCAAAACGGTATATATGGTTGTACAATGTTTGTTTGATTGTTGTGTTAGCAGCTAGAACTTTTTTACTCACATAGCGTGGTAAAGACTGACCTCACTACTATGTAATCCCATGAGGTGGGAGTTGCAGTAGTCAAGGCGGGAGATGACCAGGGAGTGAACTAGGAGCTTTGTGGTGTCATTGGTTAGGAAGGGGCGTATTCTGGAGATGTTGCGGAGGTTGAGGCGGCAAGATTTGGAGAGTGTTTGGACATGGAGCCGAATGGTAGTTCAGAGTCCAGGGTTACATCTAGAAACTTGGCATACGGGGATGGGCTGATAGTAGTGCTATTGATCTTGACAGAGTAAGGGGAAGAGGCACGTGGGGGGGGGGGGGGATATTAT
>BLSH010212820.1:336611-347915 GCA_018402905.1 Glandirana rugosa
TATTAAAGAACTGATGGAGAACGTGAAAACTTCCAGGACCTCGTGGTCCGGTTAACTTTGCGGGTTTTTTACTGGGGTAAAACCTTTCATTTGTGGGGTTGCATATAAGATCCTCCGTATCACTCAGAAAACTTGTACACCAAAAAAGGTGTTCAAAAACTTTTTACACCTTTCTTTTACTTCAACAGGTAATATGTTATAAAGATTGTGTGTCGTACATGGGTCGTGTTTACTGTGGGATTTTATATAAGACGATGAAGAGGGCTCATACCGCTATGGTATACACACTGTGAAAACGTGTCGCCCTGATGTATGTCTCCGGGTTGTACGTCCCTCGTGGCAGTCCATAAGATCGCCGTATGTAAATCTCAGTGCCTCACAATAGTGTAAAAGATGGTCAAATTAGATTCTAAATGTATGCCGCTAGAATACCTGACGGTGCTCCCTGCATGTTGGGCCTCTGTATGTAGTCCCGCTGTGCAAAAGTGTCACACATATGGTATCGCCATACTCGGGAGAAGTAGCAGAATATATTTTAGGGTGTCATTTGTGCTGGGTACATGCTGTGTGTTAGAAATATTGTATAATGGACAACTTCATTTTCTTTCCACATTTTTCAAAAACTTGTGGAAAAAACCACATGTTCAAAAGACTCACTATGCCTCCTAGAATATACGTTGGGGTGTTTACTTTCCAAAATGGGGTCATTTTTTGGGCGTTTCAATTGGCCTGGTGCTCCAGGACCTTCAAAAGTGCAAGAGGTAGTCAAGAAATTATATGTGTAATTTATGCTCCTAGAACGCCTGATTGTGCTCCCTGCATGGTGGGTCTCTGTATGTGGCCAGGCTGTGTAAAAGTGTCACACATGTGGTATCGCCATACTCGGGAGGAGTAGTAGAATGAATTTTGGGGTGTAACTTGTAGTATGCATATGCTGGGTGTGAGAAATAACCTGTTAACATATGACAATTTTGGGCGGAAAAAAAATAAAAAATAAAAAATTCATTTTGCAAAGAATTGTGGGAAAAAATTACAACTTCAAAAAATTCACCATGCCTCTTACTAAACACCTTGGAATGTCTACTTTCCAAGAAGGGGTAATTTGGGGGGTATTTGTACTTTCCTGGCTTGTTGGGGTCTCAGGAAATGAGATCAGTCAGTAAATCAAGTGTGATCAATATTCAGTGATTGGCACCATAGCTTGTAGACTCTATAACTTTCACAAAGACCAAATAATATCCACTAATATCCACTAATTTGTTTTTTTTTTTACCAAAGATAGGTAGCAGTATAAATTTTGACCAAAATTTATGAAGAAAAATTACTAATTTGTAAAATTTTATAACAGAAACGAAGAAAATTTCATTTTTTTTACAAAATTTTCGGTCTTTTTTTAATTATAGCGCAAAAAATAAAAAACCCAGCGATGATTAAATACCACCAAAAGAAAGCTCTATTTGTGTGAAAAAAAGGACGCAAATTTCATATGGGTGCAGTGTTGCATGACTGAGTAATTGTCATTCAAAGTGTGAGAGCGCTGAAAGCTGAAAATTGGTCTGGTTGTTAAGGGGGTTTAAGTGCCCAGTGCTCAAGTGGTTAAGGTTTCTTGGCTGTCGCTTGGGTATTCAAAGTTTCAGCTCCCTCCATAAATTCTCTATAGGATTTAGGTCTGGAGACTGACTAGGCCACTATCAGTCTCCAGCTCTCTGAGCTAATTATGTAGCCCAGAATAGAGGGAATGTGATTGATTAGTTATAAAAAATGTATACATGAATTGTTTTGGCTTTTATTTCTAATTTAAACTGAATGGGTTGTTTTACAAGGTGAGGCTTCACATGTACCTTACGTTATATCAATTAATCTTTTGTATTTAGAAAATAAATATTCACAGATCCAACTCCATCATGTAAAATAATAATTGTTACTTGGTACAACAATTTAATTTCACTTAAGGCCCCATACACACAGACGTTTTTTGACGCCGGCGTTTTCTGGCGTTTTTTGCAGCTCTCCATGTTAGTCAATGGCCCCATAAAAACGCCGACGTTTTTGAGCTGTAGATGGCGTTGGCGTTAGTGAGCTGAAACTAGAACCCACGGCCAGCGCGTTTTCAGGCTGTAACGTTTTGGCGTTTTTTGACGCCGACGCCGCAAAACGCCAACTAACGCCAACTAATACTGTACCGCCGTTAACCAGCGTTTTTTGACGCCGCCATTTTTAGGTTGAACAATAGCAGAGGAATGATTTTTTTAAAAAAAATATTGATGTCAATGCATAACGCCGAAAAACGCCGATTTTTTTTCCTTGACGTCGGGCCCGACGTTTTGTTTATTTTTTAAGAAACGTCCGTGTATGAGGCCTAAAAATGCACCCCACAATATATTAAAGCTTGTTTGGCTGTACTTCTGTGGATCACAGAAGTGCAGTTCATTCTGCACTCCTGTGACCCATTTTCAGCAGACAGCGGGCTGAAGCCTGCTGTCGGCTGACGTCACAGAGCCGGTCCAGGCTGGGGAAAGATTGCAACCATATAGTTCGGATCCGCCCACAACCCTGGACCGGCACCTAGCTCAGCCTCTCAGCGAGCCACTGAGAGGCTGAGCCATCTGCTCCCGCCCCCTCCATAGCCCAGCACTCCAGCGGTCTTTGATCGCTCAGTTTTGAGTGTAGAGCCATCGGGGGACAGATGCAGCATCCACCTAGGTAAGTATGATTCTTGGGGAAAAAAAAAGAAATTCCAAACTTCCCTTTTAACATTGCAATATACTGTATATCCTTATGAATTTTATGAAGACTCATTCACATTGATTGAGAGTCATAAGAGCTATTCCTTGCTCCATGGAAAATATGAGCTCCAGGTAGAATAAGTGCTCACTATACAGAATAACTCCAACAACCAACACACTGAGTGTTTACTGTGCCTCACCACGCTGCACCTCTCCATAAGCTATTGTTTAACTACTTCCAGACCATCCGCCGCACATATACTTTGGCCGGGTGGCCCAGCTGCAGGAAACAATGTATCTGTGCGTGGTTTGCTACTTCTGTGTCTGGGTCGCATGAGCCAAACAGCGGGCTTTGGTGGACGCAATGTCTGCCGGGAACCTGGCAATCGTCCGTAGAGGGGCAGAACGTTAGTCTGCCTATGTAAAAAAGTCAGATCGCCGTTTTGTCAGTGAGGAAGAGGGAAATCTTGTGTTTCTGTTAAGCAGGAACACGGATCTCTCTTCCTCTAGTTAAACCATCCCCCACACAGTTAGCAAGCACCCCCTAGGTACACGTTTAAATCTTTGATTGCCCCTGATGATAACCTCTTCCCTGCCAGTGCCATCTATACAGTGACAATGCATTTTTTTTTAGCACCAATCACATAATTGGTGTTACTGGTCCCCAATAAGTGTCACTTAGTGTCAGATTTGTCCACTGCAATATTGCAGTCCCACTAAAAATCACCGTTGCTATTACTAATAAAAAATATTTTTTAAAAAGTCCATAAATCTATTGCATAGTTTGTAGACGCTATTTTCACAAACATATACACTTACTTACACAAATATACACTTACCAAAAATATGTAGCAGAATACATATTGGCCTAAACTGATGAAGAAATTTGTTTTTTTTTTTCCTTTTTTTATTGGGTATGCTTTGTAGCAGAAAGTAAAAAATATTGGGTTTTTTTTTCAAAATTGTCAGTGTTTTTTAGCGCAAAAAATAAAAACCACAGAGGTAAACAAATACCACCAAAAGAAAGCTCTATTTTTGGGAAAAAATAACATCAATTTTGTTTGGGTACAACATCGCATAACCGCGCAATTACCAGTTAAAGCGGCGCAGTGCCATATAGCAAAAAATGCTCTGGTCAGGAAGGGGGCAAACCTTCTGGGGCTGAAGTTGTTAAAGAAAGGCATGGGTAACTGGGTAATGCCATATGGGTCATATTGCTATGCAAAAAAATTAAAACAACGAAATATTGTTGGTCTTTTCATGTAACTTAAAGGACAACACTGAAAATACAAAAAATTCTTTAAAGCAGATCTTCTCTTTCCCACCCCCTCTTTTTCCTGGTCATGTGAGCAAATAGGCCCATGTGATGTCATTGGTTGCTGAGTGTGGCAGACTTAACCAGGACAGGGGCTTTTGGAGGGGACTGCAGGGTAGCCTATTGCCTACTACGGACCAAGGCATTTGAGGGAGCTACAAGCTTTTAGGAAGATGTCCTGTTATTTAATGCAAAAGAACATTAATACATTGAACAGTCAAGGAAGCCATGATGGTCTCTGTCAGCTTGAAACACAGTGAGCAGATGAATGTGAAAAGAAAGCTGGTTAATGAGATTTGGACATCCCTGGGTCTTCTTGAATACTGTTGCCAGACAGTCCAAGGATCCCTGATTAATCAAAACATTTCCTAGGTGTGCACTCCCATTGTTAATTGAGACACCTATTGTTTCTGTCTGTCCGCTAGTATTGTGTTCACTTCATCTTGTTACCAAATTATTGTGGGATGTTATATGTTTGTTTATTAACCACTTCAGCCCCAGAAGGATTTCCCAATTTAGGACCAGAGCACTTTTTGTGATTCGGCACTGCGTCGCTTTAACTGAGAATTGCGCGGTCGTGCGACGTTGTACCTAAACAAAATTTGCGTCCTTTTTTTCCCACAAATAGAGCTTTCTTTTGGTGGTATTTGACCCCCCCTGCATCACTTCTGATCGCCGCTATAAACAAAAGAATAGCGACAATTTTTAAAAAAAAAAAAATTTTCTTACTTTTTGCTATAATACAAATCCAAAAAAAAAATTAAAAAAAAACTTTTTTTCCATTAGTTTTGGCCAATTTATATTCTTCCTCATAGTTTTGGTAAAAAAAATTGCAATCAGGGGCGTGGCCTGACGACACTGCTGAATGGCTGCCTAACTCCACAGATCCTGTGCTAAACGGCTAAAAACGACTGATCCTCGACCGACAACGGGACTTTCAACTACTCCACTTATACCTGATCTCTTCTAGCACCCCCAGGAATGTCCAAAAGAAGAAAAGACTTCAAAGCTCCTAGGAAATTGACAGATTTCTATCCAGCTCCAGGCCGCATGGGGACCCAAGATGGCGCTGATCCCACAGCAGGAGAAACAGCCACAATCCTCTCCTCACCCTCGAGGGAACTACATGGCTCCTCCACTCCCCCAGGCGCCTCGGGTGAGTTGTCTCCCCCACCCTCCCCTACCACTTCAAGCCCGGCGAAATCCAGACTTAGAACGGAGGAGCCCGAAATCGCCCGCTCGATCGTTCCTCCGCTCGCTCTGACTGAAGCATCGTCCGGGCATCTTTAAGACACACACTTGCTATCCTTAAGACACACTCTGCACCTGGACCTTTCATCAGTAATCTCCCCCCTGATGTCCACGGTACAGAAACATGAGCAACGCATCCAGACCATAGAAAAGGCGGTTGGAGAACTTCCTAGAGCCCACAACGAAATGGTGGACGCGTTCACATCACATGAAGAAGATATTCAACTGATCCATCTCAAATTAGCAGATTTAGAAGATCGCTCACGCAGAAATAATATCAAATTTCGAAATGTCCCAGAGTCGATCCAACAATCAGATCTGAAAACCTTCCTACAATCTCTAATGCGGGCATTCATTCCGGATCTGACGGATAGAGAACTGGAAATCGACAGAGCGCACAGACTGCCGAAACCTTCGCATCTCCCCCCGTCCACCCCCAGGGACGTACTGGCCCGTATACACTTTTTCACCACCAAGGAAAGAGTTATGTACGCAGCGAGGAGAAGTAATAGACTGCCAGACCCCTTTAACGCCATCCAACTATATGCAGATCTGTCTAAAACAACGCTGGAAAATCGACGCCAGTTAGCCACCATAACGAAAGCTCTGCTTAACCACAAGATCCCTTTTAAATGGGGCTTTCCGAACAAGCTCTTGATTACTCACCTTAACAAAACATTTGTAGCACGTACACAACAAGAGGGCCTTCGTCTCCTGCAAGCGTGGCATATTCTATCACAAGACATGCCCACCGACCAGGACCGCTACAACCCCCCCATGGACACCAACGAGCTGCAACAGGCGGGATGAAGAGATCCAGCCTACCCGGTTGTCCCCGCACCAACTGATGCCGAAAGCCCAGGACTCCACTCAGCAGTGCCGTTTGCCTGAACTGTTTAACTTGGTCTCACCCTCCAGTTTTTGTTGGTAGACCTTGCACCCCCACCTGCCCTTATTTTTGAGCGTGGCAGGAAAACTGCGCCCTGAGACCGGGACCCCGCCCTCACGGTCTCCCCTTTTTTACTCTCAATACCTGGGTACCAGAACTGTTCCCACTCCACTTGAAAAGAAAAAACTAATACACATCAGCTACCTGCAACACTAACAGGCTGCACGATGCCACTCAAAATCCTATCTCTGAATGTCAGAGGTCTCAACTCCCCGTACAAAAGATCCTTACTAGCTAAAGAAGCGAACAAAGCAAAGGCCGATATAATCATGGCCCAGGAGACCCACTTCTCTGCCCAAAAGACCCCCCAATTTACACTGGCAAACTACAAACAAATCTTTCTGGCCTCCGGAAATAAAAAGAAAAAAGGAGTTCTCATAGCCCTGAGGGACTCCCTAACCGTCTCAGTGCAACAAACTACGATGGACCCCTTCAGAAGATTCATCATCCTCTCATGTGTATTGAACAATATCCCTTATACCATTGTGAACATATACGGGCCGAATAAACACCCCCTCCGGTTTTTCAAGAAACTTTGCCACAAAATACCCTTAAACACAGCTACTAGGACCATCATTGGAGGAGACTTTAACTTAATAGGGGATCCATCCCTAGACGCCAAGCCCACCACCCGACACCGCAGACCGGCCCTCAACCCACTCATCCGCTCTCTCGGACTGTACGATGTTTGGAGATGCCAACATGGATCAGAAACTGACTTCTCCTTCTTCTCACATTCCCAACTCTCATACTCCCGGATAGACTTTTTTCTCATTGATAAAAGAACTCTCCAAGAAATATCAGAATCATCTATTGGCCCCATATCCTGGTCGGACCACTCTCCTATTTCCATCACTGTGGGCCCTCGTTTGAAAACCGTCACGAACTCCTGGAGACTTAACCCCTCACTACTAGCGGACCCTGCCAACATTCGTACCATTAAGGAAGAGCACCAGGTTTTTTTCGAGCTAAACGAAACTCCCAATGTGAACTGTTTTACTTTATGGCTGACTTACAAAGCTTATATGCGAGGAGTTTTAATGAAACTAAGCGCTATTACTAGGAGGCAGAGGAATCAGCAGATTGACGAGGCTCTTACCAAAATTGACCACCTGGAGAAAATAAATAAGCAAAAACCCTCTTCACAAACAGCCACAGAACTCAGTATGTGGAGAAACAAGCTTAGATCCATCCTCACCTACAAATATGAAATTGAGCTTAAGAAAAGAAAAGCAAATTACTATGCCCTGAATAACAAACCAAGTGCCCTCCTGGCCCGTTTATCTAAACGCCCAACTTCAAAGGCTAAAATCTCCCTGATCCACCACCCCACAACCCAGAAGCCTTTGACCAACCCACAAGAAATTGCAGACGCCTTTAGCGACTATTACTACGCCCTATATAATCTAAAAGAGGACCCACAAACACCGCAACCGACTTTATCCCAGATACAAGAGTTTCTCAACTCAGTAAATCTACCCAAAGTCTCTCCCGAGCAACTAGAGTGCTTAGCAATTCCCTTCTCATCACTGGAAGTGGAGAAGGCAATCCACTCCCTCCCGGGCAACAAAGCCCCTGGGGAAGACGGATACTGTAATGAATTCTATAAGGAACTTAAGGAGCTCCTATCACCCAAACTCGCTGCCATCTTCAATGCTGCTGCCTCCTCTGCCTCCTACCCTCTTGAAATGTTGAAATCCACCATAGTAACAATACCTAAACCAGGTAAAGATCCAACCACCACTGCTAGCTACAGACCAATTTCACTCCTCAACACAGACATCAAACTCTTTGCTAAGATCCTGGCCTCCCGACTTCAACACCTACTCCCCGACCTGATCCACCCGGACCAAGTTGGCTTTGTTCCGAACAGACAAGCCCCCGACGCCACCAGGAGAATGATTAATTTAATCCATCAGATCACAGAAACCCGAACGCCTTCTCTGCTCCTATCCCTGGACGCAGATAAGGCGTTCGACAGGGTCCACTGGGGATTCCTCAGAGGGTCCTCCTTAAATTTGGTATTGAGGGTAGGTTCTTAGACGCGATTCTGGCCCTGTACTCCAACCCCTCTGCCAGAATTCTGACTGACGGAATGCTCTCCAAACCACTCCAGATCTCTAATGGCACCCGCCAGGGATGCCCCCTATCCCCTATCATCTTTGCCCTCTTAATGGAGCCCCTAGCAACTAAAATAAGACAAGATCAGAATATCCAAGGCATCTCCCCCTCAGGAACAGAAAATAAGATAAGTCTTTTTGCAGATGACACGATACTTATGTTCTCTCAACCAAAACGTTCACTTCCCGCAATTCAGGAAATTCTCCACCAATTTTCCCTGATATCCTACTATAAATTGAACTCGACTAAATCTACCATGCTTCCTCTCAACATTCCTGTAAATTTGGCCGCTCATCTAAAAAGAACATTACCCTATATCTGGTTGGACCAGTCCATTCCCTACCTAGGTATCAGACTAACACCTTCGCCTCACAAATTATTTGAAATTAACTACAAAGCATTCCTGAAACAACTTCCACAACTCCTCAAAGAAGTACGATCTCAATACTTCTCTACGTTAGGAAGAATTGCTGCATTTAAAATGCTGATTCTGCCCAAGCTACTCTACCTTTTCCGAACTCTCATCATCCCAACCCCTCAGTCCTTCTTTCATATGATACAAAAAATTATATCGCAGTTCATTTGGGCAAACAAACCCCCTCGAGCTCCCTGCAACACACTCGTACGGCCCCACTACAAAGGAGGCATTGGCATGCCTCATATCCAATCCTATTTTAAGGCTGCGGCTCTGGATCAAATATACTATTGGTGGCACCCCACCAGCAACAAACCCTGGTCTCTGTTGGAGACCAACGGCCCTCCTACCAATAAATTAACAAACTCACTCCTACTCATGTCAGCTGGCATAAAATTGCCACAATCAATGCTTCCCCCTACTCTAAAAGCGTCTTTCCAAGCTTGGCAAAGCCTTCCGTCATCTGAGTATCCCAGGCATCCCCTTTAAAAATATCTCATCCCACTCTCGGCCATAGAAATCCTAATCCCAGATATCTCACTGAGGAGATGGTCTTCCTTGGGTATACATCACATTAAAGACATAAAACCAAATATGTCCCTCAAGCCAGTTACGACCCTTCACAAGCAATTTAACCTACCACAGTCAGAACAGTACAACTACTCCAGAATTGCTCACCTTATGCAAACCGTGAACCTTCCGTCCTCGGCATCCATCCCAGCACCGATCCACTTATTTACATCCCAACCAACCCACCCAAAACACAGCATCTCCACAATCTATAACTTCCTCCTAGAGAAGTACTCACAACAGCAACCTCCCTCACAACTGAAATGGGATATAGAACTGAACAGAACCACAACAATAGAACAATGGAACAAATCATACCTATACACCTACAAAGCTTCCCATTGCAGTAATCATTGGGAACTATTTCACAAAACTACTCATAGGTGGTATCTCACTCCTTATAGACTTTCTAAAATATACCCAAACTCCCCTAACACATGTTGGAGGGAATGTGGTTCCATCGGATCCCTTTCCCACATCCTCTGGTCCTGTAGAACTCTAACCACATTCTGGAAACAAATCTTTGCCCTGATTTCCTCTATCACACAAAACCCACTACTCCCTAATCCTGAATTAGCATTCTTGCACCTAAACTTAGACAACTTTCTCGGGAAATATAGGACAGTCATAATACACATACTACTGGCCGCCAAATTAAATATTACCAGGAAGTGGAAGTCCCCTGACCCTCCCTCCCTCCAAGCAACAATTGCAGACCTAAATCTGCAATGTGAAATGGAAAGAATGCTAGCAAGGAAAAACCTGTCACTACCTAAATTCCTATCTACTTGGGAGCCTTGGCTTTCCCACCCGAAGTGCACCATTAAAGCCTAACTCCCTGGAATTTACTCACCGATACACTGGAACACTGGTACCCCCCCCCCCCATATCCTTCCCCCCTCCCCCGTCTGGTACTATTCTAAAAGTTGTATTAACGGCTATACCCATCAAGTTGTTTAATATATCTATTCGTGCACCCAGGATGGTTCATTGGGTAATAGCATTGCTTCACTTTATTGTTACCAGACGGAACATCTGTGTGTTATTTGTACTGAGCAAGTTTTATAACCTGTAACATTGTAACTTTTAATAAAAATATTGAAAAGATAAAAAAAAATTGCAATCAGCGTTTATTGATTGGTTTGTGCAAAAGTTGCCGTGTTGTCGGATGATGAGAATTAATTTCTGGGGTTGTTATTTATTTTATTTTTTTTTACTAGTAATGGCGGCGATCTGCGATTTTTAGCGGTACTGCGATATTGCGGCTGACATGTCGGACCATTTTGACACTTTTTTTGGGACCATTGGCATTTATACAGTGATCAGAAATTTAAATATCCACTGATTACTGTGTAAATGCCATTGTCAGTGAAGGGTTTAACCTGCAGGGGGCGCTCTAAGGGGTAAACTGTGTTCCCTGGGCGTGTTCTAATTGTATGTGGGCTGGCCTGGCTGGAGGAAGGGAGTGATCACAGCTTCCATATACAAGAAGCCTGTGATCACAGCCCTTCCCCCTCTAACAGAACGGAGATCCGTGTTTACTTACACGGACTCCACACCCCTCTCATGTACATACTACCCCCACCATACACTCCTCACCCCTCTAATGTACATACTACCCCCACCATACACTCCTCACCCCTCTCATGTACATACTACTCCCACCATACACTCCTCACCCCTCTCATGTACATACTACTCCCACCATACACTCCTCACCCCTCTAATGTACATACTACCCCCCACCATACACTCCGCACCCTTTTCATGTCATACTACCCACCGTCATACACTCCTCACCCCTCTCATGTCATACTACCCACCGCCACACCTCCCAACATTTTGAGATGCGAATGAGGGACACCTACTAGCTAATGTATGTAGATATAGGACACACCCCCTGCCACACCCCCTTAAAGGAGAATTAACCAAATAAAAGGTTAAGTAAATCCACAAG
>BLSH010212820.1:351507-370429 GCA_018402905.1 Glandirana rugosa
CCTCACATACCGCCACCCATCATACTGTACTCTCCCCACTCCTCTCATGTCATACTACCCACTGCCATACACTCCTCACTCCTCTCATGTCATACTACCCACCGCCATACACTCCTCACCCCTCTCATATACATACTACCAACCTCCATACAAACTGCACCTCTCTCATGTACACACTACCCACCTCCATACATTCCGCACCCCTCTCATGTACATACTACCCACTGCCATACACTCCTCACTCCTCTCATGTCATGCTACCCACCGCCATACACTCCACACTCCTCTCATGTACATACTACCCCCCACCATACACTCCACACCCCTCTCATGTACATACTACCCACCTCCATACACTCCGCACCCCTCTCATGTACACACTACCCACTGTCACACCCTCCACTTTCCTCTCCTACACACCATTGTACAATGCCATCATGATAGCATCATGGGCAAAGTACTAGAGAGGTGGTGAACTGTTGCATATAGTGAGTGTGGCTAAATTATGCTACATATTGGGCATGGCTTTTTAGTCTGATTAGAAATTTTAGTCTGATTTATCTTTTTTTTTACAATTGTTTTATTTTTTTTTACAATTTTTAAAAAAATTTTTTTACATTTTTTGGTGAGAGTTTTTTGGTTTCTTTGCTGAAATATCAGGGGTCTATACAGACCCCCAAAGTCTCACTTCTGTTCACTTTTGAATCAGCAAAAGGACTGAGGACACAGAGGACACAGATTCCCCAGTCCATTTCTCTGCAGCCTCAGCTTCACTGCAGATGAATGAACAGGAGGCAGAGTAAACACAGTTAGGTATGAGCACAGCGAGTTTCATTTAGAAAAGGAAGGGAAATTACATATTTACCAGCCACTTTTCCTGAAGATCTCCCCATAGCAGTGAGCAGGAGAGAAGTGGAGGGAATCGGAAGCGCTGTGGGGGCACATACAGTTATTTTTTATTGCCTTAATTATTTTTCCCATTATGGGCGTGAGTGGGACCTCATTTCTAAGTTCTGCCTAATGCCTCAAAAAGCCTAGAGCCAACTCTGGATGGCACCTCCACGCAATGGCAGACTGCCCACATTTTCGCACATGCCAAATTGCGTGATGCTGCAGCACCATGCAATTCTGTGCTGCATGGTTTAAAAAACAAAAAAGTCTGGGACTTCTTTACTTGGATTTCTGCAGGTAGGAGAGTCCTTTGAAATGAATGAGCCGCTCTACCCGCAGAATCTGGGGTGCACTGTTGTGAACAGAGCCTAAAACCACCTGAGCTATGCCGCTGGGAAGCTGCCAAAGCGCATTGCCAATCATAGGCGATGGAGGCATTTCCCACAGCCACACATATACATGCACCTTGCATGCATGAGAAGCGATAAATGCCTCTGCTACCTGTGAATGGCTATCTGCTTTGACAGCTTCCTGGCAGGAGACTCCAGACTTATGTCCGAACCTGTTTGAATTCATTTTCCTATTCAAGAGCAATGACTGAAGGTCCATGCTGGGAATCTTCCTTCTCTTTTTTTGCTGGGAAATCTTTTGTCCTTCTATCAACAGCTGAGCTGGGCAATAGGCTGGATAATACTGATCCAGTCATCTAACTATGTTAACTATGTTCCCTGGGCGTGTTCTAACTGTATGGGGACTTCCCTAGCTGGGGAAGGGAAGTGGTCACAGCCTTCGTATACAGGAAGGCTGTGATCACAGCCCTTCCCCCTTCACAGAACGGAGGTCCGTGTTTACATACACGGACCTCCGTTCCTTCACTCCGGGGGGGCCATCGCGGGTGGCCGGCGGCAATCAAAGCCGCCGCACCCGCTCCCTGGCCCTCCCCGGACACAGTGAGCGCGCGGGCGCGCCTCCGGCGGCGCGCGCACGCTCACTGTGCGCGATCTGGCGGCCGCCGTCGTATGACGGCGTTTCGCCTTACAGAGCCACTTTGCCGCCGTCAAATGCCGATCGGCGGTCGGCAAGTGGTTAAAGTCCTCTTAAGCCTCGTACACATGATGCAAATTTCAGATGACAGAACGCCCGTTTTTTGTTGGATGCTTGTCGAAAGTGAAGAGCATACTAACGATACGATTTTCGTACATCTGAATTCAACTTCAGAAGTGACGTAAAGTGTTGAATAGTTTTGTATGTATTTTTTCGTTTCTGAGCATGCGTAGTCATGATCGTCTGATTTTTTTCATACGAAAACCATACTAATGATACGAAAAAAAATTCCTAGTCTGCACAACCAGCTTTTGTCTTATGAAAAATCTAAATCGGCTGTGGACATGAGCATACTAACGGTAAGAATTTTACCCGTTCGGCCGTCGGATGAAAATTTCCATCCGAAATTCGCATTGTGTGTACGGCTTTATGCTGTTATGCTGGGTATTCCCTGCCCAGTCAACCCAGTGTTGTCTTGCTGCGATCTGCTACTCAGTTACTACAGCCTGGGGCCAATGCTGCCATCCTGGTCATCGAGAGTTGGCTGCCTCTTCTGGGTTCAGGCAGAAGCCCCCGATACATGTCACATTTGCCTACCAGATGCTGTGAATCCCTGCTCCTGTAGCCTCCTAGGATACATGATGTGGTATCCCAGGAGAGTGGTGTAAAAAAGTTAACTGAAAAACAACATTTTACTTTACAGAGGGGGAATGGCGTGTTGAGTGCATGTAGGGTAAGTAATTTAACCACTTGCTTACTGGGCACTTAAACCCCCCTCCTGCCCTGGCCAATTTTCAGCTTTCAGTACTGCTGTGTTTTGAATGACAAATGCGTGGTCATGGTACACTGTACCCATATGACATTTTTATCTTTTTTTCCACACAAATATAGCTTTCATTTGGTGGTATTTAATCACTACAGGTGGTCCCCGGGTTACAAACAAGATAGGGACTGTAGGTTTGTTCATAAGTCGAATTTGTTTGTAAGTCAGAACAGGTAAATATTTTAAGTGTAGCTTCAGCCAAAACAAATATGTTTAAGCTTTTTGGATAGCATAGGGAAGGGGTAACACCACTGTAATGTTTGTTTTGCTGTCTATGTTTCTGTTCAGAAGATTTCACCTCACTTCCTGTCCCAATGATAATTGGATTTTGAAAATTTTGGGTTGTTGTGGAAACAAACCTTGGTGATAAAGCATCAGTGGAGACCCCTTTTTCCCATAATAACTCTTACAGGAGTGAATTTCCCTTCCTAGGGGGAGATTTCCTCTCACTTCCTGTTGTCTCCCTCCGTTTGTAAGTAGGAGTCGTTCATAAGTTGGATGTTCATAACTAGGGGACTGCCTGTACTGGGTTTTTTCTTTTTTTCGGAAAAAAACAACAAAAAAAGCCCAGAATTAAAAAAAAAAAAAAAAAAAACAGTTTCATAGTTTGTTATAAAATTTTGAAAACAGGTCATTTTTCTCCTTCATTGATGTGCCCTAATGAGGCAGCACTGATGGGCACTGAAAGTTTGCACTGATAGGCTGCACTGATGGGCTCTGATAAGACAGCACAGATAGGTGGCACAGATGGGCACTGATAGGTGGCACTGATGAGTGGACACTGATGAGGTGTCACGGGTGGGTGGCACTGATTTGCACTGATGGATGGCACTGAAGGCCACTGATGGGTGGCACTGAAAGGCACTGATGGGCGGCACTGATGGGTGGCACTGATAAACACTGGTAGGTGACACTGATCTGCAGCACTGATAGGTGCCACTGATGATGAGGCACTGATGGCCATTGGTTGGCAGCACTGATGGGCATTTATAGGTGGCACTGTTGGGCATTGATAGGTGGCACTGGTGGGCATTTATAGGTGGCAATTGTGGGCTTTGATAGGTTGCACTGATGTGCACCTGTAGGTGGCACTGGTCTGCACTGGTAGATGGCACTGGAGGGCACTGATGGGTGGCACTGATAAGAAGCACTGATGGGCACTGATGGGTGGAACTGATGGGCACTGGTATGCACTGGTAGGTGACACTGATTGGCAGAACTGATAGTGCTGTTGTACCCTATTGGAATCATCTCTGAAGACGTTACGGAAGTGACGAAACGCATCAGTGGAACGCACGTTGCACGAAGTCACGCTTGTCTGGAATGCACACTGACACTACAGAGTCGCGGCGTCCCAGGAGCCTGTGAGGAAAAGGATTGGGAAATAAATCTCCCTTGCTGTAACGGCATATGTTTGGCAAATAAAGGAACGTATCTATGAATTACGCTATGAGGGATCTCCTTCTTATTCTTGCATGATACATCCCTGGATAGCCAACGGTGAGACTCCATAAGGCAACATCGGGGAAACCCTAGGTTGGGGAACAGACCATAAGCCTACTGTGACTCCTCTGTGTAATATGACAAGAGGGTCCACAAGGCCCGGTAAGTAGGGATCTTGCTTCTTTTTTCACATGGTGGTTTGATGCACTGAAAGCACGGGCACTTTGAAGAAAAAGTCTTTCACGCATGGAGGTTGTTTAAAGACACAAGAACTGTTACAAAACCGATTGGATAGGACATAATTTTTGCAGTTTACGCACAATTTATTGATTGTTATGAATTCATTTTATTGCATGGTATTTATTTGGAAGATATCTAAAACTTCTTTTGGATGATAGCTCACAGATATTAGCACAAAGCACTTTATGTATTGTGGGAATAGGTTTCACAATAGACTTGTAATGATGTTTAGAGGGATTTATGTTTGAGTAAGAATTTACACTGATCTGTGATCAGCCGAATCTCATTGACTCGGTGATCACAGGGCGGTCCACACGCGCCTCGCTGGGGCGCGCAGGCAGCTCATGCACAGGAGGATGTCCATGGACGCCCTCTCTGCAATTCAGGTCTGCGCTGTAGCCGTCTTTTGGCTATGGTGCGAATCTGTAGTGGTTAAAGAGTGAAGGTCCAATTTGTATCCTCTGCCAACTCTCACGAGGTGGCCTTCCTCATTACCATCAAGTCTGTGAGCTGAGTGTAAGCAACCTTGTCTTGTGTGGAGCTTGTATGGTCAAGGTTGTCTTCAGGCCTGGCGCCTCCTTTCATCTTAATGTGGATATCAACCTTTCACCTCAATCAGGACATATGGAGATATTTATCAAAGTGTTTGCAACCTATTTATTGCAGTCGCATCTCAAAATATGCTACAGAAGCCAAATGTTTTTTTGCAGCATTTGTGGCAATCTTCCACAACAGCTGCAACAGTTTCATATTTTTCCACCTGCTGCCCACAAATAGCCCTTTGTGTCTGAAATTAGGCACAGAACAGTGGGAATTTTAAAGTCATAACATTTTTTCATCTTAGTGCATTCTCTGCATTAAGGGAAAAAATGTCCCAGTAGTTGCAGCGTGTTCCCCCAAGCCAGGGGTGTACGTACAGGGGTTGCCTGGCCCCCTACTCCAAGGGACCTGTGTCCCCCCCCCCCGTTTGCCTGGATATGAGGGCAGCGGGGGCCGTGGCATGTAGAAGAACCAATCCCTCCATGCAGCCGCTGAAACCCTCCTCTCCCTCGCACAGACATTCAATGGCTGCAGGGGGGAAATGAAGGGCATCGGCTCCTCCACATGCCACTCCCGCTGCCTCCTTACCTCTGTCCTGCCCCTGAGCTTCTGTGTCCTTCTCTGGCCCCCATCGCCCCACCGGGTTTCCCCCTCCCACCGGCTGCTGCAGGGGATCTGTCAGGATGGAAAGCAGGGAAGGAATCGGTAAAAGTATCATTTACTGGTCCCTTTCTTGTTTTAATGAATAGCGACAGTGATCTGTACTGATCACTGACTGTGTTTTTTTTAATTCATTCATAGCTAGGACATAGTAAACTGTAAGCTGGGGCTGCAGAGAAAGAGAATGTTGAATCTGCCCTCAGTCCCTTTCTCTGTCTCAACAGTAAAAAATCAGGTGTCTGTTTATACCCCTGATATTTCACCAAAGCCCCCCAACAGGGGTCCTAATATATATATATATATATATATATATATATATATATATATATATATATATATAAAATGGTAAAAAATTATATAAAAAAAAACAAAATAAAAAAACTATTGACACTAATGAGGCAACTACCAGGCTTGCGCTTCCGACTAGGCTCTGTCGTACCGCCACCGTGGGGGGACCCCAAGACAGCGGGAAGGTGGTTCTCTGCGGGACCGTAATAAAGGGTCCCATGATGGGAGTAAATGGGAAGGGCCCCAGTGGGGGGCCCTTCATGTTTTGTTGCACCGAGGCCCTGAAGGTTCTAGTTACGCATCTGTCCCCAATCCAAATACTTACCTGAGTCCTCACTCGATCCATTGCTTTGCTAATCTATATTAGTTCTCTCACTGCATTCACAGGAAACAGAGGTAGCAGCAGGAGCCATCCATTATGCAACACATTTGATCAGTGCAACTGTATTGCTGTCACAGACCTTGAAAATGTAATCATAAATGTCTCCCATTATACCTCCACACATCTGTCCAACTCCTGTTTATCCTAGGTTTTGCATCCATTGTTTGGATATAGTCAGAGCTCTTGGTGTTTCCCTGTCAGCTTCTTCTTCCTTCACACACTGACTCTCTTTACGCCATTCCTGAGAGTCCCTGTAAAGGACAACCTGCTTCCCGTTCCACCATCTCATGGAGGCTTTAGCACCTATAGCAGCCTATAGGCTTAAAGCTGGACTCCAGGGGAAAAAAAAAACTATTTTGGTCCCTGGTTCAGCTTTAAAAATAAGGTTCCAACTTCAAGTAAAGATGCAATTTCTTGAAGATAATCAACCCTTTGTGTTTTTGATCTACTTCTACTCTGCTTTTCTAAAAAATGTAAGCATTATGGATGAGGGAGGGGTTAGACCTGGCTGACCGATAGATTTTTTGCTTGCTATTGTGTAATTCCTCATAAAGTCAGCAGTATAGCCCAGTAGTCCTAGATTCTACCCCTACTGATCCTGTGTCCCTTGAAGAACTTCAAGAGAAGGATTTTATGGTGAGTACAGACCTCTGGTCATGAAAGGGTTAAATAAAAGAGGCAGCAATTCAAATGAAAATATACCAATTTTAATTGTGCGTTTATGAAAATATGACTATGGACCTATAAACATTTTTTCCTTTTACAACTATTTCCATGTACTCAAGAGTCCTTTGGTGAAATCAATTGGCCAAAAGTGAAGATCGAGTGATCCTCTCTCCCATTCACTGATGCACTTTTGACCAAGAGATTCCAAGCCTGCCCACCACGACAAGGTAGACTCTTCTAGGGCAGGACCTACACTAAACTACACTACGCTAACCTACTGGATGCTAGTCATCGTTTTTCTAATGTTGGATGTATGTTTGTAGTCGGCCTCATCCTATAATCTGTGTGTGCAATCTACTCTCTCCTAATTTGGTTGTGTGTGTGCATCTATCTAAAGCATGTACCAGTCACTTTATGTACATCTGGACGTTCTCTGTTAGGCTGCATTCACATTACAGCATTTTGTATCGCGGGCAGATTTGCCGCAAATCTGCCTGCGATTTGACAGCGCCAAGGTGTGAATGCCAAAATGCGGAACTCGCATTTCAGATGCCATTCATTTGAATGACACCTCAAAATGCAGTGCGGGTCTGCCATGATTGTCAGGCGATAAAACGTGCTGCAATCGCGGAAACCCGTTTGTCGCCCCAAAGTAGCTCCTGAACTATTTTTGGGCGACACGCGTCCCGCGATTGCAGCACGCTTTATCGTCCAACAATCTCGGCAGACCTGCACCGTGTTTTGAGGTGTCATTCAAATGAATGGCATCTCAAATGCAAGTCCCGGGTTTTGTCATTCACACCTCGGCGCTGTCAAGTCGTGGGCAGAGTCGCGGCAAATCTGCCCGTGATTCAAAACGCAGTAATGTGAATGCAGCCTTAGTGTAGGTCAGTCAGTCAGTCAATGTATGTTGACCAGTGTGTGTCAATAAATAAATGTGAGTCCTGTTATTACCTGGGCACATAGCCAAACTTCTCTGCAATTCGGAGTTCATCTTGTCTTTGGTCAAAAAATCGAGGATGAAGGAATCACATGCTCGGTCCATCTGGGCATAGATCTTCAGCCTAAAGATCTCCTCCTTTTTCTCAAGTGGAAATGGCTTTGAAATCTCATTATCCGTTGCTTTAATGCCTTCAAGTGAAAAATGCAATAATGTTAACTTTGCTGCACACAATATAAGAACCAACATGTCAAGCATTAAAATTGCAAAACAACAACAAACTTCAGTACCCTAAATTTTCCATAAGTGACATTTTAAAAGCTCCTACAGGTCATTGGTTTAAAGTTAAGGTGCTATTAAAGTCTATTTTTTAAAATGAAAATAAAAAAGATGTCATATTTATATGCTTTGGGCAACAATATTGCAAAGAGTCCTTTACCTCCTCTGTGGGAGTCCCACGCTAGCGCTCTCTGCTCCTTCCTAATCCGTGTGCCCCCTTAGCAAGCCATGTGCTATGGGGGCACCCATGGAGGCGTGCTCCTGAGCCAGGCTGTATGCATCCATAGACACATACAGTACCAGTAAGCCATGCCCTTCTCATTGGCATTTAACTGATAACACCAGGAGGCTAGAGCTCCCACTGCTCTCAGTGTCTCCTGTGAGACTAGGAAATCAAAGGAGCAGTGCTGCAGAAAGGACACTGCTGGAGTGGTGACAAAAGTCAGGTAAGTGTTTAGGGACAGAGGGGCAGAACAAATAGTGGGACATTTCATACCTTAAAAAACATTTTTACTTTAGAACCACTTTAAATACCTATTAAAGGCCAACTTTTTTTACAATAAAAAATAGGTTATACTTGCCTGCTCTGTGCAATGATATTACACAGAGCAATTCCTTCCCTCCTCTTTGGCAGCCTCATGTCAGCGCACCCTTTTTCCCGGGTACTTAAAGGCCACCCATGCAGACGCACTCTCGAACCAGGCTGTGTGTGTCCCTAGACACACACAGTGCCGGTAAGCCATTCCCCTGCTCTCTCCCCACAGGAGTTTGACTGACAGCAGCAAGCATCTATGGATCCTGCTGCTCCCAGATCCTCCTGTGAGACTAGGAAAAGAGGAGAGTGGTGATGTAGCCAGGACAGTGGTGGATGGGGTGAGAAGAGTCAGGTAAGTGTTTAGGGCTGAGAGAACAGTCGGTGGGATGTTTTTTTGCATTCTATGCATTAAGGTAAAAAAAAAAACATTTTACCATGGAAAAATAGCTAATAATTATTGCCCTTACCACCTTGGCATGCATGGACTTAGAACACAATGGGCCATTACTATTATAGAACCTGTTGGTTTATAATATATATAGCGCATATATTCTGTGTCTCCATTAACCTCCTTGACGGTATTCCCGAGTGTGGTTCGGGTTGTTTTCACTGCAAATAGCGGTAACCCCGAGCCACACTCGGGATCGCATCGCTGGATCCATGGCTGGGTTACTTACCTTGTCCCGTGGATCCAGCGATGTCCCCCCGCTGTGTCCTCCGCCCGATGCCTCTGTGTGCCGGGCTCCGTTCCCTGCGAGTGTCGCATCGCACGGGGGCGGAGCCTGGCGGGAAATTCAAAAAGTGAAACACACAGCAAACATACAGTACACTGTGATCTGTAAGATTAGATTACTGTATGAAATCATTTCACATCCCTTTTGTCCCTAGTGCTTTTTTCAGTGCTCTTGCATGCACTTTTATATTATATATGCCATTCTTTCTGCCTGGAAACTTGAGAATGTCCATGGCAACCAAAAAGTGTCCCTTTACGTCAAAAGTGTTTTTTGATCAGCTAGAAAACACCGATAGTAAATAAGAATCATTTGCAGAATTGAGTGATACTGATTTTTGGGGAAATTTATCATCAGACACTGAAAGTAACGACAGCGACAATTCTGCAAATGAGCAAATTTCTGTGTTTTTGACCAGATTACATTATTCTGGTACATTGGTACATACATTGACTCTTGTTTGGACAAATTTAAGTGAGTTATTCCTAAGAATTACAGGCCTACAATATAAAACGCCAAATTTCCATGCAAAATAATGGCACCGCTTTCAGCACCAAAAATTTGAAATGATCATCCCGCCAGGGAGGTTAATGATCAGTTTGACGTTCTGTATATATAGTGGTTTATTTACTACTGGAGAGTGCAAAATCAGGCTCTCTTCTGCATAGAAACCAATCAGCTTCTAACCTCAGCTTGTTCAATTCGTCTTTGGCAATAACACCTAGGCACTGTTTGGCGGAAGGAAGCACCCAAGCGGGGTGCCAAAATAGTTCTGTCACACTGAGGACATAGAGGGTGCCTGCACCTCCCATATCCACTGACATCACCTGGGTTATTCACTTACATGACCAGGAAATCCCATCCAGGGCTTCCCTATACTTGGAAGTAGTATTTACAAGGGCTTGATGGAGTTCTTGCATAAATTGCAACAACAGATCCTTGTCCATATATCTCTGAGTTTATGCATGTGAATGTTTAATGAGAAACTACCTAATCTCATAAGGTGGCAATTATTGCTTGAAGCAAAAATTGTCTAAACATATATTTGTAAAGTGCCAGATCTGATATCACAGTGCAAGGTAAATACCTCATGTGAGCTGTGGTTATTGGAGTTGTTGAATCCCCGATGATATGGAAGTATTCACTCTGAATGTATTTGCAGGTGTGATAAGCGGCTTCGGTGGTAATATCTGCAGAGAAAATCGGAGGCATTTGTTGGCTGTTGGAGTTATTCCGTATAGGGAACAGTTATTCCATCTGGAGCTCGTATTATCCATGCAGCAAGGAACAGCTCTTATAACACAATCATGTAAATGAGTCTTCAATAAAAGTAATAAGGATATATACTGCAATGTAAACACATCCTGGGGTGGCTATTTAACGTGATGTTGAATCATTGTGCTAGGCAACAATTATTAATATGCATGGTGGAATTGGATACATAGAAATGTTCTTTTTCTAAAGCACCACCCAAGCCAATTCTGGCATTTCTGTCCTACATGTAAAACTCATCCTTTTGTTTGCTAGAAAGTTACTCAGAACCCACAAACATGATATATATTTTTTTAGCAGAAACCCTAGGGAATAAAATGATGGTCGTTGCAATTTTGAAGGTAACACTTTATTTGCGCAGCAATTTTTCAAATGCATTTTTTGGGGGAAGAAAACATTTTCATGAATTTAAAAAAACCAAAAATATAACATTTAGCCCAATTGCTTTAAATAATGTGAAAGAAGATGCTATGCCAAGTAAATAGATACCAAACATGTCACACTTTAAAATTGTGCACATTCGTGGAATGGCGCCAAACTACAGTACTTAAAAATCTCCATAGATGACAATTTAAAAAACTTTACAGGTTAACAGTTTAGAGTTACAGAGGAGGTCTAGCGATAGAAATACTGCTTTCACTCTAACAATCGCAGAGATACCTTACATGTGTGATATGAATGCCGTTTACATATGTGGGGGCGCCACCTTCGTATGAGGCGCACTTTAATTTTTTATTTTTTTTTATTGTTTATTTTATTTTTAAACTTTCTCTTTAATTATTTATTTTTTGATCATTTTTATTCCTATTACACGGAATGTAAACATCCATTGTAATAGGAACAGGGCATGATAGGTCCTCTTTACGGAGGGATCTGAGGTCTATAAGTCCCCGCATCTCTCCTCTATATTGGAAAGCCTGAGATCCAAAAAAAAAAAAATCAATCTCAGGCTTTCCAGCAAAAAAGAATGGCAGTGTTTAAATCTGCCGGCCCTGGAAGTGATGTCATGATGTTGCTTCCGAGGGTCATAGAGATGGCCGAGGGCCATGGCCTGCTCTATGGTAAACCGACGATGATGGATTGATTCTCCGGCTCCCAGATCGAATTGGAGAGACTGGAGAAGAAGCAGAGGGCAGCGGGGGTGGAGGGGGGGGTAAGTACCCTCCCGCCACCTGTAAATGCAATCAAGCAGCTAAATGTTACAATGATGGCTTTTACAATGTAGGGCAACACCGGCTAAAAAGAAAAATATCTGGATGATGCCTGTAATTGTAGGCATCATCCAGATATCTTCACTCAAAGTAAAGTACATCATATCACATCTGCCTGGGGAAAGTGTAAGGTGGATGTAAACCTCAGACATGAAAAATTAACAAAGCATATCCTTGTATAGCGTGTACTTGTCTCTATTGAAAGTACTGAGGGGTTGATGTACTAAAACTGGAGAGTGCAAAATCGGGTGCACTTTTTCTGCATAAGCTGACACCAGATAATCCCTGGGAGTTGATCTGCCCCCTCCTTCCGCACACATCAGGAGATTGACAGCCTCAGCTGTCCATGTTTCCCTATGAGACTGTGTAGGGGGGGGGGTTGTCCATTCCCTCCACTCAGGTTTCAGATTACACAGAGCTCTGTGCTTGTGTGAGACATTAGATCCCTGCCCTTGCCTTCTGGAGCTGTGAAAAAGCCTGCTGTGAAAAATGTGTTTTGGAAGGCTATACAGGAGAGAAGGCTGCAGATAAACGCATGTAGGAGGATTTGTTTCATCTCTGTGTATCAACTGGGGCCAGTCACTTCAGTGGGTATATGTAAGGGTTTATATCCACTTTAACCATTTGTCTATCAAGGTACCTTCATAAAAGTCATGGTAGACAAGTGGTTAAATCAATCTCACAGCTGCTGGAAACAAGGCAAGCTGGCAGAGGCAGTTTGATGCTTTTGGGCAATGTTCTGCTGGGAAACCTTGGGTCCTGCCATTAATATGGATGGTACTTTGACATATACCACCTACCTGAACATTGTTGCTGATGAAGTACACCTCTTCATGGAAACGGTGTTCCCTGATGGTAGTGGCCTATTTCAGCAGGGTAATCCACCCTGCCGCACTGCAAAAATGGTTAAAGAACAGTTTGAGTAACACGACAATGAGTTTGAGGTGTTGAATTGGCCTCCAAGTTCTCAAGATCTTAATCCAATTGAGCATCTGTGTGATGTGCTAGAAAAAGAAGTCTGATCCATGGGGATCCAACCTCACAACTTATGGGACCTAAAGGATCTGCTATAATCGCTTGGTGCCAGATACCACAGCATACCTTCAGTGGTCTAGTGGAGTCCATACCTTGATGGGTCAGGGCTGTTTTGGCAGCAAAAGGGGGACCCACTTAATACAGTATTAGATGTGTGGTCATAAAGTTATGGCTAATCAATGTATATATACATCATATATATATTCAGGGCTTTTTTTCTGGCAGAACGCACTGGGGCACCATTCTGCCACCTATGCCAGAGCACTCCCTCCTCCTGATCTGTATAGCCTGCTGCCCGCGGCCGCAGAGGGATCAAATACGGGGCATCTCTGCCAGAACACTCCCCCCGTATCCTGTGTGTACTACTCCTCCTCCTATGTAGCCTGCTGTGCGCTGCTTACTGCCCTCAAGCCTGAGTAATCAAAGCTTGTGAGAGAGGAAGAAGAAGTCATCTGTACTGACCGTCCTGAAGCTCGTTTGGCACCATGTGTCACTGTGAGAGCGCGGATGATCATGGATAGATTGTGGATAGTGTGGGACTGGGTAGGTAGCCAGGCTATTCTCCTCCTCACTAGCCTCATGTTAACTGGTCTGTGTTGCAGTTAAGTCTTCTAGTGTTAACAAAATGCTGCTGAATGGGGCTGTGCAGCATCTCTTTGGACTGGACTGGGTGGTCTTTTTGCTGGGCTGGGTGGTCTCATTGTTGTGGACTGGGCTGGGTGGTCTCATTTTTGTGGGCTGGGTGGTCTCTTCGCTGTGGACTGGGCTGGGTGGTGTTGTTGCTGTGGACTGGGCTTGGCGGTCTCTTTGCTGTGGACCGTGGCTAGGCAGTCTTGTTGCTGTGAACTGGGCTTGGCAGTCTCTTTGCTGTGGTCTGGGTGGTCTCTTTGCTATGGACTGGGGGAGGCGGTACCTTTGCTGTGGGCTGGGTGGTCTCTTTGCTGTGGACTGGATGAGGCGGTCTCTTTGCTGTGGACTGGGGGAGGCGGTACCTTTGCTGTGGTCTGGGTGATCTCTCTGCTGTGGGCTTGGCTAGGCGGTACCTTTGCTGTGGTCTGGGTGGTCTCTTTGCTGTGGACTGGGCTGGGTGGTCTCATTTCTGTAGAATGGGCTTGGCAGTCTCTTTGCTTGGGACTGGCCTGGGTATTTTTTTTCCGTGGACTGGGCTGGTTTCCTGTTCTCTAAAGGGGCGGTTCTAGGTGGGGTTCTAGGGGGTGGGTAGGGGCGTGACCTGGAAGGGGGGGTGAGTTACGGCACCTTTTCTCTGAGAAAAAAAGCCCGGTATATATTTATACAGTTTATCAGAGCATAGAAAGAAAAATTCGAATTTTAGCATATTTATTGATATTCTGCTGTTCAATAAGTATAACCTCAAAATGTGCAGGGAGACTTTAGACAATTCTAAGTTGATTAAATTGTAAGCAATTTTTGGTCCTGTATGTTCTCACTCTGAATAACCCTGTCAAAAAAAAAATAAATGCTTTTCAATTCAAACTGTTCTTTGTCAATGAAGGGCTCACCTTGATTTTGGCCTTTGCAGCTGTTCATATATACCTTTCTTTGGCTTCCCTGTTGCTCTGTTCACCTTGGGGAGTGGTGTAACCTACCCAGTATTTCAGGTATGGAGGAGCATGGAACATAATGCCCTTCTTCCCACATGGTAACACTTGTGCTTTACAACTGTCTGTCTGGCATCCAACTGTCACATGCAGGTAGGAAATGGTTCCTTAGTCTTGTGTAAGCCTATATAGGCTTATCTCTTTGATCCTATGGGTGGGGAAGGCAACATAGGATAGGTCAACATGTGTCCAAAACAGTTTGTCCATGATAAAGACATTTTTGACTCACATAGGAAAATCAACATCTAAGTTTGCATCCACAAGTCCACTTTACTAAAGATCAAGTGGTAAAAATAACAAGGTAGTAATGCATTTCAACAAAAATAGATCTTAATCATGACTGTCACATCTAAACATGCTTCCTTTAAAGTGGTTGTAAAGTCACGAGTCATAAATCCTGGAATCCCCACTTTTACAGAAAGATGTACTGTGCAGTATCTGTGTTTAAAAATGATGCAGCAAAACACCTTATTTCAGAACGTCGCTGTGCACTTACATGACCTCCCAGCACTCAGCTTCCCCGATCTGAGGACTACAGTGGGAGGGTCTAAGATTCCCCATTGATGTCAACTGGGAGGAGAGGAGGAGAGCGGCGGAAGGTCACATGAGTGCACAGCTCACAGTATATCTTTCTGTAACAGAGGGATTCCAGGATTTGGGATTAGTGATTTTACAGCCATAGTGGCGGGAGGGGAGGGGTGGGGAGGAGATGGCTCACACACAGACTCCCAAGCTGAAAGGCAGGGAAGGAGGGGAGAGTGGAGAGACTGCAGGATGACAGGCATGTAAACTGACCACGGTATCATGGATCAGCAGCCCTGATTACCATGGTCAGCACACACAGGGGGACAAAAGAGCAGGCAGGATTAACCTGGTATTTTACAGCATAGAGAGGGAAAATGACACTGCACAAGCTCTATGCTGTATTTCCTGCTTTAAAGGAACAGGATATATATATACATTTTTTGTTAAGGTTACAGCCACTTGCCGACCAGCCACTGTATATATACAGTGGCAGGTCGGCTCTATTGCACAACCGATGTACCCGTACGGCGGTCTGTCCATGTGAAACCGTGGGCGCGTGTGCTGCATGCCGTGGGTGCAAGCCCGCTGATCCCGTAGACTCGATATCTGCCGGCGACCTGCTATCGCAGTACACAGAGGCAGAACCGGGATCCCTGTTCTGAAAGGGGACATCATGGAGATCTGCTGTTCCCAGTGACTGGGAACCACGATCTCTGTTGTGTTCCAGTGAGCTCAGCCCCCACACAGTTAGAACACACCCAGGGAACACAGTTAACCCCTTGATCGCCCCCTAGTGTTAACCCCTTCCCTGCCAGTGTAATTTATACATTGATCACTGCATTTTCTTAACACTGATCAATGTAATAATGTCACTGGTCCCCAAAAAGTATCACTTAGGGTCAGATTTGTCCGTCGCAATGTCGCAGTCCTGCTGAAAATCGCAGATCGCCGCTATTACCAGTAAAAACTGTCCTGGTCATTAAGGGGGTAAATCCTTCCGGGGCTGAAATGGTTAAAGTGGGAGTAAACTCCCATCCCTGACTTTTACCTATAGATATGCCTATAATAAGGTTTACCTATAGGTACTGTAAATATTTCTTAAACGTGCACCATTTAGGAGAAATTTACTGTACATGCAGCTGGTGACGTCACCGGCATATGCGCTCTGAGGAACGGCCACCTGGGGCGTTCCTTCAGAGTCCTGTCCTACAAGTGGTGGCTCCGGCGTCATCGTGGCTCGGGCCACCCACACAGTCGGAGTCCATGATCCCGGAAGGAAGCCTAGGTGAACATGGGAGCCCTCTCAATGGTGACAGCCTGGCGCTGGAGGGATTCATTTTCAGGTAAGTTTCACATAATGTGCTAGTATGCGATGCATACTAGCACATTATAGCTTTACTTTGCAGATTGCAAAATAAAATAAAAAAAACACACACACAGCGGTTTACTACCTCTTTAAGTGCAAAGTAAACTATGCTCAGCTATGAATCTGCAAAGAGCACAATACAAGGGATGGAGTGGAGTTGCGGGTGCCAACATTTTTAAAAAAAAGAGCAATTTGCGATGCTTGTGAAGTGGATGGAGTGATTTATCTTACAGGAGCTGATGGTAAAATGCCAAGCTCAGACTCAAGCAGATAAGTATTTCACTTTGAGGAAGCATTAGAAAAATGTAAAAAAAATACAGGGAGATGTAATACTTTAAACTAAATGGAGAAAGTGATGTGCTGTTATTTCCAACAGGAAACATTTCAGACATTTTGTGATTGACGAACCTTAAAGTAGAACAAATCTCACAAAAAAAAAAATAAATAAACCTAGAAAGTAAAGCTTTTTGGCTAAAGAGGCATTCAATTTCTATTCTGCCAAAAAACTCTTTTCACTACCTGCAATACATGTGCAGTGCAGCCTAAAACCCAGGAACTGCAAGATGCTGATAATGGAGCCATGTGCTGGTATAGCACCCTCTACATAGGTAGGTGATTGAGGTTAGTGGTTTATAGTGCAGGTACATTTAAGCAGGCCTAGCTGGCAGCTCAGCCTGTTTGTTTTCATCTGTGTGGGCTGGGAGTGACCTAGTGTAGCAGCTGGTGACTCACAGGCAGTGTCACTGAGACCTCCCCTTTCTTTTCAGAGGCTTCTGGAGTGTTCTAGAAGGAGAAAGGAGGGGAGGAGAGATGGAGCTGTCTGGGGTTTTTGATGAGCCCTGACCAATCCCCAACTTGGATTGGCAGGGGGCAGGCCTCCTTGAATACCTAGGGTCAGGGGAAGTTGTCCGGTGGAAGAACTATAAGATGGAGTGCTAGCTGTCATGGCCTTTGAGGGAGCTCCCCAGTCTGGGAGTGGTGAACTGGGGACTTGAGCTCAGGAGTGGAAGGGACCCTTCTTACAACCCACAGGGGGGTCCTGCTGCAGGAGTGGGGAGGACAGTGGAACGTACTGCCGGGCAAGTCTTCTAGGAGGGATCCACCAGGTGTCGGTGAGTGACACACAGCCAGGAATGCTGGGGAGGCACGTCGAAGCAGATTGGGAAAGAGACAATCTGGAATGGGTGTAGAGCCAGCAAGATCTGTGGTGTCATGGGCAGTGGAGTCGGGCAGCTGCAGCCAGGAGGGCTGGCAGGGCCTGAAGAGGACTGACTGGGAGCAGTAGTCCACCAAGGGCAGCTAGCATTTAAAACTCTTAAAATATTTGCTACACAATAGGGACCCAAGGTCCCTGCCTGCAAAAGGCATTCTACAAGGCCTGGCCGGAGCCAGAGGCAGGCCTAACCATGTGCTAGCTGCACCTGAGAGGAAGTATTGTGCCGGAGGAAGTGTGTGAGGTTCTTCAAGCAAGTTTGTGCGGGAGGAGATTGTAGTCTAATGTACAGGGAGTGTACATAGTTATCCCACCTTTTCAACTAAAGTTCTTCTGGGCATCTCTTAAACCTCCATCTCCATCCAAGTTAAATCCCCTAATAAAAACCAAAGACCTGGGCTGATTCCTGCCTCTGGATGTCTGTGAAATTGTGACTGGCTGGGCAGGGTGACGGGTGGACTACAACACTCAGCAGCCCCTACGGGGGTAACACTACACTGGGAAAATGTAACTCCATCACACACATTCCCATGACAAGGTCATCTAGAGCCCATGATGACAAACATGCCAAATTGCGCCCACGCCCCTAAGATGTATGAGCATTATGTATTAGCAACCACCCCCCTCCCTAAAAAAAAAATTGAGCACTAATCTGCATGCATAAATTCCCAGTAAAAAATCCACCCCCTGCTGAAAACCCTTTCCCAGTATGAATGTTTGCCCTCCCTTCCCCCCCAGCTAAAATCCTCTCATTCCCCATATGCCCCCAACATAAATCCACCACCCCTAAAAAAAAATCCCCCTCTCATAGTACTAATTCTCTACCCCTCAAATTTCCAATCTGAGCACAAATGCTCTCCCTCCACTCCAAGTCCCCCCCTCCCATCACAATTTTTTTCCCAATCCCTCATCCTAGCACAGATTTCCCCCAAATTTCCCCTCCTAGCATAAATACCCCCAAACATTCCCTTAAACATTCCTGCTAGTACAAGCCCCCCAATTTTCCCCCTCCCACCATATTACCTTTTCTAGCACAAACCCCCCAAATTCCCCCATATAGCACACATATTCTCCTCCCATCCCCCCTCCCAACACATATCCCCTGGAATCACTACTCCTAGCACACCTCCCCAAATTTCCCCTCCTTGAACAATTCTTATCCCCTGTCACCCCCCAAATCCCCCCTCCCAAAACAAATCACATACCCCAAACCTCCTTG
>BLSH010212820.1:430076-452073 GCA_018402905.1 Glandirana rugosa
GACTACTCCACCGTGACTACACGACCGTTACTACTCTACCGTGACTATCTGACGTGACTACACGACCATGACTACTCTACGGTGACCATACGTGACTACTCTACGGTGACCATACGTGACTACTCTACGGTGACCATACGTGACATCTCATTAGTGCCCATCAGTGCCACCTCAGTGCATACCAGTGCCATCTCATCAGTGCCACCTCATCAGTGCATACCAGGGTCACCTCTTCAGTGCCAGCACATCAGTGCATACCAGGGTCACCTCTTCAGTGCCAGCACATCAGTGCATACCAGTGGCATCTCATCAGTGCATACCAGTGGCATCTCATCAGTGCATACCAGTGGCATCTCATCAGTACCAGCACATCAGTGCAGTCTATCAGTGCCATCTCATCATTGCCAGCACATCAGTGCCACCTCATCAGTGCCAGCACTGAGTGAAGACACCCTAAGGAGGCATGTCACTGGCGGGATCACCAGGTGAAAATAAAGGGAAAAAAAAAGCCTAAAAAAAGAAGGAGAACTAATGCAGCCACCAAATTTAAAGAGCAGTACACTTCAATATATTACATTTCTGTTTTTGGGTTTTGGTAAGTTCTAAGTGCTTTAACAGTAACAGAGATTGCAGAAATGATACAGGAGATGGTCAGAGACTGCAGAAATGATACAGGAGATGGTCAGGGACTGCAGAAATGATACAGGAGATGGTCAGAGATTGCAGGCATGATACAAGAGATGGTCAGAGACTGCAGACACGGTACAGGAGATGGTCAGAGGCTGCAGACATGATACAAGAGAAGGTCAGAGACTGCAGACATGATACGGGAGATGGTCAGAGGCTGCAGACATGATACAAGAGATGGTCAGAGACTGCAGACATGGTACAGGAGATGGTCAGAGACTGCAGACATGGTACAGGAGATGGTCAGAGACTGCAGACATGGTACAGGAGATGGTAAGAGACTGCAGACATGATACAAGAGATGGTCAGAGACTGCAGACATGGTACAGGAGATGGTCACAGACTGCAGAAATGATACAAGAGATGGTCAGAGACTGCAAACATGATAAAGCAGATGTCAGATACTGCAGAAATGATAACGCTGATGGTCAGAGACTGATCAGTGCCACATCATCAGTGCCACCTAATTAGTGCCACCCCATCAGTGCATACCAGTAATGCCTCATCAGTGCCACTTCATCAGTACCATCAGTGCCACCTCATCAGTGCCTACCAGTGCTGTCTCATAGGTGCCACCTCATCAGTGCTGTCTCATAGGTGCCACCTCATCAGTGCCTACCAGTGCCATCTCATCAGTGCCACCTCATTAGTGCCCATCAGTGCCACCTCATCAGTGCATACCAGGGTCGCCTCTTCAGTGCCAGTACATCAGTGCCTACCAGTGCCATCTCATCAGTGCCACCTCATTAGTGCCCATCAGTGCCACCTCATCAGTGCATACCAGTGGCATCTCATCAGTGCCAGCACACCAGTGCCATCTCATCATTGCCAGCACATCAGTGTCACCTCATCAGTGCAGTCTATCAGTGCCATCTCATCATTGCCAGCACATCAGTGCCACCTCATCAGTGCAGTCTATCAGTGCCAGCACATCAGTGCCACCTCGTCAGTGCCAGCACATCAGTGCAGTCTATTAGTGCCACCTAATGAGTACCCATGTGTGAAAAATGTGAGATTGTGAGATCAGAAACTCACCTCCTCATTGTGGCCATTACACCTTCCATTCATTTTTAAGGCAATCCCGCCCCTCCTGTGAACTACATCTCCCATAATTCTTTGCAGTACAGAAGGGAGGGAGGAACACTGTGCTCTGTTTCCCTCCCCTAACCTCTGTACTGCGGAGAGAGTGAAGGGAGAAGGGAGGAGGGGGCTGACATAGGAGAGGGGAGGGATGCTGAACAACAGGCAGCTTCCCGGAGGGCGATGGCTGTGAGATGAGAAGAGCCTCTCTATTGAGCTAATGAAATTCAGAGGAGGAGCGGCTTCAGCCTGTGTGCTGCTTGCAGCACCGCCGCTCCTCCTCTGAATTTAATTAGCTAAATAGAGCGGCTCTTCTCATCTCACAGCCACCGCCCTCCGGGAAGCTGCTCGGCAGGGATCAGCACTGCGAACATGGAGAGCAGAAAACTCTTACAGTTTGGCGCCCCGCAACCCGCGGCGCCTGGGTGCAGTGCACCCCGGGCACCCGCCCAGGATCGGCCCTGCCTAGGTGCATCTTATGGTGCAAAAAATACGGTATCTCCTAAACTGTGCAAGTTTAGGTGATATTCACATCACCTACAGGAAACAAATTTTGCAGTGTTGCAAGATTTGGGAAGAGGGGAGTGGGACCCTCTTCCCAAATCTTGCACCACTGCAAAATTTGTTTCCTTTACAAGGCAGTGATGGAAGCGGACGGCCTTACCAGGCCGTGGCTTCATTTAAAGTCCCAATTTTCTTCCCCCATTTATTTCCTTTTCCCCTTTATATTCAATAGGGATGGAAGCACACGCAGGGTCTACATTTTTTAATTTCTATACACAGTGCTGCCTGTTATTGGCCGATGGTACCTCCCCTAGTGTAACTGTTCATATTGCCAATGTTTTTACTGTAGTTATATGTATATAACCTATCCTTTCCACTGCTATCTGTTGCTGCTCTTGCACCTCAGTGGTGTGAGCTGTTGGGGCCTTTGTGCGCGCCTTGGAACCTGTCGGTCCGGGAGCTGCGATGCGCACTGGCGGCTCCCTCCACCTCCGTGTACTGGATGTCGCACAGGGGGGCGGGTCCATCGTCCCTCCGTATCGGCACCACATCACCCATGCTGTCTGTTCATCCTTTTTGTGATGCTGTACCGGCTGGGTCAACCACGCTCGTGGACGCTGTGGGCGGGTGGGATGCTGTGCGCCGGGCGGTCCACCGCTCGGCGCCTCTCCGCCCGACTCTTGCTTCCACGTGCGTGACGTTGGTGGGTGGACAGTCGGTGACGCCTATTTAGGCATCCCCCTTGGTGGATCTTGGCGTTCTGCACACAATACATTGACATGCATGTGCTATCATGGATGACCATGCCTCACATTTACAGCTAACAATCACATTCATTATACTGTCACTTTCCATTCCGATCACCCATCGGTTTGGTTGTCTATCTAGCTTTCATCTATTTTTTCCTCCCTAGCCCTTACCTACATTCCTTCACTCCTTTTCCTCTCTATCCCTCCTCCATTCATCTGGTTTCTTGGATCTCATTCACCTCTCCACTTCACAGGTCTCTGTTCCATATCTTGTCTGCTCTTCAGCTCCCTTCCCTTGATTCTGCTCCACTTCCTTCCTTTCTTTTTGATCTCCCATGCACACACCCACTCAACAGTTGCTCAATTAATCCAACTCTCCCACAGCACACTATCATCCCATGCTTCTACCATGGGTCTTCCTATCACCAGGATGCCCTCATCCACCTGGAGTGATGCCGACTGTGGGTTGCTGCCATCATGCCCCCTGCCACAGCTCCCGGCCCTGATGGCCCTGGACAGGCCTTTGGCTCCGACGGTGTATCACCATCATAAGAGTGTTGCAAGTTGCATGCGCAGTTTGTGGAGGGATTCATACCCCCAATGTTTTCACGTTGTCAATGGCTTATCCCATATTAACCACTTAAGGACCGGAAGGATTTCACACTTTAGGACCAGAGCCCTTTTTGCGATTCGGCACTGCGTCGCTTTAACTGAAAATTGCGCGGTCGTGCGACGTTGTACCTAAACGAAATTTGCGTCCTTTTTTCCCCACAAATAAAGCTTTCTTTTGCTGGTATTTGATTACCGCTGCCTCATTTCTGATCTCCGCTATAAACAAAAGAAGAGCGACAATTTTGCAAAAAAACCCAAATTTCGTACTTTTTGCTAAAATACAAATCCAAAAAAAAAATATAAAAAAACATTTTTTTTCATCGGTTTTGGCCGATTTATATTCTTCCTCATATTTGCGATAAAAAAATCGCAATCAGCGTTTATTGATTGGTTTGCGCAAAAGTGGTCGCATTTATGGATGATGAGAATTAATTTCTGGGGTTTTTATTTTTTTTTTATTTTTTACTAGTAATGGCGGCGATCTGCGATTTTTAGTGGTACTGCGATATTTCAGCGGACATGCCACACCATTTTGACACTTTTTTGGGACCATTGGCATTTAAACAGCGATCAGTGCTATAAAAATGCACTGATTACTGTGTAAATGCCATTGGCAATGAAGGGGTTAACCTGCAGGGGGCGCTCTAAGGGTTAACTGTGTTCCCTGGGTGTGTTCTAACTGTGGGGGGACTGCCCTAGCTGGGGAAGGGAAGCAATCACAGCTTCCATGTAGAGGAAGGCTGTGATCACAGCCCTTCCCCCCTCACAGAACGGAGGTCAGTGTTTACTTACACCCCAGGGGGGGGGCATCGCGGGTGGCCGGCGGAGATCGAATCCGCCGCACCCACTCCCTGGTCCTCCCCGGACATAGTGAGCGCGCTGGCGCGATCTCGCATCCGCCGTCATATGACGGCGATTTGCGCTACAGAGCCACCTTGTTGCCGTCAGATGCCGATCGGCGGTCGGCAAGTGGTTAATCCTTTTTTTAGACACACCACGAGCCTGCTCCTGACAAGTGGCTCAAAGCCACGAAATGTACGTAGAGCTAAAAGCTGCCGTGGGTTAAACTTTCTATGCATTTTATACAACCAACCTCAATAGGAACAATGAGGTCCTTGGCCACGCAGACCTGTCTGTGTATATATATCTACCAGTCTGTATATTTAAATACCTGATGGATGGGGGCAATGTACTGAGCTTACCACATTTACAGTATATCCATTGTTATGAATTTGTATTATCGTTTATGATTGATATTTTATCATGTAATGTTTGTGATTATATTCATCAGTATATTTATATCCACAAATACATTTCTGTGAACATCTCCATCAGTTTTTTTGTGTATCCCTCGTGTGCTTGAATTAAAGTCCCACTCCCCTCTTCCCAAATCTTGCAACACTGCAAAATTTGTTCCCTTTACAAGGCAGGGATGGCAGGGATGGAAGCGGACGGCCTTACCAGGCCATATAAATGATATAGGGTCTGGGATTAAAAGTACAATTTCAGTGTTTGCAGATGACACAAAGCTATGCAGTGGAATAACTTCCTTGCAGGATGTCTCCAACTTACAAGCCGACCTCATTGCACTGTCTAATTGGGCGACTAGGTGGCAAATGAGGTTTAATGTTGATAAATGTAAAGTTATGCACTTGGGGGCTAAGAATATGCATGCATCATACATACTAGGGAGAGTACAACTGGGGGAATCCATACTGGAGAAGGATCTGGGGGTGTTGGTAGATCATAAGCTTAATAATGGCATGCAATGCCAAGCTGTGGTTTCCAAAGCAACCAAAATCCTTTCTTGTATTAAGAGAGGTATGGACTCCACAGATAGAGACATTATTTTATTGTACAAATCATTAGTAAGACCTCATCTGGAATATGCAGTTCAGTTTTGGGCACCAGTTCTCAAAAAGGATATCGGGGAACTGGAGAAAGTGCAGAGAAGGGCAACCAAACTAATAAGAGGCATGGAGGAGCTCAGCTATGAGGAACGATTAGAGGAACTGAATTTATTCTCACTTGAGAAGAGGAAATTAAGGGGGGATATGATCAACATGTACAAATACATAAGTGGTCCATATAGTGAACTTGGTGTGGAGTTATTTACTTTAAGGTCATCACAAAGGACAAGGGGGCACTCTTTACGTCTAGAGGAAAAAAGATTTCATCTACAAATACGGAAAGGTTTCTTCACAGTAAGAGCTGTGAAAATGTGGAATAGACTCCCTCCAGAGGTGGTTTTGGCCAGCACAGTTGATTGCTTTAAAAAAGGCCTGGATTCTTTCCTTAATGTAAATAATATAACTGGGTACTAACATCTTTAGGTAAGGTTGATCCAGGGTGAATCCGATTGCCTCTCGGGGAATCAGGAAGGAATTTTTCCCCCGTTATAGCAAATTGGATCCATGCTTTGCTGGGGTTTTTTGCCTTCCTCTGGATCAACTGTGGGTGAAGGATTGTATATGGGATTATTTGGTTGTGTATGTGTATATATATGTGTATATATATATATATATATATATATATGTTTTTTGTTTTTTTTTTGGTTGAACTGGATGGACTTGTGTCTTTTTTCAACCTGACTAACTATGTAACTATGTAACTGTGGCTTCATTTAAAAGTCCCAATTTTCTTCCCCCATTTATTTCCTTTTCCACGGTACCTACAGGTAAGCCTTATCATAGGCCTTATTATAGGCTTACCTGTATGTAAAAGTGTTATAACTAGGTTTACAATCACTTTAAAGGCAAGAAAAACCTCCCTACCTGCACCTTGCATCTTTAACAAATAACTAAAAATATTATAGCATATGTAGTGCTTCCAGTGGCGGCCACTCCATAAGTGGTGCAGTCCCCTGATCTACATACAGGGCGCCTGTTGCATGAATTCCTATGGCGGGGTGTTTTTTTGAAGCACGTGCTTCGAGCTCTAATAGGCTTCAAAACAGGGTAGGCTTGGGGAACAGAGCACTGCACCTTTATCCCACCCAGTTGGGAGACATTAGCAAATGAATATTCTCTATTCTCCTTCCGGCCAATCAGGAAGCCCTATTGACCAGGGAGTCCGTGGCCAATCGTGTTTCTGTTAGGCCGGAAGGAGAATGTCTCCTGTGTACTTGCCAGAGCGGCCCGGCTCTTCCTTCTCCCATCCTCCATGCCTAAGGTAGGCTAAAGCAGTATCTCTCCCGTGGGGGGTAATTGCCGCCGCTGCCCATCTTCCGCAGGGGGGTTGATCGCCGCCACCCATCTTCCGTGCATGGTTGGGTGATCACCGCTGTCTGTGTCTCCCACGGGGGGAGGGTAGGTGTTGGATGACCCTTCGTCCGTCTCCTGTAGGGGTGGAGTGTTGGTTGCGCCGTCCCTCCCAAAATAGTGAGCACCAGTCGCCACTGAGTACTACCCCCATAGGAGCCGTTAATTAGGATGGGTCATCTGTTCTTTGCCTCAACCTTTTCCAAAAAAACTCAGCCCCTCCGACACACCAGGCTGACAATATTTCAGGAAATAACTGAAAGTAATACCTAATTCCCAGTAGTAGCTCCGTATCAAAGAAAACAGACACCAAACCACGTAGTAAAAGCAAACTTAATATATTGTCACCCAATATGGTTGGTATAAAATTGATTCACAATGGTAGTAACTTAATTTAGCATACAAAGTGATTAACAGTAAGGACTAGGACAACATTTGGCATCCAGATCAGCATATACAGTAGCAAGGCCACCTCAATTGCAGCAGTGAGCAGTAGCAAAGTGTGCTGGAACAATTCTGCCAGAGCGTATTTAGGGTGGAGTGGTTAGTCCTAGACTAACTGGGTATGCACTATGCACTTCTCCAAAAGAAAAGGAGGATGGTAGTGTGTGTGTGTGGGGGGGGGGGAACAAAGGGGGCTTGCAGAATAATTATTACAGGGTGGTAGTTCTTTGAGATGTTCTTCTGCTGGCTATCATTGGGACCCATCGGTCCCAAGCAACCTGCATGCAGTAAAGGTATTAGTTCTTATCTAGAAACTGGTGTTCAGGGTGACTAAACTCTCAAAGCAAAAGGACCAGCATTACAGACATGTAACGTTATACAAAAGTGAGTGGCAAATTTCCTTTTAGTAACATGACAAACAGTACCAAGTAGGGATGCACTGATATATCATCCAAAAATAGGGATATCATTGCTTTGTCGATAGAAAAAAAAAAGGTGCAGATAATGACAAGCTGCATCCCACCATTGACTTCAATACAAAATCGCCCCCTATTGACTGCAATGCAAAATTGCATCCCATCTACGTCAATGCAAAAATGCCCCCTATTGCCTGCAATGCAAAATCGCGTCCCATTGCCTTTTAGGTTAATGTAAACCCACCACTCACCCTGTATAAACTAATGGCACACTATTAATGTATATATACATGTAAGCCTCCTGCATGTATCCCTACCTTGCAAACGTCACCCACTTTAGCAGTAGCAGCCTTGCAAAACTCTAGAATCATTGGGTGGCTCTCTTTTATGGAGCTCAGTGGGTGGAATTGCGATGTCACAAGACTCCCCACCCACCTCTATACTAAGAGCTGGAGGGGAAAGCAGGAGGGAGTGTGAAGTTCTGTATGCTCCATGCAGGAGATAAGGAAATGACCTGTCACTCATACAGCACAGGATGAAACAGCTCCTATTTCCCAGTTAGATGGTCTTTCTCTTACTGAAAAAAGATAAGGGGATTGCTCATAGCTGGATTAAATCTTTGTGGCAAGACTGGGCACAGAGGACATGACATGCTATACTCTACTAGGCAGAATTTTTTTTTTTTTTTTCGGGTTTACATCCACTTTAAATGCAAAATTGCATCCCATTGACTTCAATGCAAAAATGCCCCCTATTGACTGCAATGCAAAATTGCGTCCCATTGACTTAAATGCAAAATCATATTCCATTGACTTCAATGCAAAAACTCCAGCCACATTAATTACATTTAATTTTTTTTTTTTACACTGTCTTTGTCTTTGCATCCTGAATTTTCGGTTTCGGCACCGGAATTTTCATTTCGGTGCACCACTAGTAACAAGCGCTTCAGTTACTATTACCAAAATAAAAAATATAACCATATATAAAATAACAATACATTTTATAAAAAAAATAAAATAAAAAAAAACTTTATTGGCCAGTTATCCAATGGGAATCCCAACATAACAATACAAACAGACTAAAAACATTTAAAATAAAGAAACAACATTAGCCATATGATCGGTCAACATTACATTACCTATATACACATATACCCCTGAATCAGCATATTGTTTATACTCATAATGGGGATCCTGGGGTATATGTGTATTCAGGTAATGTAATATTGACCGATCATATGGCTAATGTGTGTTTGCATTGTTATTTGAGGGTTCCTATGGGATGATTGGCTAATATTTTTTTTTTTTTTTTTTTATTCAAATTAAGATCGTTTCATATATTATTGTACAAGTGTTTAATAAAGTTTTTATTTCAATGTAGGATTATTTCACATATTATTGGATAATTGGCTAAGTTATTTTCTTAATTCAATTTAAGATTATTTCAGATATTCTTGTATATTTGATTTGGGAGTAGTACCTGAAGCTCTCTTCATTGTTCGCTGTGCACTTTGAATTTTTGGACCCAGGCCTCTTTTTTTTTTTCTTCTTTTTTTTCTTCTTTCAGGTCTTTCTTTCCTGGAAAATTTTCCTTTAAAAAAATATTTATTTTGAAGACCTTGTTTCACTGTAAAACATACAAATACTATATTAGGAAACCCAGTGGAATTTTGACCCTTTCGGTAACATGCGTCTGAATGTCCACACCCAGGCCACCAGCATAGCCAGCAGACCTTTGTTGTAGAGCCGCAGCTGCTGCTTGTGAAATAAATACTTTTACATATAACAGATTGGCTGAATACAAGGAAACCATTAAGAGGTGACATGAGACTTTACAAACAAATTTTCTATGTGCTGCGTTTACCTGATGAAAATTCCTGAAGATTAGAGGCCTGACAACAATAAGAATTGTCCTGAGTGATCTGAGCCAGAGGGAAATGATTCTGGTGGTGCAGCGTGTTCCATAGCGGGAATGGCTGCCAGCGCGTTCATTTGTGTTCTCAAGCTGGGAGTACTGGACAAACAACAGGTGCCACAACACTGCAATTGTTTCTGGGGAGATAAAACTTAAAGGGGAAGTTTAGGGCCTGCTGCATGCTGGGTTTAAAAAACACAGCGTTTACAGGCATTTGGTGTTTTTTTTAGCCTTGTGGGTGATTAACTCGTAGGGATCACTTTTCAGATGCAAACATTCGGCATGGAGGACAGTTTCTTAAAAATCTGGCAGGTTTTTTTTTATTTCAGGTTTGCAAGTTCAAAATACAAACAAAAACATAAATCTAAACCTCGCTGTCTAGCGCTAAACTATATAAACATGTTCCTCTCTATACAGTGTGGGGCTGTCCCTGACACCCACAAAACATAAGCACAGTGCAAACCTTGTTCTTAGAGTCCAAATTAGCACATAGAGCTCTCTCAGCTTTCTCCCTCTGAGATCCAGGATAGAGCTCTCCTCTGTTCTCTTCCTGATCATTAAATGTAGGTGGAGAGGGGTTTGTATGGACCAGAAAGACCAGGCCGGAACCAGCTCTGCCATGGTGGCCGGCAAAACCTGGGTCGGACTCCCGCTAGTCGCCTCAAATTTATCGCATGTGAGACGACAAGTATCGCCGTCCATTGTGGTGCCATGCATAACGTCACAGCCTGTAAACACACCTCTATGTTAGCCTATGTGTCCATGCATATATCGGCATTTACAGGCATATTAGGAAAGGAGCGATTACAGGCTTGTAAGGTGGGGACAGGTCAAAGTGACAGGGTGGTCCTCACGCCCTCCATGTTCCCCTTCTGGTTTGGCACCAAGCAAGGGTCATATGAGAGGTCTACCCTGGGGTTTGTTCTTCTGAGCTATGCTAGGTATCTGTGACATGATCACTTACTGCACATGGGGTACCTTTACTTCTGTGCCATTTTCATCGCCCCGGGACATGACTTAGGCTGGCGCGAGCTTGTGCCGTAGCAGAGGGCTCCTGTGCACATGTGTGGTAGTGATGTCCTCTCGACCCAGAAGGAAGACCGGGGGAGGATGGAAGCTCTGTCAGCGGTGACGGCACACCGCTGGAGGGCTTCGTTTTCAGGTAAGTCTTGCATAATCTGCTAGTATGCGATGCCTTGTTGTTGTTTGTTTTTTACTACTGCTTTAAGGAGGGCCACTGCTTTTAGACATGAATGTACACTTGCATAACTGTTCTCCACTTAACTCTCAGGTCTCCGTGTCAATGTACACCTACACATTTAGGATGGACTCACTGAGCCTTGTCCAGATCCATCTGTCCAGCAGCATATCACCGCTACATCCCTCCCAGTATCGGTATACTCAACTCTTCCATACCTGTTCACAGGCTGGGGACTTCTGCAGCGCAAGTCCGCTCCCCTTGGAGAGAGTGCCGATAACTCCTCCTGCAAGAGGCTATCCCTCCTTTCTCAGGCACATGCTTAATGATAGGCTGCTTGGTAAACTTCCATTACCCTAGATCAGTGTCTCTTAACCTTTTTTCAGTCAAAGCACCCTTTAAAATTATAGACAATCTCGAGGCACCCTCCAAAATTATGGACAGTCTTAAATCGCCCCACTATTCTGATAGTTTTACTTAATGCAGCAACATCAAGTAGGACACCCAACGCTAAAGGTGATTTATTCTTCCAAAGCAAATACACTTGGTATTGACTATTATTCCAATGTTTCTCTTCTCCCTCAGCTTTTCTCCATAACTTAGCTAATGAGACCACAAACCTGAAGGAGAGGGGCAAGGGAGGGTCAAACAAGGATGATGTGCAGGCAACTGACATCCTCTTTATCAACTGATGATGCCATTGGTTGTTAGGAGGTTGGCAGCTAGAAGACTGTAATGGTGTACAATGAAAACCTGTGGCTTTGTGTAACTAAAAGGCAGGTTTCATCCACCCAGTGGCTTGTATACAATTGTGGGGCAATTTTTAGGCATTTTGCCAAGGCACCCCTGAAGAAAACTCAAGTCACCACAGGGTGCCTGGGCACCCTGGTTGAAAAAGGCTGCCCTAGGTAACCACTTGCATCCTCATGCTGTATTAACTCCCTTACTGATATTTTCACACTCAATGTACCTTGGTTACCTGAACTGTAGAAAGGTGCTGGTTACTTACATTACACCCCTATAGTAACTTCAGACCAGACGTGAACAGGATTTCAAAATACTTACTTGGAAAAGTGCAACGTATTACAAGGTCCACATGCAAGAACAGTATATCTTCCTACATCCCTAATACTAACACAGGCTACGTGCTGCAAAGCTAGAGCCATGTGTAATCGGGGGATCCATAAGTGGCATTTCCCAGTGCTGGAGTCTTCAGGATCGAACCCCAGGTCCTGATGGCCTTTTAAATGATGGCAACAGCAACAGCAGGTGACATTCTATCACCTTTTCCCAGATGTAGCCCTCTGTTTCTCTCCCATTCAGGCTCTCTGCTCCAGACCACTGTCCCTCTCTTATAACACAGGATCAGAGGGTTGGACCCAAAGAAAACCCACCAAAACCAAAAAACCTGTAAAAATATTAAGGCTTACTCTCCCGCTCAGAGCAGCACCTAACTAGCTTAATTTCAACCCGCTTACAGGCTGAAAAAATCATCAAAAGTGTGTTCAAGAGAGGAGCTGAACAGCAAAAAAAGCTGAACGTGCCTTAACCACTTCCTTACTGGGCACTTAAACCCCCCTCCTGCCCAGAACAATTTTTGGCTTTCAGCGCTGTCGCATTTTGAATGACAATTGCGCGGTCGTGCGACGTTGTACCCAAATAGAATTTGCGTCCTTTTTTCCCACAAATAGAGCTTTCTTTTGGTGGTATTTGATCACCTCTGTGTCATTTTTGATCGCCGCTATAAACAAAAAATGAGCGACAATTTTGCAAAAAAGAACAATATTTTTTACTTTTTGCTAAAGTACAAATCCATTAAAAAAAAATATTCTTCAGTTTTGGCCGATATATATTCTTCTACATATTTTTGGTAAAAAAAAAATCGCAATCGGCGTATATTGATTGGTTTGCGCAAAAGTTATCGCGTCTACAAACTATGGGAATTGATTTATGGCGTTTTTATAATTTTTTTTTTTTTTTTTTTTACTAGTAATGGCGGCAATCTGCGATTTTTATCGGGACTGCGATATTGCAGCAGAAATGTCGGACATTTTTTACACATTTTTGGGACCAATGACATTTATACAGCGATCAGAAATTTAAATATCCACTGATTACTGTGTAAATGTCATTGGCAGAGAAAGGGTTAACCTGCAGGGGGCAGTGAAGGGGTTAACAATGTTCCCTGGCTGTGTTCTAACTGTGGGGGGGGCGGGGCTGGCCGGGACATAACAGATCTAACTGATCCCAGTGACAAGGATCAGTAGATCTGTTATGTTCCCTGTCACAGAATGGAGAACCGCCGTGTTTACATCGGCGGTTCCCCGTTCTGCAGCTCTGTCAGGTGATCGTGGGTCTCGAGCGGACATCATGTCCACCCGACCCACGTGCACGCTCGCGCAGCATGCGGCGGGCGCGTCATGACGCTGCCGCCAGGGGCGCGCCGGGAGCGTGCACAGGGGACGACGTCCATGGACGTCGTCCCGACATTTCAGATCCGGCTGGAGCCGTACTTCGGCAATAGCGTGGATCTGTCGGGGTTAATGCATCTAAACGTATCTAAACACACCTAACCACTAGACAAGTTAAGGTGCATTTGAGTGCTAATGCATTCCATGTTGGGACAGGAATGGGGCATCTCCAAAGTTGGGAGCATGAAACTGTCCAAAATCTTTTGGCATGCTGACGCCTAAAGAGTTCCCTTCACAGGAACTAAGGGGCCAAGCCCAACCCCTGGAAAACAACCCCATATCATAATCCCCCCTCCACCAAATGATTTGGACCGGTGCACAAAGCAAGGTCCATAAAGACATGGAGAGTGAGTTTGGGGTGGAGGAACTTGACTGGCCTGCACAGAGTCCTTGACCTCAACCCAATAGAACACCTTTGGGATGAATTAGAGCGGAGACTGCGAGCCAGGGCTTCTCATCCAACATCAGTGCATGACCTCACAAATGCGCTTCCGGAAAAATGGTCAAACATTCCCATAGACACACTCCTAAACCTTGTGGACAGCCTTCCCAGAAGAGTTGAAGTGATTATAGCTGCAAAAGGTGGGCCAACTCAATATTGAACGATGCGGACTAAGACTGGGAAACCATTAAAGTTCATGTGTGTGTAAAGGCAGGTGTCCCAATACTTTTGGTAACATAGTGTATTGTATACAAGCTAAAGGAATATGAGTGAAGCAGCCAGCAGATTTGTTCAGGTAAAACAAAAATTGACACAGGTTAAATATCAGCAGCACTCCATAAAAACAGTAAACAGTGCATATTCCTATAAAAGTTCATATAAATGCAGTCTATCATAAACAGGAAAGATCCAATAAAACAGTCTACGATATAATAGATGGAAGCACACAGAGATATGTCACATTTGATTGGAGTGCAGCTCGTTACCAAAAACACCTCCAAACACTGCCTCTTACCAGAATGCACCGACCCTCGGAGGGTCAGTGAGCGCTCAGCTACCAAACTGACACTTTCCCAATGTCACTGCTCCAAGCTTAGAGATGACCACCAATGGACTGACATAAGCCAGATAACGGCACACACGTCCTCCGCTCCAATGTAAAACAGAGAGCAACTCGATAGTGTAGACGGTTTATACAATTTATTAATTAAAAATGTAGCAACTCACATCTTAAGGCCTCATACACACGGGCGTATCTAAAAAAATAAACAAAACGTCGGGTCCGACGTCAAGGAAAAAAAGTCGACGTTTTCCGGCGTTATGCATTGGCGTTTTTGAGCGTCAGTGAGCGTCGGCGTCAATAGGCGTTTTTTTTTAAAAATCATCCCTCTGCTATTTTTCAACCTAAAAACGTCGGCGTCAAAAAACGCCGGAAAACGCCGGTACAATATTAGGTGGCGTTTGTTGGCGTTAGTTGGCGTTTGTTGGCATATTGTGGCGTCGGCGTCAAAAAACGTCAAAACGTTACAGCCTCAGAACGCGATGGCCATGGGTTCTACTTTCTGCTCACTAACGCCGACGCCACCTACAGCTCAGAAACGCCGACGTTTTTATGGGGCCATTGACTAACATGGAGAGCTGCAAAAAACGCCAGAAAACGCCGGCGTCAAAAAACGTCCGTGTGTATGAGGCCTAAAGCTCCAAATGCCAGCATAGCGTGTCCGCATTGAGGTTTCCAACCGCAGTTATTTATTATATATTCTTTCCTTGCTTGTCCTTGGCTGTCTAACTCAGTGTTTCTCAACTCCAGTCCTCAAGGTGCCCCAACAGGTAGCTTTTAGGCTTCCCATTATATTGCACAGGTGATTTGATCAGTTTCACTGCCTTAGTAATTACCACAGCCGTTTCATCTGAGGGAAATCCTGATAACATGACCTGTTGGGGTGCCTTGAGGACTGGAGCATTGGTCTTTCTTATACGTGAGTATGAGTGTGTTTACCTCCGGTTTGTATAATAAGCGGTGGAATGCAAGTTACCTGGTATAAAAGTTTACGCTGGTTTGCCGTCTGGCTGAAAAAAGTGGCCGATATCAATGAAGGACTTTGTTGCAACAGAAAAGGGTCAAAGGGAGAAATTCTCCAAGAAATAGTTTTATTGGCATGAGTTTGTCTACCCGGCGGAATACGCAGAACTGGTTTCCTGATCCCCTGAAAATCAAGCTGCACATTCCGACTGGGAAAGTGCGAATGACTGGCATTCCCCAAAGGCCCCCCCACCCCCCCCCCCCCCGGCCCTTTTTTTTTTTTTTTTTTTTTGTCTTCTTCTTTCCTCTTCTTTTTCTCTTCTCCCTTCTCTCGACCTCTCCCCCCCCCCCCCCTTTTTTTTTTCAACCCTCTGCTACTAATTCCCTCTGGTGGGACCTCAGGGTCCGCACTACCCTCTTGCTGTGTATACTACACAGGTAACCGTGCAAAATATCACAAGGGATGCAGAGACTCCCCGGCGCCCGATGCTTACAATGTGAAGTGAGGTAGCTGATTCAAGAATGTCCTGTAAAATGCTGACTATCCGTTCTCTTTGATATGCTCCTGGGCAGTCGCTTCGGTCTCTGTATCTACTGTGATTGTTCACATGAAAAATAAAGTATTGAAAAAAAAAAAAGATTATGCTGGTACGTCTAGGCCACACCCCTGATGATGCTCGGATGGTGAAGAAACGAGTTGGGTGGAGCTAGACGTCTTGCGTCATCACGATACCAGGAACTAGATGGGCGGCAGCCATTTTTGCAGTTGGAAACCTCAATGCGGACACGCTATGCTGGTATTTGGAGTTTTAAGATGTGAGTTGCTACATTTTTAATTAATACATTGCATAAACTGTCTACACTATCAAGTTGCTTTCTGTTTTACTGTTTTAGTCTATTGGTGGTCATTTCTAAGCTTGGAGCAGTGACATTGGGAAAGTGTCAGTTTGGTCGCTGAGTAGAGTTGATCGAACCTCTGGAAGTTTGGGTTCTGCTGGTTGGGCCGAACTTTGGGACAAAGTCCGGGTTCGGGTCCGGACAGGACCCGAACTTTGACCCGGACCCCGAACCCCATTGAAATCAATGGGGACCCGAACTTTTAGGCACAAAAATGGCTGTAACAAATTCCTGGAAAGTCCTAGAGGTCTGCAAAAGGAAGGAAAATGGGGGTAAGGGTCGGACAAGTGCCCTACAAAGAAATGGGGATAGGGAAATAACTTAAAATAATTAAAAAAAAAAAAATCACATAAAAAAATCAAAAATGGAGGTGGACGTGGACCATCTTCAAACTGTGTGAGAAAAGTATAAATTAGCGGGAGAAGCCATAGCAGTGTTCTAAAATCCTCTTCAAACTGTGTGTGAAAAGTCTTAATTAGCCGGGAGAAGCCATATCACTGTTCTAAGAACAGTGATATAGAATCTACAATCATCTTCAAACTGTAGAATCTACAATCATCTTCAAACTGTGTGTGAAAAGTGTAAATTAGCTGGGAGAAGCCATATCACTGTTCTTAGAACAGTGATATGGCTTCTCCCGGCTAATTTATACTTTTCACACACAGTTTGAAGATGATAGTAGAACAGTGATATGGCATTTTCACACACAGTTTGAAGATGGTCCACATCCACCTCCATTTTTGATTTTTTTTTTATGTGATTTTTTTTTTTTTTATTATTATTTCAAGTTCTATCCCTATCCCCATTTCTTTGCAGGGCACTTGTCCGACCCTTACCCCCATTTTCCTTCCTTTTGCAGACCTCTAGGACTTTCCAAGACTTTTTTACAGCAATTTTCAAAACTTTTATTAAATTACCAGAACCCCGGACCCGAACCTGGACTTTTTTTGAAAAGTCCGGGTCCGGGTCCTGGACACCCAAAAGTTTGGTACGGACGCGAACTTTACAGTTAGGGTTCGCTCAACTCTATTGCTGAGCGCTCACTGACCCTCTGTAACAGAGGGTCGATGCATTCTGGTAAGAGGCAGTGTTTGGAGGTGTTTTTGGCGACGAGCTGCACTCCAATTAAATGTGACACATCTCTGTGTGCTTCCATCTATTATATCATAGACTGTTTTATTGGATCTTTCCTATTTAAGATGGACTGCATGTATATGAACTTTTATAGGAATATGCACTGTTTACTGTTTTTATGAAATGCTGCTGATATTTAACCTGTGTCAATATAATGTATTCATTGTCTCAATAGTTGCTCTTTGCTATTTAGTCCCTGACAATTTTAATGAAATAGTTCTCTAATGTAGGCTCAGACAAAGCAAACAAAGCATATTTTATAGGTACAAGGAAGCCTGGGTTTTGTTTAACCATGCCCCTTCCACCATTAAGACTTTTGCCACACCCACCTTTTGCTGCAGTGCACTACATGTGCCACAGCTCGCTTCCTCCTTGATTGTCCCTCATTCAAAAGTTGGAAGTTATGCCTAAGTCACTAGAGGAGGGAGAGGAGCATCCCACAGGTAGTCCTGGCCCTGATGAAAACAACAGCAACGGGCCAATATGTTTTGCTTTGTACCTTGATTACTCAAGTTTGGGGCTGATGGACACAGTCCGTAGATATTGGATTGTTGCCCAGTTTAGCAAACAACGTTGTGTTGGATGAATGTCCTGTAATGTGCACCTTGAGCTCAGGTTCACTTCAGTCCACCACTCTTTACTTATTAGAAAATTAGATTCCTCATGTACACCCTGAGCATAGGCAGCCAGGAGGGACTTGGAAAGTGATGTGTGTGTCTACATTTGGATCGTAAATTCAAAGAGTCCAGCGCACTCCATACAGCAGAAATACCCAGTCATAGGAGGAAATAATGGATGGTGCCGCCAAAGTATAAGTTCAGTTCAAGATATCAGCATATTTAGATAAACAAACAGGACACTTCTTCAGACATGTTACTAAGGCCTCTTCTTCAAGCAGCAGTGACCCTGAGGAAGAACTCCCTAGTGATCTGCCTGGGGAGAGCCTTTGGTGAGCAGCTGCCTCAGCAAAAGACCCCCAGTGAGCTGCTTCCTGAGGAAGACCTCTAGGGGCTGCTGCCTGAGGAAGAGGCTCTTGGTGACCTGAATTTTCCAGCAGTGAGGGGCCTCTGACATTACTGAGAGGTGGATTAATACAGTAACCAGTATCCAGTAGAACACATGATGCACATCATTATAGGTACATTATTCCACTGGTGCTGTTTGCCCCAAAACACTTTTTTTTTTACTAAACGTCAACTTTAAATCTATTTTCTTTTTTAGGACTTAAATGTGTGTGAGTGTATATATATATATATATCTTGCTTTCTTGTCTTGTGCAATGCACAATAAACTAACTGTGGACTCAAGCAGGCATCTTTTGCAGTAGAAGTATGGCCAAAGCTTTTTACTACTACTCGTTCTGCACTGCTGTGATCCATTTTCAGCCAACAGTGGGCTAAAGCCCACTGTTGTCACTCAGCTCATCCATGCTCTGGAAAGATCTGACTTTACAGTCTGGATCCACCCAGATGCGGGCAGCTGGCCTAACCTCTTAGCAAGACACAGGAAGACCTAGCCATCCGTTGCCGCCCCCTCCACAGCCCTGCATTCCAGTGAGTGCTGGAGGGGCAGAGCAGAGAGCTGGACACTGACAGTAACCAGCTCTCTTCTCACTGAAGACTGAGAACTGAGCGATCAGCAGTGTTTGATCATTCAGTTCTCAGTCTTAGAAGCAGTGGGGGATGCTGCAGCCACCTAGGTGAGTATACAGAGGCGGCTGGTGTATAAGGGGCGCTGATTCAGCTGACATGAAGGAAAAAAAAAAAAGTCAGCCCGGCCCCCCTGCAGGAGGCGCCAGTATATTGACTTTTCTTTTTTTTTTACTCGGCTCCAGCTGACAGCAAGTAGTGAGCCGATTGGTCAGTCATTAAAGTCTATGTGTGTGTGCTGAACAGGCGCACACACATAGTCTGATTGGCTGCCCCCTGAGCCATCAGAGTCAATGACTCTCTGTCATTGGATGCTGTGGGTGGGGGCGGGACTATGGCAGATGTGTTGGCTGCGTGAATACTCGCGCAGGCGCAGCACTCCACCAGGTCTTCTGCAGACCACTCCACTGTCAGCATGCTCTCCGCAAGCGCTGCCTCTGCACACGGTCAACCCACTCTCCTCATGCCGATCTCTGCACAGTCCTGCCTGCCAGCCTGCCTATTAGATGGGGTAAGTGCGGGACTTGTCCCGACTTCGGGGGGGTGGGGGGTGCCGCTGCGAGCCCCCATCTCGGTCTCTGTATACCCCTATCTGGGACCCTGTATACCCCTATCTGGGACCCTGTATACCCCTATTTGTGACCCTGTATACCCCTATCTGTGACCCTGTATACCTCTATCTGGGACCCTGTATACTGCTATCTGGGACTCTGTATACCCCATCTGTGACCCTGTATACCCCTATCTGGGACCCTGTGTACCCCTATCTGTGACCCTGTATACTCCTATCTGGAACCCTGTATACTGCTATCTGGGACTCTGTATACTGGGATATGGTGACTCTGTATACTGGGATATGGTGACTCTGTATACTGCGATATGGTGCTCTGTATACTGCGACATGGTGCTCTGTATACTGTGATATGGTGCTTCTTCATACTGTGACATGGTGCTCTGTATACTGCGACATGGTGCTCTGTATACTGCGACATGGTGCTCTGTATACTGCGATATGGGGCTCTGTATACTGCAATATGGTGCTCTGTATACTGCTATTTTGTGACTCTGTGAGTGTATACCCCTATCTGGTGACTCTGTATACTCCTATCTGGTGATGCTGTATACCCTATCTGGTGATGCTGGGCTGTATACTCCTAACACAAGGAGTGGACACTATAAGGGGTGGGGCTTATTAGAAGTGGGATGGGTCAAAAAGGAAAGGCAGGGTTTGGGCCGCCCCCATCCTAAAATTTCTCCAGCCACCACTGTGAGTATATATATTTTTTTAATGAACACCATACTTCTCTTTTAAGTATTTAGCTAGCGTGACCTACCCTACGGGGCATTGAGCATTCTTTCATGTATAACACAGCACTTAGAACTAGAGCACAGTAAGGAAAAGTTCAAACTCCTTTTTAATTTATTTCTTGGTCCCTTTGCCTTGTGAGACACAACTGGAAGTGAGGGGAACTCCCATTTAGACAGTTGTTACCCAAACAGGTGTTCCAATTGGAAGATTTACCATAAGTCGCTGAAAACGACTGTAAAATTTTGGATTTCTCATCTCTTTCTCTTTGTAAAATTAGGTGATACTAAACAGTGGAACACATACAACAATTAAAGCCTAATCCTTCCAAACCCAATCCAAAATGAAATAAAACACATTTTGGTTTAACTAGGGGCTCAAAAATGTTCAAGTAAATCTATTATTTAAAGTGGTTCTAAAGGTAGAAGTTGTTTTATCTTAATGTATTCTATGCATTGAGATAAAAAATCTGTGTGCAGCAGCCCTCCTCAGCCCCCCTAATACTTACCTGGGCCCCATCCAGCGATGTTGCACAAGAGACTGTCCCTCCTGATTGGCTAATACAAAGCAGAGGGGGCAATTGACTCCCGCTGCTGCCAATCAAACTCAGTGAGCCAATTAGGAGACAGAGGGAGCAGGGCCGAGCCACGGCTCAGTGTCTGAATGGAAAACACAGAGCAGTGGCTCAAGGGAGGGGCCAGACAGAGAGAGCGCCGTTAAGGGACCAGACAAGAAAAGGATCGGGGCTGCTCTGTGCAAAACCATGTTTTAAAAACAAAATACAAGACTTTAGTATTACTTTAAAAGCCACAAAAATATGAATTCACTTTGTGTTTTTTGCAAACCCAGTTGTTACTTTAAAAAGCTGCAGTGACATCATCACTGTGCTGTACATAGCCTAGCAGAGAGTAGAGATGTGAGGGAAGCCAGCAGACCCACTGTCATGTACCTCGTAGAAGTCAAGTTCCCTTACACCTCTCCTGTCCAATACCCCTTTAGGCTGGGTTCACACTATCCGACAAAAAAACGGACCGACTTTGATCCTACTTTGCTGTACGATTTGCGGTCCTACATAGGGTCAAAGTCGGACCGTTTGTCTGTGAACAGGGATCCGACTTTGATCCCGACAATGCCAGGCACTTTGTGCTCTGGGGATCTTGAAGGGGAACTCCACGCCAAATTTTCAAAGAAAAAACTGGCATGGGGTCCCCCTCCAGGAGCATACCAGGTCCTTTGGTCTGGTACGGATTTTAAGGGAACCCCATGCCGAAAAAAACGGCGTGGGGTCCCCCCAAAAATCCATACCAGACCCTTATCCGAGCACGCAACCCGGCAGGCCAGGAAAGGGGGTGGGGACGAGCGAGCAGCCCCCTCCCTCCTGGACCATACCAGGCCGCGTGCCCTCAACATGGGGAGTATGGGTGCTTTGGGGCAGGGGGGGCTCTGCGCCCCCCACCCCAAAGCACCTTGTCCCCATGTTGATGAGGACAAGGGCCTCTTCCCGACAACCCTGGCCGGTGGTTGTCGGGGTCTGCGGGCGGGGACTCATCGGAATCTGGAAGCCCCCTTTAACAAGGGGGCCCCCAGATGCCGGCCCCCCACCCTATGTAAATGAGTATGGGGTACATCGTACCCCTACCCATTTACCTGGGAAGAAATATGTACACAAAAAAAACCACACAGCTTTTTAAAATATTTTATTAAATCTGCTC
>BLSH010212820.1:462042-472513 GCA_018402905.1 Glandirana rugosa
CGTGTTGCATGACTGAGTAATTGTCATTCAAAGTGTGAGAGCGCTGAAAGCTGAAAAATGGCCTGGACAGGAAGGGGGTTTTCGTGCCAGGTACTGTTGTGGTTAAAAGAACATTAGATTTGGACAACAAACAATGAAATTTACAATAGTTGCATCAGTTCGGTGTGTTGCTTACATAGTTGACACTTACAGATAAACATATTCATCTAATGCTCTATTTAGATACCATTGCTGTAAGCATCCTATAATGCATAACAGTCTTAGTAGTGAGATCATGAACTTAGACATATTCATATCAGCCCATCCATTTTATGCTTTCATATAAGTATATACTTGCTGTGACTATTGCCCCCCCCCCCCCCGATCTCTCTCTGTGGTTGGGTGGGGAACCCCCAAGCCACCACATAATCTGTTGGTTGTCAGTGGATTTTCGTACACCATAAGGCCTCATACACACGGGCGTATCTAAAAAAAATAAACAAAACGTCGGGTCCGACGTCAAGGAAAAAAAGTCGACGTTTTTCGGAGTTATGCATTGGCGTTTTTGAGCGTTAGTGAGCGTCGGCGTCAATAGGCGTTTTTTAAAATAAATCATCCCTCTGCTATTTTTCAACCTAGAAACGTCGGCGTCAAAAAACGCCGGAAAACGCTGGTATAATAATAGGTGGCGTTTGTTGGCGTTTGTTGGCATATTGTGGCGGCGGCGTCAAAAAATGCCAAAACGTTACAGCCTCAGAACGCGATGGCCATGGGTTCTACTTTCTGCTCACTAACGCCGACGCCACCTACAGCTCAAAAACGTTGGCGTTTTTATGGGGCCATTGACTAACATGGAGAGCTGCAAAAAACGCCAGAAAACGCCGGCGTCAAAAAACGTCCGTGTGTATGAGGCCTAATAGTTTATCCATCGAGTAGACGGTGTCATTAGTCCTAATTCACCTGTTCTCTGCGATCCAAATATGAAAACAATAAGTATAGATGAAAGAAATAGTCTAGGAACACAACTAGAAAAATAGAAAAAAAAAAGAAACAAAAAGACCAGGGTTTATAATAGAAGAATATGTTAGAAAAAGAGAATGGAGAAAAATACTAGTCAGGGTTTTGGTGATTGCGGTTACACCGTATGGACTCTAGATTTGAAGGGTATCAAGTTGATTCCTATTTACTGTTGTGGAAAGTGTCATCAAGTTTGGAGTACCATTGTCTCCAAGGTTCCCAATGTAGGGATGTTAGGCTATTTTGACCATCTGCGTTGGAAAACATTACTTCATATGTGCCATGCATATGGGTCGTCTGTATAATTTCTTTTATCTTGGGTGTTTCTTATGATTTCCAGTGTCTTACTATGGATAGGCGAGTTTCCATTAGCAGGTGGGAAACTATAGTCCTATATTGTATAGGATACGTGTCTATGTCTAGAGATAGGATTGCCAATCCTGGGGTCAGCTCCACCTGGGAGTTTGTCAGTTTGCCTATTATATTAGTTACTTGTTGCCAAAGGTGACCCCCTTATTAAAGGGGGCTTCCAGATTCCGATAAGCCCCTGCCCGCAGACCCACACAACCATCAACAAGGGTTGTGGGGATGAGGCCCTTCTCCCCATCAACATGGGGACAAGGTGCTTTGGGGGCGACCTCAAAGCATCCTCCCTATGTTGAGGACATTTGTATGGTTCGGAGGGGGGGGGGGCGCTCGCTCATCCCCACCCCCTCCTGCCATGCTAGGGCTGCTTGCTTGGACAAGGATCTGGTTTGGATTTTGGGGTGACCCCATGCCATATTTTTTTTAATTTGGCGCGAGGTTCCCCTTAAAATCCATATCAGACCTGAAGGGTATGGTACGGACTTTGGGGGGGACCCCTACGCAATTTCTTTTTTGATTTTGGGTGGGGTTCCCCTTAAAATACATACCAGACCAGTTCAATGCAATGCTTTTTCAGTGATTTTATGTATATTGCCAGAAACCGACAATACATTACAGCCGCAATAATAAATGACAATTTTTCCTTTGGAAATGTCATTTTGCTCTGGCTATGTTCTAAACATCCCAGAGGTGCGCCCTTTTACAGGCAGACTAAGGGGACCCCCCAGGCATGATATTTAAAGGAATATTTCATTTTTATTGTTTCACTTTAAGCATTATTAAAATCACTGCTCCTGAAAAAACAATTGATTTAAAAAACTTTTTTTGCATTGATTCATGTCCCCTAGGGCAGGACACAGATCCCCATACACTTTTTATAGCAATACTTGCATATAAGCCTTTAAAATGAGCACTATTGATTTTTCATGTTTGAGCCCCATTGATTTTAACGGCATTTGCATGTTTGCACAAATTTTTTGCCTGTTCGCTAGTTCTGGTGCGAACCGAACCGGGGGGTGTTCGGCCCATCCCTACTGATCACCACTCATTAACTTCACCTTAGGGTGTTGTGTTTTAAATGGAGAGATTGGCGCTAGTGCCAGTCAGATGTGCATACTAATGCAGATTCGTGTGACCATGTGCATAGCACAGTTTGTAATATGCACCTGAACAGATCTTTGGGTATCACCATACACTCAAACCTCTTGGCACCCACCCACAACATGGTACTGCCTACAGAATCCTACAGGAGGGGTGGAGACAAGACCAGTCACCCTGCATAAGGAGAGAGAGCAGCAGTGAGTGGTCTTTATTGCACAGAGGTAAAGGAGTTGATTTATGAAAGTCAAATAGGCTGTGCACTTTGCAAAGTGTGATTGCTCCAGAGCTTAGTAAATGCGTTAAAGCTTCACTTTGCAAGGAATACCCAATCACGTGCAAAGACATTTAAAAAAAAAAACAGCATTTTTGCGTGCACATGATTGGATGATGGAAGTCAGCAAAGCTTCTGCTCATTTACTAAGCTCTGGAGCAACTGCACTTGCAGAGTGGAACTGCAGTTTGCAAAGTGCACAGTCTATTTGCCTTTAGAAAAACACCCCCAGAGTCTCACATTGGATTTCAGGAAAAAGTTCACAAAGGATACCAAGTAAGAATGTACATGCCTCTTGTATTTAGTATGTAGTGTTCATTTATTTTAGGTTTACAAGAGAAGTGTGGCTAAAGATTTTTTGACCATACTTCTTTTGTGGATCACGCGAGTCCAATTATTTGTGTCTTCCTGTGACCCAGAGTCAGCTGATAGTGGATTATTGCCCACTATCCGCTCATTTGGAAGAGCTACGCTAGGCAATATTTCTTGATTGACAGCCGGCTCTGCCTTTCAGTATGCAGCAGAGTGCTGGAGACAGCCACTCCAACTCCCTCGCCAGCCCAGCTGTAGGCAAGTGCACTCTGTACTCCCCACTGTAGGTGGTGCTAGGCTGAAGCAGCAATACAATAGGAAGTCATGGGGAACTTTGTTCCCCTATGTTTTCCTGTGATCACCATGAAACAGCTGTCTTAATGGACATTGGTGCCCCTTGGGACCTCCGTGACCATCTTAGGTGAGGACAGAGCTTATTTGAGCCCCTGCCCCCCTGATTTGGTGCACAGTCTGTGTGGTTAGTGTAGGGACAGGTTCCCCATCTGTTAGGGGCGGTGTTTAGTGTAGGGTAGAGGCTCTGGAGGAGTAGGGACAGTGCAGGGACCAAGCTACTGTCCATTGGAAAGCCTCCTATTTGGGTCAAACCGGCAAGGCTGCACTTGTGTTCCTCATTGCAGAAGCTGTCGGCATCAAGTCAAGCTAAAGCACTGCTGCTTCAGACCCTGTAAGTGGCTCCAGGCAGTGGTGCACACCCGCCAAGCCTGGTTGTACCCTGTTGGAACTTCCAGCAATACAGTAGGGGAAGGAAGTCATGGGGATCTTGGTTCCTGTATGATTTCCTGTGATCATCAGGAGACAGCTGTCTTCATGGACGCTGGTGCCCCTGGTGACTTCCGTGGCCATCTTGGGTGAGGACAGAGCTTATTTAAGCCCCTGGCCCCTGATTTGGCCAGCAGTTTGACTGGTTAGGGTACAAACAGGCTCCCCATCTGTTAGTCACAGTGTTTAGTGTTAGGGAAAGGTTCTGAAGGAGTAGGGGCAGTGCAGAGATGAGGCTACTGTCCATGTGGGAAGCCTCCTGCTTGGGTCAGACCAGCAAGGCTGCACTCCTGCTCCTTGTTGTAGAAGCTGTCAGCATCAAGTCAAGGGACTTTGCAGGTTCATGCTTGGCATCTTTTCCAATTGTCCAAGTTTTATACACAATTCTGTAGACAATTATAACTCATTACAGAATTGCAAATTTGTCCAGATAGCTAATTGCGAAGAACAATTGCAAAAATGATTGTGGAAAGTGTATCAATGGTGATTTGACTTTACAGTGCAAACCGTTCTATTAATTTCCATCCAGCCACTGTTATCTTTGCAGCACACATGTATCATTTATTTCGTCTCATTCCTTGGTGTCCAACTTAGAAAGAAAATTGTCATCTTCACATAAGACTTCCACTGCCTGACCTCTGATGGATCTTCCGTGTCACCAGGTCTTAAGACCATCCTTCTCCATTCTCCAACTTATTCCGAAATATGTTTTACAATCGGGGCGATTTCATTTGCCATGGGGCTATCATACTGTTGATTTATTCCTCCTATTGAAAGAACAAATTTGTTTTATTATGAAAGGATATAACACAGAGGATGGGTTTGTAATAAATCTAATAATACCCTTCAAGTTGGATTTTCTTGGGGGGGGGTTAGTGGCCATGTGTGACTGATTGAAGTTGTAGGTTAGGTACGTTCATAAATCAGAGCCGTGACTGAGCTTCCATCATTAATGCACATTTTATTGTAGGGCTCCGGTAGGAAATATTTGGCTGAACGATGGCCAGGTTTAGGGTCAATTTACTAAAGCAGTATGAGTCATAATAATTGTAGTCATTATTTTTTTTCCTAACAATAATTTTCTCATCAAATGGTTTAATTTGCACGCCTAATAACTGTATAAGAAAGCGGACATTTTTTTTTCTTTGCATGAAATATTTTTTTCTTTGCATGAAATACGTATTTATCTATTGTAGGTAGGTCTCCATTTCTCAGATTTATTTTTACCCTTATATTTCATTATTTTATTTCCACCTTGAATAACTCCATCTTCTCTTCCTAAACTCCTTACGCAGTTATTAGTACTAAGAAGTTAGTAATACTAAAATAGCCGAAAATACCCTGCAATCATTTTTTCGAAACTGCCACTTTACATACAAATACTACAAAACATGAATGACTAAATAAGTAATTAAAAGTAAAATAATTATAATTAGAAAAAATAACACATGAGGAAATTCAGTCTTTAGTTAATTGAAAACATAATTGTTAGTTATGAAAGTATTGCATGGCCATTTAGGGCTATGTTCACATGAGGGCCTGGGGGAGTTTAACCACTTCAGCTCCGGAAAGTGTTACCCCCTTCCTGACCAGGCCATTTTTTGCAATACAGCACTGCGTTACTTTAACCGACAATTGTGCGGTCGTGCGACGTTGTACACAAATAAAATCTATGTCCTTTTTCCCCACAAATAGAGCTTTATTTTGGTGGTATTTGATCACCTCTGTGGTTTTTATTTTTTACGCTATAAGCAAAAAAAGAGCGTCAATTTTGAAAAAAACAAAAGTTTTTACTTTCTGCTATAAAACATATCCAAAAAAATTATAAAAAATCTAATTTCTTCATCAGTTTAGGCCAATATGTATTCTGCTACAAATTTTTGGTAAAAAGAATCCCAATAAGAGTATGTCTCCATTAGAAGATTTCCCCTCTTTTAGAACCAAAAAAAAGAACCAAACCCCTTTCACACTTGTGCGACTCGTCCTGCGACTTGGGACTGCAAAGTCGCATGACAAGTCCTACCCCATGATTTTCAATGAGTACCATTCATATCTGTGTGACTTCAAGTGGCAGCGACTTCAAAGTAGTCCCTGTACTGCTTTGGTCCAACTTTGATGCGATTTGAGGTATATAGACCTCAAGTTTACACAGGCATTCCCTTCAATCGCGTCAAAATCGCGGCCATAAAATTGCGACAAAATCGCACAACTTTCAAATCGCGGCAGTGTGAAAGGGGCCTAAGTCAGACTTTAGAGGCAGATTGGACCAGGCATTTTTATAAAAAAAATCATATTTATACATATAAATATATACAGTATCTCACAAAAGTGAGTACACCCCTCACATTTTTGTAAATATTTTATTCTATCTTTTCATGTGACAACACTGAAGAAATGACACTTTGCTACAATGTAAAGTAGTGAGTGTACAGCTTGTATAACAGTGTAAATTTGCTGTCCCCTCAAAATAACTCAACACACACAGCCATTAATGTCTAAACAGCTGGCAACAAAAGTGAGCACACCCCTAAGTGAAAATGTCCAAATTTGGCCCAGTTAGCCATTTTCCCTCCCCGGTGTCATGTGACTCGTTAGTGTTACAAGGTCTCAGGTACGAATGGGGAGCAGGTGTGTTACATTTGGTGTTATCGCTCTCACTCTCTCATACTGGTCACTGGTAGTTCAGCATGGTACCTCATGGCAAAGAACTCTCTGAGGATCTGAAAAAAAGAATTGTTGCTCTACATAAAGATGGGCTGGACACGTTTTATGTAACATTTCCAATATATATATATATATATTTTTTTTTTTTCTCTTATGCATCAGTATAAATCACTGGATATCTTGGTCATCGCTAAAGAGCCGCTGGATTACTTTTAAAAGGTTCCCCAAACCCCAAGCGATTCCGGAGCCCGGTATTGCGAATGGCGGTTCCCTGTTCTTTGAACACAGTGAGAGGAACTAATGTTGTTCCTCCCACTGTGTGACATAAGAAACTGGAAGGGACGTGGAATTTATCACTTCTGGTTTCAGTTCTTTGTATACCTGCTCATTACTGGTCAGTGAAGCAGCCAATCAGTGCTGCTGATCGGCTGCATTAGAGGCCAGAGGAGAGATCTGGGGTCTAATAGACCCCAGATCTCTCCATAAAGAGCACCTGTCCCGGCCCATGCTATCACAAGGGATGTTGCTCATCCCTTGTGATAGCAATAAAAGTGATAAAAAAAATAAAGGGTCAGTGTAATTTTTTAAAATAAAATAAATAATTAAAAAAAAAAAATGAAGTGTCTCGCCCCCCGTGCTCCTGCGCAAATGTGAACACATGTGTCAGTCCCACATGCATATGTAAACAGCGAGTCTACCACACATGTGAGGTATTGCTAAGAACAGGTGAGAGCAATAATTCTAGAGCCACACCTCCTGTGTAACTCTAAACTGATGACCTGTAGACTTTTAAAGTGTCGCCTATGGAGATTTTGAGCTACTGTAGTTTGGCGCCATTCCACAGGTGTATGCAATTTTAAAGCATCCCATGTTTGGTATCTATTTACTTGGCGTAACATCATCTTTTATATTTTACCAAAAAATTGGGTAAAGAGCGAGTTTGGGGTGGATTAACTCGACTGGCCTGCACAGAGTCTTAACCTCAACCCGATAGAACATTTTTGGGATGAATTAGAGCGGAGACTGTTAGCCAGGCCTTCCCATCTAACCGAAGAACGGTCAAACATTCCCATAGACACTCCTAAACCTTGTGGACAGCCTTCCCAGAAGAGCTGAAGCTGTTATAGCTGCAAAGGGTGGGCCAACTCAATATTGAATCCTACAGACTTAAGCCTCGTACACACGGGACGACGATGGTACGTACGATCGCCTCAAATCGTATGTTGCATAATGTAACTTGCATACTGACTGCACTACACGATCGTACGAGCACAGAAAGACCGTTCAGGTGCATGTAATTAGTATCCGGTCGTTCCTGACTTCTGAGCATGCGTGTTTTGCACAATACAACTTGTTGTACCAACTGCTCTGTACACACAATACAACGGTCGTATGAGCGCTTGTTGGTACGACCACGTTTTCTAGTTTGCTCATACAACTCCCTTGTACGACCGTCGTATGTTTGGCTGTTCTAATAGCGCATACGAACGATCGATATCACATACAACGGTCGTTAGTACGACCTGTTGTATACGATCATCGTCCCCTGTGTACGGGGCTTAAGACTGAGATGCCATTAACCACTTCAGCCCCAGAAGGATTTCCCACTTTAGGACCAGAGCACTTTTTGTGATTCGGCACTGCGTCGCTTTAACTAATAATTGCGCGGTCGTACAACGTTGTACCCAAACTAAATTTGCATCCTTTTTTTCCCCACAAATAGAGCTTTCTTTTAGTGGTATTTGATCACCTCTGTGTCATTTCTGATCGCCGCTATAAACAAAAGAAGAGTGACAATTTTGCAAAAAAAAAACAAATTTATTACTTTTTTGCTAACATACAAATCCAAAAAAAATATAAAAAAATGTTTTCCATCGGTTTTGGCCGATTTATATTCTTCCTCATATTTTTGGTAAAAAAAAAAATCGCAATCGGCGTTTATTGTTTGGTTTGCACAAAAGTTGCCGCGTTTACGGACGATGAGAATTCATTTCTGGGGTTATTTTTTTTTTATTTTTTACTAGTAATGGTGGTGATCTGCGTTTTTTTAGCGGTACTGCGATATTACAGTCGGACATGTCGGACCATTGTGACACTTTTTTGGGACCATTGGCATTTATACAGCGATCAGTGCTATAAAAATGCACTGATTACTGTATAAATGTCATTGGCAGTGAAGGGGTTAACCTGCAGGGGGTGCTCTAAGGGTTAACTGTGTTCCCCGGGCGTGTTCTAACTGTATGGGGGCTGCCCTGGCTGGGGATAGGGGATGATCACAGCTTCCATATGCAGGAAGCCTGTGATCACCGCCCTTCCCCCTCTAACAGAATGGAGATCTGAGTTTACTTACACGGACCTCCGTTCTCTCACTGCGGGGGGGGCCATCGTGGGTAGCTGGAGGCGATCGAGTCCGCCCTACCCGCTCCCTGGCCCCCCCAGCGGACACAGTGAGTGCGTGAGCGCGCCTCCGGCGGCGCACGCTCACAGCACTAGTTATCGCAGCGGTTTGCGATAACGAGCCTCTCTGTCTCTGTCAAACTGCGGTCCGCAAGTGGTTAAAGTTCATGTCCATGTAAAGGCAAGTGTCCCAATACTTTTGGCAAGATATTGTATGAATTTGATTTCTGCATTTAGCTGTTTTCCTAGAATTCAGCTTTACCTGAGCCAAATATTATTAGAAAACTCTGCCTTTTAAAGACATGAAAAGAAATCTGCCGCTGACCGAGGAATGTTTCCTTTTCTATTATGTTCTTCTTTAAAGACTTTGGCACAAAACTGGAACATTCCTGTGAGAAATGTCAAACAATACAAATTGTATAACTTACAAAGGGGGTGTCATTGGTGAGATGCAGGTGTAAGCTGCGCGGTATCAGATGTCCTCTTGCTGAATAGCGCTGAATGTATTACCTTATCCCGGAGTCGCACGGCACAGATACAGGGAATTAGGGCTGTTGTAGCCGAGTCTTACTGTCTCACTGTGAAGGGCTCATACATTCACGGGAAGGAAATTGCATTTCTTTCTTCTACTCTTCTGTCGACAAACTATTTACTGCTCTAAGGGCTATAGAGTGATAGGATCAACAACTTATTTTTTTCGTTCACATTTCAAGTGTAATTCAGTCTTTGAGTAAAGGTTACCGTGTGTAGGGTCCTTTTAATAAATTTGAGCTATCCAGATCAGGAAAAGAGGAATCCCAGTAGGCTAAGAATGCAATATATAAATAATAAAATACTTTGAACCAAAGACCCTACATTTCATAAATAAGGGAATCCCATTCCCAAAAATTAGGGCAAGTCCCTGCACCCAATAACTGGAGTTGAGCGAACCTGTGGATGTTTGGGTTCGGTGGGTTTGGCCGAACTTTGCAAAAAAGTTTGGGTTCGGTACCGAACTTGACCCGAACTTTATCCCGAACCCCATTGAAGTCAATGGGGACCCAAACTTTTTGGCACAAAAATGACTGTAAAAAAGTCCTGGAAAGTGCTAGAGGGCTGCAAAAGGAAGTAAAATGATTTTAGAACACTAATCTGTCCCTTACAGCAATAGCAGGAACCTTACCCTATAGAACTAGGAGATGATTATAGAACAATAATCTGTCCCTTACAGCAATAGCAGGAACCTGACCCTATAGAACTGGAGATGATTATAGAACAATAATCTGTCCCTCTAAGCAGTAGACTCTACCTAGTCCAGTCAGATTGTTCTGTAATGCAGGATGAGCTGTTATTAGATCTTCAATCTGTCCCTAAAAGCAGTAGTAGTAGTAATCTCTACCTAGTCCACAATCAGATCATTCTGTAATGCAGGATGAGATGTAATTAATATCTGCAATCTGTCCCTCACAGCGCCGGCAGCATCCTCTCCCTACACTACCCAGAGAGCATGTGACATGCAGCACTAAGGGACTCCAGCTTATAAAGAGGCTGGGTCACATGATGCACTGGCCAATCACAGCCATGTCATTAGTAGGCATGGCTGTG
>BLSH010212820.1:481215-493037 GCA_018402905.1 Glandirana rugosa
GTGGGTGCTGCGGACTCGATCTCCGCCGGCTACCCGCGATGCCCCCCCCCCCCCGCACTGAAAGAACGGAGGTCCGTGTAAGTAAACACAGACCTCCGTTCTGTGAGAGGGGGAAGGGCGATAATCACAGCCTTCCTCTACATGGAAGCTGTGATCACTTCCCTTCCCCTGCTAGGGCAGCCCACACACAGTTAGAACACGCCCAGGGAACACAGTTAACCCTTAGCGCGCCCCCTGCAGGTTAACCCCTTCACTGCCAATGGCATTTACACAGTAATCAATGCATTTTTATAGCACTGATCGCTGTATAAATGCCAATGGTCCCAAAAAAGTGTCAAAATGTTCCGACGTCCTTTGAAATATCGCAGTACCGCTAAAAATCGCAGATCGCCGCCATTACTTGTAAAAAAAATAAATAAATAAAAACCCCAAAAATGAATTCTCATCATCCGTAAACGCGGCAACTTTTGTGCAAACCAATCAATAAACACCGATTGCGATTTTTTTTTATCGCAAATATGAGGAAGAATATAAATCGGCCAAAACCGATGAAAAAAAAAATTTTTTTATATATTTTTTTGGATTTGTATTTTAGCAAAAAGTAAGAAATTTGGGTTTTTTTGCAAAATTGTCGCTCTTCTTTTGTTTATAGCGGCGATCAGAAAAGACGCAGCGATGATCAAATACCACCAAAAGAAAGCTCTATTTGTGGGAAAAAAAGGACGCAAATTTCGTTTGGGTACAACGCCGCACGACCGCGCAACCGCGCAATTGTCAGTTAAAGCGATGCAGCGCCGAATCGCAAAAAGGGCTCTGGTCCTAAAGTGTGAAATCCTTCCAGGGCTGAAGTGGTTAAGATATACCATATTGGGCAAATGGCCCTGAGTAGGAATACTTTACCATTCACACATTGATCGAAGTGGGACCCATAGTCAATGACTGCTGGACATTATTCTGGCAGGGGAAAGCCTTTTAGCATGAACTTCCTTAGAAGCTTTGGGATGTCATGTGGCCAAATCCTGAGAGCTACAAAGGAAGCTGATGCTAAAAGATGTAGTGGTGTGCCCCAATAAACCACGTTCTTTAGGATCAGCCACCTTTCACCATGTTCACCCGTAAGTAAGGCACCATGGCACACTTTGCCATACCTCACTACCATGAAATAGCTAGTTGGTCATGTTTGCCACAATGCCCAGTCTTCTGCTGGGTCAGCATATAGGTTAGCTATTTCTTTCTTTTGTCCATAACCCATTTTTATAACCTTTTATAATTTTTATAACATTTGTATAATAATCACATACCGCTCAATAGATTTTCGTCAATGCTTCCCTCTCTCCCTTCTCATGCTTGAATTATTTTCTCATCTACTTGTGTTATACTCCATATTTCAGACCCATATGTTACAGGTTGTCTAATTATAGCTTCATACAGCGAAGATGACATCTACAGCTACAAGAATTAAAGTAAAAAACAAACACACAACTCTAGAGAAATTACCGTGAACGGTGAACTGAGGAAGATGCCCCATAATCCATATAGATTTGGTTCGGAAAAAATAGATCAGAAAATGTATAATTAACCGCTTCAGGACCGCCCACCACACTTCAGCCTCGTACACATGGGACGACGATCGTATACAACAGGTCGTACTAACGACCGCTGTATGCAAAATCGATCGTTCATATGCGCAATTAGAACAGCCGACATACGACAGTCGTACAAGGGGAGTTGTATGAGCAAACTAGAAAACTTGGTCATACCAACAAGCGCTCATACGATGTTTGTATGTGAAATCAATCGTTCATATGCGCGATTAGAACAGCCGAATACAACGGTCGTACAACGGGAGTTGTATGAGCAGACTAGAAAACTTGGTCATACCAACAAGCGCTCATACGACCGTTGTATCGTGTGTACAGAAAAGTTGGTCCAACAAGTTGTATTGTGCAAAACACGCATGCTCAGAAGTTAGGAACGGCCGGATGATAATTACATGCACCTGAACGTTCTTTCTGTGGTCGTACGATCGTATAGTGCAGTCAGTATGCAAGTTACATTATCCAACATACGATTTGAGACGATCGTAAGTACGATCGTTGTCCCGTGTGTACGCGGCTTTATACTGCAGCGGGGGGGGCCCGGCTATGCCAAATCACATACCTGTATGTGATTTGTTACTTCTAAATAGGGGGCTCCCCAGCTGTGCTGTTATTCGCTACAGCACAAGCCAATCAGTGGGTCATTGCCCGGGACCAGCTGATTGACTGAGTGAATGACAGAAGAGAGACGGCAAGACAGCAGCGATGTGTGTTTTTCTTTTGTGGCTTAGTAAAGGCAGCACACTTTATTATTTTTATTTTATTTCTTTATTTCAGGGACTTATATAGCACCATCAATTACACAGCGCTTTACATATATACATTGTGCATTCACATCAGTTCCTGCCCTCAAGGAGCTTACAATCTAAGATCCCTAACTCACATTCATGCATCTACTAGGGTCAATTTAGATAGGAGCCAATTAACCTACCAGCATGTCTTTGGAGTGTGGGAGGAAACCGGAGTACCCAGAGGAAACCCACACAGGCACAGAGAGAACATGCAAACTCCAGGCAGGTAGTGCCGTGGTTGGGATTTGAACCAGCGACCCTTTTGCTGCCAGACAAAAGTGCTATCCACTACACCACTTTACAATTGTTAGGCACACAGTTAACCCTTTGATTGCCCCTGATGTTAACCCCTTCCCAGCCCGTGTCATTATTACAGTGACAGTGCATAGTATTAGCACTGATCACTGTATTAGTGTCACTGGTGATGTCAGTGTCAGTTAGTGTCAGAGTTCCCGCCAAACTATCACAGTCCCACTATAAGTAGCTGATCACTGCAATTACTAGTATTAAAATAAATAAATAAACAAATAAAAATTCCAGTATATACACCACTGTTTGTAGATGCTATAATCTTCGCACAAACCAATTAATATACGCTTATTGGGATTTTTTTTTACCAACGACATGTAACAGAATATATTTTAGCCTAAATTTATGAAGAAATTAGATTTTTTTTTAAAAATATTGGATATGTTTTATAGCAGCAAGTAAAAAATATATATATTTTTTTAATTAACAGTCTTTTTCCGCTTATATAATAAACAAAAAAAAACCCAGTGGGGATCAAACACCACCAAAAGAAAGCTCTATTTGTGTGAAAAAATAATAGAAATTTAATTTGCGTACAGCGTCGCATGACGGCGCAATTACCAGTTAAAGTAACGCAAAAAATGCCGTGGTCATGAAGGGGGGGGGGGGTAAAACCTTCCGGAGCTGAAGTGGTTTAAAGAAGATGATAGAATCCATACTAGAAATAGGGCTTTTTAGTTTTTTGGAATTAGAATAAGAGTCAAAAATTGAAATAGAATGAGGGGAATTTATCAACATTGGAGCAGCCAGAATCTGTAACAGCTGTCCATGTCAGCCAATCAGCATCGAGCTTTCATTTTCAAAGCTTACCCGAACATCCATGTCTAAATGCTTTATTTTGTGCAGATATTAATTTTGTAATTTTGTTATAACATTCGCAGCATTTCACCCCGCATCCGGGGGAGGGCAGGGATTCATAAGCACATAACACACTTATTTGAATATATCTGCCCTGACAGTGATGGCCACCACAGATGGACAAGTGATCCACCCTCTGCTGCCAGTTGATATACTTACCGCTGCGGGGTGATCCAATGCGCTTGGCTGGACATTGCATTTTTTGGGGGTCTGGCAAGTAGGCGGAAAGGCATGCTAATGCTAAAAAACCTACTGAGATCTAAAAAAAACCTCCTGTGCTTGAATGTGGTACTCAAATGCAAAAAACAAAACAGAAGGAAGGCACACACACCTAGTGCATTACTGAGGATAATTTAATGGAAAGAAAAAAGTTAAAAGTGGATACTCACAAAACTGGCATCACAGAGCCATATATACAAGCCAAGATAAAATCAAAGCACAAGGCGGGATAAAAGCTGACGCGTTTCGGGAGCTTACCCCCTTCCTCAGAGCTATGCTAAGTGATACTCAGATGCTATAAATAGCGGGGCACCGAATGGAAATTTTGGTGCCAAAACCAAAACCAGAAATTCAAGTCTGAGGTCCGGAGGATCTCCCAGCGGTTCACAGACTTTCCTATCTAAGATTATCCTGCTTTCTTCCTGCTCCACTGCTCCCAAATTCCACTTAGGACATACAAAAAATCTGTTCTACGTCATCTGCTTAATGCCGCCAAAGCTTGTATATCACTGTGCTGGAGGAACCCTGATCCCCCCTCCATTGCTATGTGGCTGAATAAAGTTAGAAGCATTAACACCTTAGAAGACCTAGTGCTCACCTCCCAAGACAGGAGAGAATGGTATACTAAGACATGGGCATATTGGGCTGCCCTGATGACTGAAGTCCTTTTGCTTTACTCAACTCGTCACCACGGTGAAACTGCTCCACCCCACTGGGCAGGAAACCCACCCCTCCCCCCAAATAATTTCACCCCCCTTTTTTTTTTCTCTCTTCCTTTTCCCCCCTCTCCTTCCTGATTCTTTGCTTCCTCTTTTTATCCTTTCTTGTTATTTCTTCTGAAAACTGAGTAAGGTTGCCACCTGTACGGGAATGACCCGGACAGCCCAGGTTTTGACATTGTGCCCGGGTTTGTGTCTTCTTGAAACCCGGACACAGCAGCAGGCTCCAATCCAATCCAAGCAGGCTTTAATCTATGTAAACTCACCCTTTATTGCCAAGTTTGTATACTAGGTGAGATACTAAATATTGCTTGTGCACTTAGGTCACATTGGTTTGAACAACTGATGTAATACCGTTTACTTTAAATACAAATCAAAGAATTTGAAAAAAAAAAAAAAAAAAATTCAGGATGCACTTGGCCAAAACTGAAACCGAAAATGACAGTTTTTTCAAAAGAGATATATTTTTATATATAATTGTATTACGTTCAACTTTTTAATTAATATCATGGATTTATTGTCCACCATTATTGGCAACTTTTAGAACAAGAAAAGCTCAAGAAATATGTATCCCTTTAAATTCTATGTATGTCTTCACACTGGTCCGTTGCATTTGCCTTGTGGTGTTAAAAATCTTGCTTGCTGCATTTTTGGTCAGTTAAAAAAAACGCACCAAAAACATACCTCCCTGTTGAAATGCATTTAAAAAGCAGCAAGAACGCATCAATAATGCACCCATGTTACGTTTTTGATGTCGTTTTTGAGTCACATGACCTATGAAAAGCACACCATAAGGACAGTAAAAAATTGCATGCGTTTTCGACATCATCATTGCCACCTTTTTCTTTATCGGAAAAATGCCCAAAACACAATTTTCGGCCGATATATTTCGGCCCCCGAAGTTTCAATGCATCTCTAGTTATAAACACTGTTCTTTGTTCCAATCTTGACCCAGTTGGAAATTCCACGCTTTGCTGCCCCCTTGAGACTGGGGAATTCTGGACAAACTGCAACCATAAACAGAGAGGGTGCCCCAGCCTAGTGCATCATCCTTAGATCTCTTAAGAGTGTATTATATACTCACAAACCAACGCGTGTTCAAGCTCATCAGAACAAATCCAGGTACAAAATGCAAGAATTCCTGCATATTATCACAGTATATCACAAGGAGGTCTGGAAGGTTAACGTGTTTCAAGGGACATGCCCTCTTCCTCAGGAAGCGTCGATCAGAGTATTATACTATATAATACTGATTTTTACATGTAAACAAAAAGGCTTGGTCTAAGGCTAGGTTCGCACTAGCACGGGTCGTGTGTCCCGTGTTTGTTCAGGCACGTCAGCCTATTCATTTGAATGGGCTGCTGTGCCATGTGAACCACACAAAAAAGGTGCATGCGCCTTTTCAAAAACGCGGCCACAGGGAAACCGCATAGCCTTTTTGACCATGCGGTTTCCCTGGGTTCCTGCACCCGTGATCGCACTGAAGGCTGAAATGCGTGGGGGCGGCATTCAGAATCAATGGCAGCCCCGCGTGTCTTGCAAGAGCAGTGTGATTCCGACGAGTGCACAGTGCGGGCTACTGTAACCTAGCCTTAGGGCTGGTTCACACTACAAAAACTCACTTCTGATCCATTCTGGATGTGTTTCTGCATGTGCATTTTTAATGCGCTTTTGATGTGTTCCGGTGCATTTTTGATCCATTTCCAAATGCATTCCAGATGCTTTTTTTTCCTTTTTTTTCACTATACTGGAGACCGGTGCATTCTGATGCATTTTTGAAGCGTTCCAGTACGTTGTTATGGTCCAGTGCAGGAAAAATGCAGCATGTTCTACTTTTTTTATGGAACTAGAATGTCCTGGGACTGGCGTGGACTATGCCATTGGAAACCATATAACCCACTTTCCATGCGTTTTTGATGCAGAAGTAAAATGCACTGGACTGCATGTGGTGTGAACTGGCCCTAAAAGTGGTTAAACAGAAAACACAATTATATTCATTCTACCGATCCTGATTATTTAATTATTGATTAACCACTTGCAGACCAGCCGGCGTCATTTTTTTACATCGGTACTTTGATGTGGAATACCGTTGTTATGGCAGCAGATGGCAGCCATAACCCCTATATCTTCTTAAACTGCGGGCAGTAGTCCGCTTTCTGATAAAAGTGGTCTCTGCAGCGGATTCACCGCAAGTTCACTTTTATCAGCAGCGGGAGAGGTGCCCCCTCCCGCCACGCTCCTCCAGTCGTCTCCATTGCTTACGGGAGCCGTTGGTAGCGGCGAAGACGATCCGATCCTATCCCCTCACAGGCCTGGAGTCGAGTGAAGGAAAGACTCCTAATTACAGGAATAGGCATTTGACTTTTTGGGCCTATGATTGAGAAGGGAAAAATATTTCAACTAGAATGCTGGTATCAAACATTGCCTTAACCACTTCAGCCCCGGAAGGATTAACCACTTTAGGACCAGATCACTTTTTGCGATTCAGCACTGCGTTGCTTTAACTGACAATTGCGCGGTCGTGCGACGTTGTACCCAAACAAAATTTGCATCCTTTTTTTCTCACAAATAGAGCTTTCTTTTGGTGGTATTTGATCCTCTCTGCGTCATTTCTGATCGCCACTATAAACAAAAGAAGAGAGACCATTTTGCGAAAAAAACCAAATTTCTTACTTTTTTCTAAAATACAAATAAAAAAAAAATATAAAATAACACATTTTTTCATCGGTTTTGGCCGATTTATATTCTTCCTCATATTTTTGGTAAAAAAATTGCAATCTGCGTTTATTGATTGGTTTGCGCAAAAGTTGTCGTGCTTACGAAAGATGAGAATTTATTCATGGGGAATTTTACTAGTAATGGCGGCGATCTGCGATTTTTAGCGGTACTGCGATATTGTGGCAGACATGTCGGACCATTTTGACAATTTTTTGGGACCAACGGCATTTATACAGCGATCAGTGCTATGAAAATGCACTGATTACTGTGTAAATGCCATTGGCAGTGAAGGGGTTAACCTGGAGGGGGAGCTCTAAGGGTCAACTGTGTTCCCTGTATGTGTTCTAACTGTATGTGGGCTGGGCTGGCTGGGGGAGGGGAGTGATCACAGGTCCCATATACAGGAAGCCTGTGATCACAGCCCTCCCCCCTCTGTCAGACCGGAGATCCGTGTTTACTTACACCGACCTCAATTCTTTCACTGTGGGGGAGCCATCGCGGGTAGCTGGCACAGTCCTCCCTACCCGCTCCCTGGCTCCCCCGGAACACAGTGAGCGCGCGTGCGCGTCTCTGGCGGCACACGCACGCTCACAGTGCGCGATCTTGCAGCTGCCATCATGTGACGGCGGTTTGCGATAACGAGTCACCTTGCTGCCGTCAAACTGCGATTGGCGGTCGGCAAGTGGTCAATGGATAAACCAGTTTCAGCTGATTAGGTATGAACGTATGACTCAATATTATGGTTACATTATAATTGTTCTAATGATTGCAGCCCCTTTTGTTTTTTTTGTTTTTTTTTTTATTTATAAAATAAAAGATTTAAATGAAAAAAAAATATATATATATATAAAAAAGATGGCCCCCCCACTCGGCTCCATAACATTGGATGACGGAAGCGACGTCAAACGTCATTCCGCCCAGTGTTCTTAAAGGGGATTTTTTTTTCTTTATTGCATTTAAGTGTAAATATGAGATCTGAGGTTTTTTTTTACCCCAGATCTCACACTGCCATGCTTTTTTTCTATTACAAGGGATTTTTACATTCTTTGTAATAGGAATAAAAGTGACCCATTTTTTTTTAAATAGACAGTGTAAAAATAAAAAGTAAAATGAATAAGAAAAAAAATTTAAAGCACCCCGTCCCGCTGAGCTCGCGCACACGCAGAAGCGAACACATACGCAAGTCGCGCCTGCATATGAAAACAATATTCAAACTACACATGGGAGGTATCATATTGATCATTAGAGCGAGAACAATAATTCTAGCACTAGACCTCCACTGTAACTCAAAACTGGTAACCTGTAGAATTTTTTAAACATTGCCGATGGAGATTTTTAAGTGCCCATGTTTGTCGCCATTTCACGAGCGGGTGCAATTTTGAAGCATGACTTGTTGGGTGTCAATTTACTCAGCGTAACATTATCTTTCACAAGGTAGAAAAAAAATTGGGCTAACTTTACTGTTGTCTTATTTTTTTAATTCAAAAAAGTGTACTTTTTCCCAAAAAATTGCACTTGTAAGTCCACTGCGCAAATACAGTGTGACATAAAGTATTGCAATGACCGCCATTTTATTCTTTAGGGTGTCTGAAAAAATATATATATTGTTTGGAGGTTCTAAGTAATTTTCTAGAAAAAAAAAAAACTAATTTTAAATTGTAAACAACAAATCTCAAAAAGCTTGGTCCTTAAATGGTTAAATTAAATGAAAAAGAACATTTTTTCTAAAGAGTTTTGCTGGAAAATCTGCAAAATTAGTAATTCTTCATTTTATTTTTACTCATTTAATCACCCCCATCTGGAACATCAGAGGACAATTACAAAAAGTAATGAGCAAGCATGTGTGCGCTCAGCTCCTAATAAGTCCTCATGTCACCTTGCCGAGGTCTCTAATATTTGTGAACCAGGCCCTGCATGCACATTCTCAATTTCTCCTATCACTGTGAATGGTCCTAATATATATACAATTCACTTCTCAATATATATACAATATCTCACAAAAGTGAGTACACCCCTCACATTTTTGTAAATATTTTATTATATCTTTTCATGTGACAACACTGAAGAAATAACACTTTGCTACAATGTAAAGTAGTGAGTGTACAGCTTGTATAACAGTGTAAATTTGCTGTCCCCTCAAAATAACTCAACACACAGCCATTAATGTCTAAACCACTGGCAACAAAAGTGACTATACCCCTAAGTGAAAATGTCCAAATTGGGCCCAATTAGCCATTTTCCCTCCACGGTGTGATGTGACTCATTAGTGTTACAAGGTCTCAGATTGAATGGGGAGCGGGTGTGTTAAATTCGGTGTTATCACTCTCACACTGTCATACTGGTCACTGGAAGTTCAACATGACACCTCATGGCAAAGAACTCTCTGAGGATCTGAAAAAAATAATTTTTGCTCTACATAAAGATGGCCTAGGCTATAAGAAGATTGCCAAGACCCTGAAACTGAGATCCAGCACGGTGGCCAAGACCACATAGCGGTTTAACATGAGAGGTTCCACTCAGACAGGTCTCGCCATGGTCAACCAAAGAAGTTTAGTGAGCATGCTCAGCGTCATATCCAGAGGTTGTCTTTGGGAAATAGACGTATGAGTGCTGCCAGCATTGCTGCAGAGGTTGAAGGGGTGGGGGGTCAGAATGTCAGTGCTCAGACCATACGCCGCACACTACATCAAATTGGTCTGCATGGCTGTCATCCCAGATGGAAGCCTCTTCTAAAGATGATACACAAGAAAGCCCACAAACAGTTTGCTGAAGACAAGGCGACTAAGGCCATGGAACCATGTCCTGTGGTCTGATGAGAACAAGATAAACTTTTTTGATTCAGATGGTGTCAAGCGTATGTGGCGGCAACCAGGTGAGGAATACAAAAGCAAGTGTGTCTTGCCTACAGTCTAGCATGGTGGTGGGAGTGTCATGGTCTGGTGCTGCATGAGTGCTGGCACTGGGGAACTACAGCTCATTGAGGGAACCATGAATGCCACCATGTACTGTGACATACTGAAGCAGAGCATGATCCCCTCCCTTCGGAGACTGGGCCGCAGGGCAGTATTCCAACATGATAATGACCCCAAACACACCTCCAAGATGACCACTGCCTTGCTAAAGAAGCTGAAGGTAAAGGTGATGGGCTGGCCAAGCATGTCTCCAGACCTAAACCCTATTGAGCATCTGTGGGGCATCCTTAAATGGAAGGTGGAGGAGCACAAGGTCTCTAACATCCCCCAGCTCTGTGATGTCATCATGGAGGAGGGGAAGAGAACTCCAGTGGCAACCTGTGAAGCTCTGGTGAACTCCATGCCCAAGAGGGTTAAGGCAGTGCTGGAAAATAATGGTAGTCACATAAAATATTGACATTTTGGGCCCAATTTTCACTTAGGGGTGTACTCACTTTTGTTGCCAGTGGTTTAGACATTAATGGCTGTGTGTTGAGTTATTTGGAGGGGACAGTAAATTTACACTGTTATACAAGCTGTACACTCACTACTTTACATTGTAGCAAAGTGTCATTTCTTCAGTGTTGTCACATGAAAAGATAGAATAAAATATTTACAAAAATGTGAGGGGTGTACTCACTTTTGCGAGATAATGTGTGTGTGTGTGTATATATATATATATATATATATATTTTTTTTTTAACCACTTCAGCTTCCTAACCAGGCCATGTTTTGCTATACAGCACTGCGTTACTTTAAAAGTAGTCATCTCCGACCACCCACAGCAGTCATACTCAATACCTCATCTACTGTACTGTCACCTCCAAATACCACTTCCAGCCGCTACTCCTCTTTTGGGTTGACAGTTGGTCAGCATAGGTGTGCACAGGGGGTGTGCCAGGTATGCCTGGGCACATCCTAATTCCCCCTACTGCCTGGGCTTCCCCCGTAGTACTGCTGGATTCCCTCCTCTCCTCTCCCCTCAGCTACTGCGGAGGATGTTTCAGGATGGAGAGTGGTGGAAGGGGCTAGTAAATATATCATTTACCAGCGCCTTCCTTTTCTTAACCGCTTCCCGACCGCGCGCCGTCTTTTCATGGCGGCAGTCGGGGAGCTGGGCGCGAATCGCCGTAAATAAACGGCGATTCGCATTTTGGCCACCAGGGGGCGCGCGCGATGTCCGCCGGCGAGCCGCGATGAGCGGCTACAGGGAAAAGAAGGGGAACCGCCGATGTAAACACGGCGGTTCCCCGCCCTGTCAGTGGGGCATGGGAGATCTACTGATCCCTGTCACTGGGATCAGTTAGATCTCTCATGCCCATGTTAGCCCAACCCCCCCACAGTAAGAACACACCCAGGGAACACTATTAACCCCTAGATCGCCCCCTGCAGGTTAACCCCTTCACTGCCAATGACATTTATACAGTAATCAGTGGACATTTAAATTTCTGATCGCTGAATAAATGTCATTGGTCCCAAAAAAGTGTCAAAAATGTCCGACATGTCCGCTGCAATATCGCAGTACCGCTAAAAATCGCAGATCGCCGCCATTACTAGTAAAAAATAAAAAAAAAATAAAAACCCCAGAAATTAATTCTCATCATCCGTAAACGCGGCCACTTTTGCGCAAACCAATCAATAAACGCCGATTGCGATTTT
>BLSH010212820.1:495478-520431 GCA_018402905.1 Glandirana rugosa
CCCCCCCCCCCCCCCCGAAGTCTGGACAAGTCCCGCACTTACCCCATTAAATAGGCAGGCAGGCAGGAGTGTTGCAGAGTTCAGCATGCGGACAAGCGGGCTGTCAGTCTGCAGAGATCAGCTTGTGGACAGCGGCTGTACCCATAAGTCCATCCGGTCGCCGGACAGGTTCTCTGTGGGAGCGGGAGTTACATCCACCATCACAGTGACCCGCCCCCGTCCACCGCATCCAATCACACTGAGCCTGAGCTCAGGGCAGCCAATCGGACTATGTGTGTGCGCCTGTTCAGCGCACACACATAGTCTATAATGGCTGACCTATAGGCTCACTACTTGGCTGTCAGGTGACAGCCAAGGAGCCGAAAAAAAAAAAAAGAGAGTCAATGTACCGGTGCCTCCTGACTTTTTTTTTTGTTTTTTTCTTTTTAGCCAGCAGGGAGGTGGCACACAAGCACCCCTTATACACCAGCCGCCGCTGCTTCCCATTAATTCATTGCCCTATGCAGCATGAATGTGCAGAGAAAGGAAAGTATGTTTGAGCTTTGGGGTGCACACCCTAATGCAATAAACTGAGCACACCTATGGTGGTCAGCAACAGTGGTGGCCGCTCCATACGGGGTGCAGGATCACCACCCCCCTAATCCATGCACCCACCTCCTGATCTACATGCAGCTTGAAACGGAGGCACTCGTACGTGCTCCATTCCAAGCCATGCTCAGCCCTGCCCCTTCCTTACTGGCTGTGATTGACAGCAACAGATGCCAATGGCTCTCACAGCTGCCTCTGAGCCAGGGAAGGAAGAGCAGCAACTCTGCTCTTGTGCACATCAACATTTGTAGGGGGGTGGGGCTGGGGGAGCTATAGAAGGTTGTTTTACCTTAACCGCTTCAATACCGGGCACTTTCACCCCCTACCTGCCCAGGTCATTTTGCTGTCGCATTTTGAATGACAATTGCGTGGCCATGTAACACTGTAACCATATGAATTTTTTAATAATTTTCTTCGCACAAATAGAGCTTTCTTTTGGTGGTATTTAATCACTTCTGGGTTTTTTTATTTTTTACAAAAAAAAAAAAGACTGAAAATGTTGAAAAAAACAAAGACTTTTTCTGTCAATAAATTTTGTAAATAAGTAATTTTTCTCCTTCACTGATGTGCGCTGATGTCGCGGCATTGATGAGTACTGACAGGCGGCACTGATGGATGGCACTGGTGGGCACTGATAGATGGCACTGGTGGGCACTGATAGGTGGCACTGGTGGGCACTGATAGGCGGCACTGATGGGAACTGAAAGGCAGCACTGACGGGCATTGATTGGTGGCACTGATGGGCACTGATTGGGGGCACTGATGGGCACTGCTGGGGCTTTACTGTAATCAGAGCACTGATGATCAGTGCCCTGGTTACCTTTCCTGATGTCCCCTGCGAGTAGATGCCTCCGTTCGGCTCTCCTCGCCAAACACTCTGTCAGTGTGAGGCGAGAAGTGCCGATTACCGGCACTTCTGCATTTACATGTGACCGGCTGTGATTAGACACACCTGACCACATGGTTAAAGAGCCATGTCATTGGCTCTTTACAAAGATAGGGGTCACGCCGTGTCCTAGCAACATGGCGCACCCCCAATCGCCACGCTGCATGCCCCCGCAGGCGCGTGAGAGCGGCCGTTCTATGATGTCCTCCCAAAATGACAGCCACACACACCGCTCCTCCGTCATTTGATGGTGGGCTGGCGGCAAGTGGTTAATGCATACAATGCATTAAAGTATAACTTTTTCATGTTGGATAGAGTGGGGAGGGATTAGAACACCCATCAGATTTTATTGTTGCCCTGTTGAGTAGATTCATCCTCTCTCTATTTGTCCTCTTTACAGAGCTGGCACTACCTATAGGCAAGGTAGGCGCCGGGCCAGAGCAAACGGGGGCGCCACACCGGCCGGGAAAAATTAGCTTTCGTCTAGGGTGTCAAAATCTTCCAATGGGGACACTACTTTTGGTGACCAGGGGGTCATCAGGGAATTCCCTTGAATTTTCTGGGATTTCCTCTCAATTCCTGTTTGGCTATGGGACAGGAAGTGTAGGTAAATGGTGAAAAAAAATCTGACAGGGGTTAAAACCCTCAATTGTTCTATCCAAAATGATAAAATGTTTTGTCTATAGTCCTACTTTAAGGTAAAGAAAAACCTTCTGACTTAAGAACCACTTTAAGGCAGTGGTGGCTGGTGGGTTTTTTTGGGGGGGGCAGCAAACAACCCACCCTCGTTGGTCGGTGGCATCAACACCCCCCCATCCCCGCACATACTTCAGCAGGCCCGGCAGACGGGTTGCGGGCTCGGGCAGGCATCGGCGGGCTCTGGTGGCAGCGGCGGGCTTCAGCGGGTTGCAGGCACTGGCAGCAGAGGGCTTCTATGGATGGCGGATGACTCCTCCCTTCTTCTCCTAGGCATCCAATAGGATCACCTATCTTTTCAGCTAATCGGGTGAAGGGTATCAGACCCGCTTCCTGATTGGCCAGGAGGAGGACCAGAGTTGCAACAGCGAATATTCATTCACTGTTGCAACACACCTGGGTGGGCTCCGGATGCATTGATCTGCGCCCCGAGCCCACCCTATTTTGAGGCCTGTTAGAGCCTCTGGCTCTAATCAGTGCTTCAAAAAACACACCCCGCCCATCCCCGCCATAGGTATTCATGCACCCGGCGTCCTGAAAGGGGCCAGCTTATGGATAGGGAGGGCGGTGGGGCATGGACAGGAGGGGCGGCGCCCGTACGCCCATAATGGACAGGCCGGCTGCTTTAAGGGTACTGCAACACACCAAAATCCCAGACCACACAAGGAAACTGAAGACTTCAAGTGCATCTGTACAAAATCCAACAAAGTTAATATAGCAGCTGCTCAGATCAATTCAGATCAGTAATGAATAGCAAAAGTAAAGGTGCATATGGTCAGGGCAATCCACAGAACAATGATAATTTGTGACATTGGCCTAATATATCCATGTGGCCATATTAGGCCAATGATGTCATTCATGAGCATTCCCGCCCCTTTGTGTACATGCAGCTGCAGGGTGGGGAATGTCCAGGCCACAGCTCATTAGCCCAGGAATGACCGCTTGCATACAAATTTCAGCTGAACCCAAGTTCAGACTGAGCCCAAGTTCTGCATTATTGATCGCCATGTGAAAATAAAGGACAAAAAGCTTGAAAAAAATAGGATGACCGGTATGCTGGAATTTTTGCAAATTTTTTGTTCTTGGAATAAAAAACACTTTAATAACATGACTACATATCTAGAACATCTTCACCGAAAACAAGCCAAATAACACCAATGCTATTTTTATTTTATAAGTTTCACATTTCTATATAAATATGTGAAATGTTTTAGCATCTTTGCTTTTTATTTTCTGCCGGTGCCTACCACTCCAAATTATTCCAGATTATTATACAAATATAGTTTTCATCAAACGATGGCAAAAAGTCAAGTACATATGAGAAAAGGAAATAGCCCCAGCCAGATATAAGCTTGTACTAAAAATGATGGAAAAGGGAGTTAAAACCAGAAGTAATATATGGCATGTAATAACAGCCATAGTTGTGTTCCGTTCACTAGAGATGCTAAGATAAAGAGCTTAAATGGAAAATTGATTAAAAACAAGCATTAGTAAGCACGTCCTTGCTTGAATGATAAAAGTGATGAATTAGCTATTTATTATATAGGTTTGCTAGAACAAAGACACTTTTCTAATTCAAGATTCAATTAGCTGTCTCCTTAGGTGTAGAGCGGCCAACATTTGTAATGCCATGGCGGTAACATTCCTTTACTTCGAATAAAAGGTCACCACCATTTTAAAGGCTTCTTTCCATTTTGCAATCATGGATGGTAGATTTGATTAAAGTAGAACCTCAGGCTCAATAAAAACATATTATTTGCAATGACGTTTTCACAGTAAACATGGAATGGTTATTGTTATCTGCATACACATGTGTTGAGAAAACGCATCACATCTACACAAAGTAATGATCCTTTTTCTGCACGTGCTCCGGCCAGGAGACCACGTTTCATATTAAAGAGGGACCTCATCCTCCCCCTATTTATTTATTTTTTTTAAATCCCTGCTTGCCTGATGATGAATCCTCAATTCAGATGCTTACCCAACAAGCAGATCCAGCGTTGTCTTGTTGAGATGCCACCACACGGGTCCCATGTTGCCATTTTATTCTATGACGTCATCTCTTCCAGGTTCAAGCCGCTACTCCCGATGATGTGTCACTAGGCACAGTCCCCTCTTACTTTTATGAATGGAAGACAATGCCTCCTGGGATATGTGACATGCATAGCCCAGGAGGCACCAAGAGAATGTCATTCACTCCTAGGTGAGAATGGAGGATGAGGGGAAAGCCAAAACCTGTACACTACAAAAAAGGAAAAACAAAAAAAAAAGGGATATTAAAGTGATTGTAAAAGATTACCTTGTAAAACAACACATTCTCATTAACCCCTTGGCACCGACGTAACATGTTTGCATACCTGCCTTTGTGCTGAGTGCATGCGCATGGCACCCCAGCGTCTCCGGTGTCCTCTCCTCCAGCACAATGAACCCCATCTAGGTGGCAGGTGGCGGGCAGCGTCTCTGGTGTCCTCTCCTCCAGCACGACGGACTCTATCTAGGTGGCGGGCAGTGGCTGTGGTGTCCTCTCCTCCAGCACAGTGAACCCCATCTAGGTGGCGGGCAGCGGCTCAGGTGTCCTCTCCTCCAGCACGGCGAACCCCATCTAGGTGTCGGGCAGCGTCTCTGGTGTCCTTTCCTCCAGCACGACCGACCCCATCTAGGTTTTGGGTGGCGAGCAGCGGCTCTGGTGTCCTCTCCTCCAGCATGGCGAACCCCATCTAGGTGGTGGGTGTCAGGCAGCGTCTCTGGTGTCCTCTCCTCCAGCGCGACGGACCCTATCTAGGTGGTGGGCAGCAGCTCTGGTGTCCTCTCCTCCAGCACGGCGAACCCCATCTAGGTGGCAGGTGGCAGGCAGCGGCTCTGGTGTCCTCTCCTCCAGCACGGTGAACCCCATCCAGGTAGTGGGTGGCAGGCAGCGTCTCTGGCGTCCTCTCCTCCAGCACAACGGACCCTATCTAGGTGGTGGGTGGCGGGCAGTGGCTCTGGTGTCCTCTCCTCCAGCACGTCAAACCCCATCCAGGTAGTGGGTGGCAGGCAGCGGCTCTGGTGTCCTCTCCTCCAGCACGGCGAACCCCATCTAGGTGGCGGGTGGCGGACAGCATCTCTGGCGTCCTCTCCTCCAGCACGATGGACCCCATCTAGGTGTCGGGAGGCGGGCAGTGGCTCTGGTGTCCTCTCTTCCAGCACGGCGAACCCCATCCAGGTGGTGGGTGGCAGGCAGCGGCTCTGGTGTCCTCTCCTACAGCACGGCGAACCCCATCTAGGTGGAAGGTGGCAGGTGGTGGGATGTGGGCAGCGACTCCTGTGACCTCTCCTCCAGCACAGTGGACCCCATCTAGGTGACGGTTGGTGGGTGATGGGCACGGCTCCGGTGTCCTCTCCTCCAGCATGGCAGATCCCATCTAGGTGGTGGGTGGCGGGCTGCGGGCAGCGGCTCTGGTGTCCTCTCCTCCAGAATGGTGACTTCCACCGTGCATCTCCTCTCTCCTCCTCCTAGGAGGTATATACATATAATACACAGGTACTCCCAATACACAGGTACTCCCAATACATGGGTACTCCCAATACACGGGTACTCCCAATACACAAGTACTCCCAATACACAGGTACTCCCAATACGCAGGTACTCCCAATACACAGGCACTCCCTATACTCTGGTACTCACAATACTCAGGTACTCACAATACACAGGTACTCACAATACACAAGTACTCACAATACTCAGATACTCCCAATACACGGGTACTCCCAATACACAGGTACTCACAATACTCAGGTACTCCCAATACATGGGTACTTCCAATACACAAGTACTCCCAATACATGGGTACTCCCAATACACAGGTACTCCCAATACACAGGTACTCACAATACTCAGGTACTCCCAATACATGGGTACTCCCAATACACAGGTACTCCCAATACACAGGTACTCCCAATACTCAGGACTCACAATACACAGGTCACACAGTACACACAGTCAGTCTTTTATGATTAGTTGTGTCTCTCTGCTCAGCCCCTGTAATCTGACACTTGCAGCTTTCCAATAAGATTGCCTGACATTTTAGCCAATCGGGAAACAGGTCTCACGACCCGCTTCCTGATTGGCGGGGAGGAGATTTAGTATGAAAATAGTGAATATTCATTCACGTGCTTCAAAAAAACACACACTTTCCCCCATTGAAATCCATAGTCCAGCGCCCTGTATATAGATCAGGGGGCCAGACGCATGGATAGGGAAGCCGCGCATCAGTGCTTACATCACAAATGTGCTTCTGGAAGAATGGTCAAACATTCCCATAGACATTCCTAAACCTTTTGGACAGCCTTCCCAGAAGAGTTGAAGCTGTTATAGCTGCAAAGGGTGGGCCAACCCATTATCAAAGCCTACGGACTAAGACTGGAATGCCATTAAAGTTCATCTGCGAGTAAAGGCAAGTGTCCCAATACTTTTGGTAATATAGTATATATTATATGTTAGTTTGTAACTGGATGGGTCTCATGGTGGAATACTCTCACATAATAAGCAAAACAACCTTAAACAAACTGTTACTATTTTCTTTGCATCCCCCATAGGGTTGTTCTTTTTTAGTAGTGAGGGAGGCCATAACATGGACACCAGATTATCATGAAATTGGCAATGCCTTACTGAATTCCAGCTGGGTTGGTGGAGAAGGCAGTGGGAGCTTCAGAATTCCTCTAGACAGCTGGGTTTGGCATCACATATTTGCTAAAAATAGCTGACTATGTCCAGTAACTTTTGCACACTTAAGATAAACAGAGAGCAGACTTATAGGCAATTCATTGGCCTCGCATGAGCCAAGTTGGGCAGCCAAGCTGATAATCACTTTGCTCCATGCACCTTTCAAATCATCCGCAATAGATGAGAATATTAAACAAAAACAAAGCAAGCACCAAAACCTTGTACAATCAGTAGGCTTTTCATGTATGTTTTTCATTGGACTTTGTAGGAGGGATTGTTATATGTAGTAATCTCCCTACGCACACATCTGCTATAAAGAATTACCGGAGCCTCTCAGATAAGCTTTACAAGCTGCTACAAAAATAAAATACATCTGAAATAAGATGGCTTCACAAATCTAGGGAAGCCTGCATGGTGAACATTTGAATTCCTTGAAAATATTGGACTTAAGGTTCTGCTAAGAGGGCCCATTCACATTATTGCCCTACGTTATGCTCAGAATGAATGGCACTGAATTGCACCAACAAATAGAGCACATATTATTGTAGCTTGTAGTAATGAGTATGTTACCACAGCCTATAGTGTGGATGAGCCCAGAGGATAGAGTCACCTGTGGCTTAAAATTCAAACTGAAAGTGTGGTGCTATCCATAAAAAGTGCATACATCCATTACAGAACATTCAGTCAAGCAGCGGTGGCCCATCCATTAGGGGCGCACGGGTGCTGCCCCCCATCCATGCATTTGGCCCCTTGATCTACATAGCAGGGCACTGGACTATGGATTCCAATGGGGGGGGGGGTGTTTTTTTGAAGCACGTGATTAGAGCCAGAGGCTCTAATAGGCTTCAAAAAAGGGCGGGCTTGAGGCGCAGAGCACTGCGCCCTGATCCCACCCAGTTGTGTAGTACTAGCAAAGGAATATTCACTATTGCCACACTAATCCTCCTCCTGGACAGGAAGCCTGTCTGAGACCCGTCAACCAATTGGCTGAAAGGACAGGCGATCCTATTGGACGCCTAAGGGAAGGAGGGAGGAGCCACACGACAGAAGCCGCTGTGTTACATAGAAGACACAGGAGCCCGCCCGTAGAAGCCCGCTGCCCAACGGAGCCGGCAATTCGCCCACTGGACCCTGCAAACACACCCGCCGGAGCCCGCAACCCACCAGCTGCCCGCAGGAACCCGGCCACCGCCTGCCCGCAACCGATGAGATAAGTGCCAGGGGGGGTGGCATGGTGACTGCCGAACGACCAAACGGGGGGGTGCTTATTTGCCCCCTCCAGAAAGAAACACCAGCCGCCACTGCAATCAAGAGAAAAATCACTATACAGTACATAATCCATATGTGCAAAATGAATCAGTTATTTAACCACTTCAGATCCGCGCTATTGCCAAAGTACGGCTCCAGCGCGGATCTGAAATGCCGGGAGGACGTCCATGGACGTCCTCCACTGCGCACGCTCCTGCGCGCCCCCTGGCGGCAGCGGCGGCGCGCGCGCGTGCCCGTGGGTCGGGCGGACTCGATGTCCGCCCGAGACCCGCCGATCACTTTTAGGAGTCTCAGAACGGGGAACCGCCGTTGTAAACATGGCGGTTCCCCGTTCTGTGACAGGGGACATAACAGATCTACTGATCCCTGTCACTGGGATCAGTTAGATCTGTTATGTCCCGGCCAGCCCTGCCCCCCCACAGTTAGAACACACCCAGGGAACATTGTTAACCCCTTCACGGCCCCCTGCAGGTTAACCCCTTCACTGCCAATGACATTTACACAGTAATCAGTGGACATTTAAATTTCTGATCGCTGAATAAATGTCATTGGTCCCAAAAATGTGTAAAAATCGCAGATCGCCGCCATTACTAGTAAAAAAAAAAAAAAATAATAAAAACGCCATAAATCAATTCCCAGTTTGTAGACGCGATAACTTTTGCGCAAACCAATCAATATACGCTGATTGCGATTTTTTTTTTTACCAAAAATATGTAGAAGAATATATATCGGCCAAAACTGATGAATAATTTTTTTAATGGATTTGTACTTTAGCAAAAAGTAAAAAATATTGTTCTTTTTTGCAAAATTGTCGCTCATTTTTTGTTTATAGCGGCGATCAGAAATGACGCAGAGGGGATCAAATACCACCAAAAGAAAGCTCTATTTGTGGGAAAAAAAGGATGCACATTTTATTTGGGTACAACGTCGCACGACCGCGCAATTGTCATTCAAAATGCGACAGCGCTGAAAGCCAAAAATTGGTCTGGGCAGGAGGGGGGTTTAAGTGCCCGGTAAGGAAGTGGTTAAATTAGAGAGAGTTCATATAGAATCCAAAAAAGTCCATCAAAGATATAAAGTGCTCTTGAACAGAAAACTTCATTAATACACTTATGTATTTAGCAGGATTCAATGCTCCAGCGTGAGTGAGAAACCTCTTCACACCCTAAATGGGAACCCCACTCACAAGCTGCTTATGAGCTAATATGACTCCATGATGGAAGTCTGGCTGCACCTTATCCCAATAACCTCATGGAATGGATGGATAACATGAGCCAGGATTCCAGGCTGGGTTGTCACATATCAAGAGGGTCATCAGTGGGCTCAGAGTGAAAGACAAGGAGGAACTCATAGTGTAGTAATTCAAAGTTCAAGGCAGGAATAAAATAGCCAATCACATGCAGGCACCCAGATAGGTGCAGTAAGGTCACCGCCGTAGCTCCCAATGTGCATTCTAACCGCTTACCAACCACTCCACGTACTTTTACTGTGGGGCGGAAGCTCCTCTGGGCAGAATCATGCACCTGTGTATGTCATTCTGCCCTCCCAGGTCTTCGGCACGTGTTGCTGTGACCCGCTTCGGCTGTAATAGGATACAGCAGGACTCAATTAGCAGGTCTGGCAGACCCGATGTCCGCCAGGCCCCGCCGATCCTTCCCAGCAGAGGCAGAACGGCGGTCTGCCTATGTAAACAAGGCAGACAAACATACATGTGTGGCGCAGATCTAAAGCAGATCTAGCTGTACTGAAAAGTCCTAGTCTTTTGTATAAAATGACAGATCTTGGCTGTGGCAAACAAGGAAAAAAGGGGGGGGGGGGTATAAAAGGAAAGTCGACTATTAGAGTTGAGCGAACACCTGGATGTTCGGGTTCGGCGGGTGCAGCCGAACTTCGCGAAAAAGTTCGGGTTCAGTACAGAACTTGACCCGAACTTGACGCCGAACCCCATTGAAGTCAATGGGGACGTGAACTTTTCGGCACAAAAATGGCTGTAAAAAAGTCCTGGCAAGTGCTAGAGGGCTGCAAAAGCAAAACAGCAGAATCACTATTGAAAAGTGTTAAAGAGGAACTGCAGTCTGCTCACATCATTTGTAATAAAAACATCTTTGCCATTCTGAAGCTTCCCTCCAGGCACTTTGCATATTATTTTATATTTGCTCTGATTCTGTACTTGCCAAATATGCTGCAGAAATCTCCCTCCACTGAGTCTGGCTGCAGCCATTTTAACTGTGGGCAGCTGAAGCTGCTGCCTGTTCACTTTCTGGTGTCATAAGCCCATAGTAACATTAATGTCCTGTCTGTTTGCTTACCATCTTGGTTGTGTCAGCTTAGAGGCTGTGCACATCACCACCTGTGGGCTAAGTAATCTCTTCTCAGTGAACCCCACCCCAGCCTCCAATTAAGCAAACACTATTTAAGACCATGTGCTGCGAAGCCTCCTTGCCGATCAATGTTGTTTGTGTTTGGCTTCATGTGTGGTTGTTCCTGTCATATGCTCTGAGTCTATTTACGTGTGTCGACTTTTGGCTTGTTCTGACTATCCCTGCCTGCCTGATACCCCGACCTTCGGCTTGTTCTCTGTTTCTCCTGTCTGCTTGATACCCCAACCATGGCGTGCTCTCCTGTCTGTCCCTGTCTGCTTGTGGCCCTGACCTTTGGTTAAGGCCACTGACTATCCTTGCTGTTCCTGTGTTGCTGCTTCCTCTCTTCCACCTGTAGCCAGCCGAGCATGAGCTAGGGGACCCCGGGGGTTGTGACCTGGATCCAGTTGCAGCCAAGTCCATCCTCACCACCAGAGGCTCTGGCGAATACCTACTAGTGCTTAGACTCCGCACCCTGAGGAAACCGATGCACTAGCTCCCTGTGTTTCAGTGTCAGTGCTCCAGGGGCCCGTCCTCCTGTACCAGCCGGAGCCCATTAGCAGCAGTCCGCTATAGGTCAACAACCTTAGTGATGCGCTTCACAACCTTAGCGGTGCGCTTCGCACTTCAGTGGTGCGATTCGCACGCCAGCGGTGCGATTCTGCCACCTGACCCCAGGTGTCATGACACCTGGACTTGCACAGAGGCACACTTCCAGATCTGCAGCTCTCATTGGCCCTCTTATGGCTCATCCCCTCCCTTCCTGGCAAACTCTCACAAGAGTGAGAGAGAGAGAGCTGTGCATGATGCCATAAGCCTAGGCTAATGACCAGACAAGAAAGAGGAAGTGGGCTGTATAAGGTATTTACTGGCAGAAAAAAATGTTTTACTATCCAAAGTTAAAACAACAAGGACAGAAGATTTAATGGATGTTGAAAAAATGACTGAAAGGCCGCTTTATAGACAAGTCACAATATAGATATTTGAGCTATCGCTCTGATTTTGTTTTAGGAGTCACTTGTTGCCCGGCTGTCACTGCTTTCCAACTTAGTGGGCCACTCACCCAGAACAGGCATTTCTGACTACTCTGCATGCTTGTTCAGGGTAATTGATTTACTAAAAAATGAAGCCGTAAAATGAGCAAGATAAAGAAACGTATATGTTAAACCGGCAGCGATTCCAGTAGCCCCTATTTCTCTTATGGCAGAATTGCTTTTTTTTTTTATTTTAGTCAGGCAATTTTTAGAAAAAGTTTTTTTTTCCCCATTTTTTTCCAGAAGAAAAAAAAACAAAAACATGGATACATACAAGCAAAAAGAAACTAAATTTAACAAAGTCACTGTGTGTTTCAATTTGTAGGCATGCAAGAATTTGTAGTACAGTAATGTACACATTATAGTCACATGAACCTATGGAATAGCTACTTGAAGAGTAATGTATAAAGAATTTCTCAAAAAAGGAAAAGCAAAAGGAAAAGGAAAAGGAAAAGCCACAGCTAACCAGCATAAAACAGAAAAAAAATAATGTTAATTAATATATAATTATTTCTGCCGCTATATCTATATTAATACATCTCATACAATTCACCATACAGTATAAATCAGGTACATTTAAATTCTGTACCTATGTTTTTTTTTCTTTGTTGGGCGCATTGCTATGTATCGTGTTTATGTACCTGATCTCTTTTATTAAAAAAAGAAAATCGGGTAAATAGTGGTACTTTCTATGTCAGAAAACATAAAATAGAAAACCAATAATAAAAAATAAAAATAAAAAAGACTCTTGGGTGGACATTTTCACTGTGATTAATGTTATTCATGTTTAATGAGGAAGTAAACCCTGGGTGGAAAAAAAAAAGTTTTCCCCTTCCCTGCAAAGTAAAGGCACAATGTGCTAGTATGCATCTCATACTAGCACATTATGTGACACTTACCTGCAAACAAAGCCCGCGCCGTCCCCGCTGCAGGCTCCATCCAAGTTTGCCTGTCTTCCTTTCGGGGCAGCGGACTCCGGTTATGTGACTGGCCGCAAGCGTGCGGGAGCCGCCAGTCATGGTACTCGCTCCTGAAGAAATTGCATGGGTGGCCGTTCCTTCAGAGCACATGCGCTAATGACATCATTGGCAGTGTACAGTAAATAGCTCCTAAACGGCGCTCGTTTAGGAAATATTTACAGTACCTATAGGTAAGCCTTCTTCTAGGCTTTCCTATAGGCACAAGTTCTTCAGGGAGGTTTACAACCACTTTAATACTGGGTGTTATTATTTGCTTATTTATTTCTATTTTTTATGGTTCTCTATTTTATTTTTTCTGATATAGATAGGGCCACTATTTACCTGATTTATATGGTGAAGTTTATGAAATGTATAAAGAATATCAGGCTCAGGGCCTTATAGGCAAGTTATGTGCAGTATAATACAGAGCAATAGCATGCGTCCTAAAATCAAAGGGAGGTTAATGAATAAGCAAAGGTTGAGTTAGTAGATGACAACCATAAAGACTACAGTGCCTTAAAAAGTATTCATACCCCTTGAAATTTGCCACACTTTGTCATGTTACAACCAAAAACATAAATGTATTTTATTGGGAATTTTATGTGATCGACCAATACAAAGTGGCACATAATTGTGAAGTGGAAGGAAAATGATAAATGGTTTTCAAAATGTTTTACAAATAAATATGTGAAACGTGTGGGGTACATTTGTATTCAGCCTCCCTGAGTCAATACTTTGTAGAACCGCCTTTCCCTGCAATCACAGCTTCAAGTCTTTTTGGGGATGTCTCTACCAGCTTTGCACCTCTAGAGAGGACATTTTTGCCCATTCTTCTTTGCAAAATAGCTCAAGCTCTGTCAGACTGGACGGTGAGCGTCTGTGAACAGCAATTTTCAAGCCTTGCCACAGATTCTCAATTGGATTTAGGTCTGGACTTTGACTGGGCCATTCTAACACATAAATATGCTTTGATCTAAACCATTCCATTGTAGCTCTGGCTGTATGTTTAGGGTCGTTGCCCTGCTGAAAGGTGAACCTCCACCCCAGTCTCAAGTCTTTTGCAGACTCTAACAGGTTTTCTTCTAAGATTGCCCTGTATTTGGCTCCATCCATCTTCCCATCATCTCTGACCAGCTTCCCTGTCCCTAATGAAGAAAAACATCCCCACAACATGATGCTGCCACCACCATGTTTCACGGTGGGGATGGTGTGTTCAGGGTGATGTGCAGTGTTACTTTTCCACCACACATAGCATTTTCCTTTTAGGCCAAAAAGTTACATTTTGGTTTCATCTGAAAAGAGCACCTTCTTCCATATGTTTGCAGTGTCCCCCACATGGCTTCTTAAAAACTGCAAACGGGACTTCTTATGGCTTTATTTCAACAATGGCTTTCTTCTTGCCACTCTTCTGTTAAGGCCAGATTTGTGGAGTGCACGACTAATAGTTGTCCTGTGGACAGCATTATAGGAATCACTGCGCCCACAAATAAAAATGTACATTGCGCTTATCGGCATACAAAAAAGTAGGAGTAGGCTGCATACAGTGTAGTACATATTTGCACATTTTACATGAGTATACTCATACACACATTGGGGAAGATTTACTAAAACTGGAGAGTGCAAAATCTGGTGCAGCTCTGCATAGAAATCAATCAGCGTCCATTGTCAAAGCTTAATTGAACAACCTGAAGTTAGAAGCTGATTGGCTAACATGCACAGCTGCACCATATTCTGAGTGCTCCAGTTTTAGTAAATCTTCACCATAAAGTCATTAAGAGAATTGTATGCATCTAAATTCATATAAACTTGAGTATTTTAGGCACCTTTTTTATGCAGGATTTTCTGATAGCTCTACAAGCAATAACCTGTGTTCAGAAAATATGTTATGCCAGTGTGAATGAAGCCTTTAGATTGAAATAATATTTCCTTTTTTGCCACTGATTTCATTTGTCTTCCTTTCTTTCATTTTTATTTCTTACAGAAGAATCGTCTACACAAAAATTACAGTCATCCCAAATGGCGTCTTCTCTGGATTTGAAGAACTTACAAATATGTATGTATTTAAAGATAAATATTTTATAGATAGCAAAAATCTGATAATCTAAATATTTGAGACTACAGGATACACTCGCTCTACAAGTCATAAAGTCCTCTTTTATCAGAATAGAGGTTAATGCATACATGTAAAAATAAACAGTTGATCAATGATAGATTCTATCATTAAAAAAAAGAAGAATTCAATATATTGAAAAACCGAACATCCATTTTTAATGGGAAATAATTGTATATTGAGCACACTGCATGTTTTGTTTAATTAATGTCTACCAAAATCTGATTCTTTTGGTCAAAAAAAGGTTTTATCATATCATTACATAAAATGTGAAAACAAAAGTCTAGCACTTATAAAAATCAACAAATACTACTAACAAATGATTAAGATGTGCATAATATAAACATCAGTTGGTAAGGTTGAATAAAGACACCAGTCCATCATAAATAAAGACACCAGTCCATCATCAATAAAGACACCAGTCCATCATCAATAAAGACACCAGTCCATCATCAATAAAGACACCAGTCCATCATCAATAAAGACATCAGTCCATCATCAATAAAGACACCGGTCCATCATCAATAAAGACTCCAGTCCATCATCAATAAAGACATCAGTCCATCATCAATAAAGACATCAGTCCATCATCAATAAAGACACCAGTCCATCATCAATAAAGACTCCAGTCCATCATCAATAAAGACTCCAGTCCATCATCAATAAAGACACCAGTCCATCATCAATAAAGACATCAGTCCATCATCAATAAAGCCACCAGTCTATCATCAATAAAGACACCAGTCTATCATCAATAAAGACACCAGTCTATCATCAATAAAGCCACCAGTCCATCATCAATAAAGACTCCAGTCCATCATCAATAAAGACATCAATCCATCATCAATAAAGACACCAGTCCATCATCAATAAAGACATAAGTTCATCATCAATAAATACACCAGTCCATCAACAATAAAGACATCAGTCCATCATCAATAAAGGCACCAGTCCATCATCAATAAAGACAACAGCCCATCAATAAAGACATCAGTCCATCATCAATAAAGACATCAGTCCATCATCAATAAAGACACCAGTCCATCATCAATAAAGACTTCAGTCCATCATCAATAAAGACACCAGTCCATCATCAATAAAGACATCAGTCCATCATCAATAAAGACATCAGTCCATCATCGATAAAGACATCAGTCCATCAACAATAAAGCCACCAGTCCATCATCAATAAAGAAATCAGTCCATCATCAATAAAGACACCAGTCCATCATCAATAAAGACTCCAGTCCATCATCAATAAAGACACCAGTCTATCATCAATAAAGCCACCAGTCCATCATCAATAAAGACACCAGTCTATCATCACTAAAGACATCAGTCCATCATCACTAAAGCCACCAGTCCATCATCAATAAAGACACCAGTCCATCATCAATAAAGACACCAGTCCATCATCAATAAAGACATCAGTCCATCATCAATAAAGACGCCAATCCATCATCAATAAAGACATCAGTCCATCATCAATAAAGACGCCAATCCATCATCAATAAAGCCACCAGTCCATTATCAATAAATATGCCAATCCATCATCAATAAAGAGATCAGTCCATCATCAATAAAGACACCAGTCCATCATCAGTTAAACATCAATCAAACACATAAAGTGGATAAAATCCCAAAGAAAATCCAGAAGTGAGCTATCTTCTCAATCTGTAGCAGAAAAAAGAGAGTAGAGTGTGTATCCCAATAATGTGAAAGCCTTTCAGTGATAGGACCACCCCACAGACCACCATGGTGTATACAGGTGAGGGCTTACCAGACAAACATGACCCTCACTGAAGAGAGGTCAAGTAGTATTTGTTGTAATATTATATAAAGCCTCCAAACACCTTTAGGGATTTGAACCCACGATTACACCTCTGGGTATACCAATAGATGCCACAAAAGAAGGAAGAAACACTCTCCATAGCGTAAATCTGTCAAATAAAACAAGATTTAATAAGAGTAAATCCACTTACAAACAGATGTTGATCAGACAGTTCATAACACATGGATGGTCTATTCGCCCAAAACCAAGATGGCTGTGGCTAATCTGCGCATGAGCAATGGCGGGTGTTTTGGTTCCGGCATGAGATTTCCCCCTCCTGATTGGCTGGGACACAAAATGGATGCCATTGGCCCCTGCTGCTGTCAATCAAAGTCAGTGAGCCAATGAGGATAAATAGGGCGAGGGGCTGAGCTGCGGCTCCGTGTCCGAATGGACACACAGAGCAGTGGCTCGGCTTGGGTGCCCCCATAGCAAGCTGCTTGCTGTGGGGGCACTCGGCAGGAGGGAGGGGTCAGGAACACAGAAGAATCATAATAATTTGGTATTAGTATTGGTTGATTTTTACAAGTGCTGAACTGTTGCTTCCTTATTCTATGTATAGCACATTAAGGTATTGGGCCTTTAGCACAGTTTTCTCTTTACACATAATATTACATCACCCTTAACCTAACCCTTACACTTAAAATGGTAGTAAACCGCATAAAAAAAATAGGCACCAGGCAATTTAAGTCATAATGTGCTAATATGCTTTGCATGCTGATGTAGAGCAAATATACCAAACTCAATGAGCCACTAAGTTACTGGCATTGACGCACTTGGAAATCCTGGGATCTCTCCAAACTCCAACTCTTCAATGGATCTTGTTGATGACCTAGGTTACATATCTCTGTTAAATAGGGTTGCCACCTTTTCTTCACATCACACCCGAACACTTTAGCAGTGTACAGCATTTTTTTTTTACAGTATAAACTATACATAGATTTTGCAATTAAATAACATTTCTAATTAAATCAAGTTAATCCTCTTTTACATCTGAATCTGCAGAGTTATTTTTCTACATCCGAATCAGCAAAGTTCCCTTTTTCCATCTGAACTCGCAGAGTTCCTTTACACTGTAAGGGGAGACTCTGTAGACTCTGATGTAAGGGAAAACTCTGGGGACGCTAACATAAGGGATACTCTGGGAACCCTGATTTAAGGGGCAACACAGAACTCTGAGGTATGGAGGGGACTCTGATGTAAGGGGGGGCACTGTGGCCTCTGGAGTAAAGGGGACTCTGATGTAAGGGGTGCTCTGAGAACCCTGATTTACATTAGTGTATTCACTCAGAGGCAGGAGAGAGAAGAAGGTAATTTCAGTCACAGACAGGGATGGGTGGGGAGCTCACTCACCCCTTGGCAGTCAGTACCTCCCATTCAGATGTATCTGAGGCTGCTGGATTTCAAACTTTCCTTTTCTGAGGCATAGCACCGGGGATTGGAGTGTGGGCAGACACAGAGGGGTAGGGGTGGGAGGAAGAGGAGCCGACCGAGCCCTCTCTCCTCTCCCATCTGAGTGTATGGGGGGAATTGTTGGTGTTGGCTTTGGGCAGTGTGAAAGAGAGTGTAAGGCACCCTCGGCTTAGACAACTGCAGCCAGCAAACCTGCTGGGATTCCATAGTCCGTTCTGAATTATGTGTCCAGGTTTCAGGCAGTCTGAAACCCGGACGTATGGTTCCAAACCAAACTGTCCGGGTCTATGTGGGACAGATGGCAACCCTACTGTTAAATCATCTATGGCTATTAGCATTCACTGCTAGATATATGGCGCCTTCTATTTACAAGACTTGAGAAATGTTTGTATTATAAAATTCTCTACAGCCAGTACATCACTTGATTTATGATTTCCAGGATATACACTATATTACCAAAAGTGGGATGTTCGTAAGGGCACTCCGGTGATGATAGCAGGGGTGGTGATCCTTAGGGCAGCTCTTGGAGAGGAGAAGTACCTCTGAAAGTTAAAGATAGAAAGAAAGGCGCCTCTAAGTGCAGTACGTCATTTTTTTTATTCAGCGCACACAGGGTTAAAACCACTTACAGAGTAACGGGTAATTCAGACACGTGTATAGAAGAATGGTGTAAGGTCCTATTCCTTCATCTGATGGGTGAGCAATCATTCTGAAGGATGAAAAAGCAGAAACAAGCGCCTCTAAGTGCCAATTGGTGGAAGGTCATGGCGCACAATAGGTTAACACTTACTAGATAGTAGATATATACAGGCATGTAGAGTAGGTATAGGCAGGTCTCTCGCTATTCCTTCTGTCCACGGATAGTAAAGGAAGCCGCCCAGCAGCTGTCACTTTCCTTCCAATCACGTGCTGGTGTATGGGAATACAGAGCAGCAGCCTGTGTTCCTGCTTCCCGCTGGAACGCACGAGGCTGGTGGCGTCGGTTCAGAGAGATGGGCGGTAACATGTTTCGGAGCATGCACAGCTCCTTCATCAGGCTCTCACAGGCTCTGTCTGATGAAGGAGCTGCGTATGCTCCGAAACATGCTACCGCCCATCACCCTGAATTGATGCCACCAGCCTCGTGTGTTCCAGCGGGAACCAGGAACACAGGCTGCTGCTCTGTATTCCCATACACCAGCACGTGATTGGAAGGAAAGTGACAGCTGCTGGGCGGCTTCCTTTACTATGCTCAATTGTGAAGTCCACTCACAGATTGTATTTGGTTGATGACTGATATCCCAGACTATCTGTAAGAGGCCGTATCCCAGATATGCTACACTCAACTTGTGTTTTGTCCAACTTGACATCTATTAGCTGTGAGTTTTTTGATCATATATCATTGGAGGGGTGTTGAGTGGGTTACCCCAATCTTCAATCTCATCTCCGCCCCTCCCCCAAAAGCGGTTTCAATAACTGCTTATTTACTTTGATGCCCTTTAGCCCTGTTGGTGTCATTTTGGACTGCCAAGAACAACTCAACAATTAACTTCCAGGTCTGGGGGTGTAGTTCAGTGGGGGGATCAGATATAGGAACATCTACAGGGGGGGAGACGAGGGGTGGTTCCTTACAGGGACCCTATCCACATCCCCTCACAGGAAGGGAAAGGGGTCCCTAGTGGATTTTAAAGGGGGCCATCTGGTTCCGGCCAGGGGTGTATGTGATGTGTGTGGGGGGGGGGGGGGGGGAGTATAACTAATTTTGGACACTTGGCACATGGGATGGATGATAAGGGGCATGTTATGTGACAACTCCTTTCAATAAAATAACATACAGGTCACTTGTAATGGTGGTGCAGTTTATTTTCTTTTCTATTTTTCCCTTTGGAGCACCAGAGATCTACTGATCCCAGTGACAGGGATCAGTAGGTCACTTAGATGGCGTCTGACATATCGTGGAACCACTGTGTTTACATCGGCGGTTCCCTGTATTTCTTCTCTGCCAGGCAATCACGGGCACACTTCTGCAGAGTGCGGCGGGCACGAGAGCCCGCCGCGCTCCCGCCTGCTAGCGGAGCACGAGCGAGCCGTGGTTTTATAAACAGCGATTCGTGGGATCATGCCACTCTGCAGCAGTAAATGTACGCGAGCCGGTCCGGAACCGGTTAACCATATTTTTGTAGGTTGTCACTTTGTTGCCTCATTAACCACTTGCCGACCGCCGACTGCAGTCTGACGGCGACAGAGTGGCTCGTTATCGCAAACCGCCAAGGAGCGGGTGCGGCGGACTCGATCGCCGCCGGCTACCCGCGACGCCCCCCCCCCGCAGTGAGAGAACGGAGGTCCGTGTAAGTAAACACGGATCTCCATTCTGTTGAAGGGAGAAGGGCGATGATCACAGGCTTCCTCTATATGGAAGCCGTGATCATCCCCTTTCCCCAGCCTGGGCAGCCCCCATACAGTTAGAACACGCACAGGGAACACAGTTAACCCTTAGAGCGCCCCCTGCAGGTTAACCCCTTCACTGCCAATGGCATTTACACAGTAATCAGTACATTTTTATAGCACTGATCGCTGTATAAATGCCAATGGTCCCAAAAAAGCGTCAAAATGGTCCGACATGTCAGCCGCAATATCGCAATACCACTAAAAATCGCGAATCGCCACCATTACTAGTTAAAAAAAATAAATAAATAAAAACCCCAGAAATTAATTCTCATCGTCCGTAAACGCGGCAACTTTTGCGCAAACCAATCAATAAACACTGATTGCGATTTTTTTTACCAAAAATATGAGAAAGAATATAAATCGGCCAAAACCGATGGAAAAAAATGTTTTTTTATATATTTTTTTTGGATTTGCATTTTAGCAAAAAGTAAGAAATTTGGGTTTTTATGCAAAATTGTCGCTCTTCTTTTGTTTATAGAAATGACGCAGAGGTGATCAAATACCACCAAAAGAAAGCTCTATTGGTGGGAAAAAAAGTACACACATTTTGTTTGGGTACAAAATCGCACGACCACGCAATTGTCAGTTAAAGTGACGCAGTGCCAAATCGCAAAAAGTGCTCTGGTCCTAAAATGTGAAATCCTGCCGGGGCTGAAGTGGTTAATGTACTTACATGCTACACTCAGATGGCGCTGCTTTTTCTCCTCTTCCCATTGCAGAGTATCTTCCAGCTCTCCAGCAGCGGCAGCCACTGATTTTAGCCTATTGGACTTTACATAAGAATGTTATTACGCTCCTCTGGTCATTTATCACTTGGGACTTTGCTTACAGTGCACCGGTTTCTCCCCTCTCCTTTGCATTTGGGGGTCCTCACCTGCCTTGTATGGGTGAGGTGGTGCTATGCAAAGGACGCAGTTTTATGTATGAGCCTGCTGGACCACTCACAATTCTACTCCATCCATTGGTCCAAACCCAAGTTTTGGGGTGATAGATCTTTTTTCCCCGTGATTATGGTTTGTTTTAGGCCAATGACCTAACCAAATCTTTCACCAAGGCTGTCATATCTTATTCCCATCCTTTTTTTTTCTTTAATAGAACTACACTGCTCTGTTTCTCTCATTTTCCTTTCTTCTAGCCTAAAATATGTCCTTATAAAGCTCCTAATGTGATGCTGACCTTCTTACTTTTCTAGTTACTTTTATATTGTTTTTCTTGCCTTACAAATGCGCTAATATTGTTCTCGGAGAGCTTTGCCAACTTTCTGCACATTGATGTTATTAGTGAGAGATGACAGGCGGCGTGCGAAAGGTCATACAAAGCAGTGAGCGCTTCACCTTCCCATTAACTAGGCAATCGAAGTGTGCGGAGTGTCAGTGTTCAGCTCACTTCTACCAATAAAGAGTTACTAAACCCAGGACCCTACATTCACTATATCTGCTCTCCCACCATACACAGAACATGGAAATGCAATTATTTTAGTAAATATAAACTGCTAAATACCTTTTCTCATCAGCAGTATATAGCAGTCTTGTGACTTCTATCAGTGTCTGGTTAAAGCTTTTCATTCTGCTCTGACTGTCCCATGAGAATGAAGGACCCCTGACCCTCTAACTAGACAGTGCTGATTGGCCCTGTGCTGATCAGATACACTCTCTAGTAATACACACCAAACTGAGCATGTGCAGAGTGACTCCAAAGGCTCTGTAGTATCAGAAGATGGATTGGGGACCATGGAAGAAGGGGAGGATCAGAGATTAGATTACACTTGGATTGGGCTCCATTCACTTCTAGACATGTGCAGAGCGAAAAAATGTCTTTAGTTTTGTTTTGTTTCTATTTGTTATTTACATAAGTTTGTTTAGTTAGATTTGTTTCATTTGTTTGACTCGTTTTTGGAATTTGTTTCATTTATTCGTTTTCAAATTGATAAGAAAAGTTTTCAATTTTTTTTCCAATTTCCAAGAAAAATGGTGTGGAGTGGAAAGTGGAGGAATAGAATGGAAAAAGATAGAACACAATAGTGGGGAATATAAAAGAAAATGAAAGAATATAATGAGGTGGAGTGGAACAGAGTTGATGTATTCTATTCTTTTGTTTTCTGTTATATTGTTTTCTAGTCTATTGTTTTTTTTCTGCTCTATTCCTTTGTTTTCTATCCTATTTTGTTCTCTTTGGAAATTGGAAAACAGTTCAAATTCGAGGACTTTTCAAATATGAATTTGAAAACTATTCGAATTCGAAAAGTATTCGAAAACGATTGTAATTCAGAAATTCGGATACATCCGAATTTCCGAAAAACTAAAATTTGTCAGAATTTTAATTCGGAACAAAACTAACTGCACGTGTCTATTCACTTCCTAATTTAGTAAATGAGACCATCAGAGTAGACAGGAACACAGATGTAAAGTAAAAGGAAGCACAATCATTGTCATATATAATTATCGCATCGCTCATAATGTGGATCTTTATGAGATTTAAGCCTAGTGATGTTGATGCCGCTGTGAATCAAAACCGCCTTCTATCCTTTGATACGTCAGAAAACATAAAACGCATTAAATCAGATTAGCAGCCAAGTGGGTGCATTAAAACTCTCAATTTATTTCCAAGCTATAAGCTGAATCTGTGTCCTCGTCAATTGCCATCAACCACAAATGTGTCTGACACATTTACAAAAGATTTCTTCACTGATATTCTAGGCTTTGGTAAAACAATTTATTTATATTAGAGCTAGTTAGATTTGAATGAGCAGGAGATATGCGATAGTTCAGGGAACGCCGAGGAACGCAGTTCCAGCACCTCCAGCATTGAATGTATGTAATGGTAAGAGGTGATAAAATGTGATGCATAGTCTGTTGATGTTGGTGGGGAAATCTATTGTTACTGTGGGGGTCTGTTGTCAATGGCTACTGGAGGGCCTTTGCACGACTTTCTGCTCAAATAAAAAAAATAAATAAAATAATAATAATACATGAATAAATAAATATAAAATAAATACACACATGGCTAAAAATCATCATAAATAAATAAAATAAACAAATAATATGTAATAATGCATGAAATAATAATCAACCCCTAACCTTAAAAAATGTTACATTATCATTATGATTATTAATAATTATACTACTAGTAAAATAACAACAAACACCCAAACCGAACAAAAAAATTACATTATTAATAATAATGTATTTATTTATTTTGTGTTAGGGTTAGGGTGTTTAGTTTTTTATTATTATGTTATTTTTTTTAAGGGGTAGGGGTTTAAGGGTTAATTATTTATTGTTACTTAGTATTAATTTGTTGAAATTATTTATTTTTTATGTATGATTTTTATTTATTTGTGTATTTATTTTACATTTATGTATTCATTTATTATTATTATTAGTAGTAGTAATTGTAGTATTAGTAGTAGTAGTAATAATAATAATAATAATAATAAAATAAAAAATGAATACATGAATAATAAGAAGCCCTAACCCCAACTCCTAATCCTAACCCTAAAGCTAACCTAAACTGAACTCTAACCCCTTACAGAAAAACTATTATAATAAATTAATAAGAATATTAATAAAAGAAGAAATAAAAGCTAATGGAAAAGCTAAAAAAGCTGAAATACCTAGCAACATATGATGCAACAGATAATAATTTTCTCTTTTGGCTAATAAAAAAACACCAAAGCTCAAAAACTCAGTATAAAAATGTGCGAGTAGCGCATACAAATGGGCATAAAAACGCATGGAATAAACGCCGGAGAATCACTCAAAGACACTATGCTGAGGTGTGAACGCAGCTTTAATGCTAGTTGCTTGGTAATCTATTATTGCTGGTGGACAAATCCTCTTGGGCGTGTATTTTTGCTATGGGATTATTTTGTTGCAAGGGGGGTCTGTTTTTGCTGGGGGTTATTTTGTTCTGGGGGTGGGCCTTTTGTTGCTGGGGTGGATCTATTGCTGCTGACAGACAAATCCTCTTGGGGTGTATTTTTGCTGGGGTGGATCTATTGCTGCTGGGGGGTATTTTGCTGCGGGGAAGGGGGCTATTGTTGCTGGGAGGGGCTATTGTTGCTGGCTACAGGGGATTTATTTTACTGCTTTTCTGGTTATCATTAACAAATTAAATACGAAGCACCAAATAACTATACCTGATTCTGTATTCAGGGGATGATACTGGGAGGTGGATAGGGGGTGGAACCAAGGAACGGATCCCGGAGGTGGGTAATGGGTGGAACTAAGGAACAGTGCTCAGAAGTGGGTAGGGGGTGGAGCCAAGCAAGAGCGCTCACAGGTGGGGTAGGGGTTGGAACCAAGGAACGACGCTTGGAGGTGGGGTAGGTGGTGGAAACAAGGAACAGTGCTCACAGGTGGATAGGGGGTGGAACCAAGGAGCAGTGCTCGAAGGTGGGGTTGATGTTGGAACCAAGGAACGACGCTTGGAGGTGGGGTAGGTGGTGGAACCAAGGAACAGTGCTTGGAGGTAGGTAGGGGGTGGAACCAAGGAACAGCACTTGGAGGTGGGGTAGTTTGTGGAATCAAGCAAGAGCGCTCACAGGTGGGTAGGGGGTGGAACCAAGGAACAGTGCTTGGAGGTGGGGTAGGGGTTGGAACCAAGGAACGACGCTTGGAGGTGGGGTAGGTGGTGGAACCAAGGAACAGTGCTTGGCGGTGGGTAGGGGGTGGAACCA
>BLSH010212820.1:535793-550845 GCA_018402905.1 Glandirana rugosa
GCCTTTATGGCGGTCCCTCCAATTACCGTGGGGTAGGGTAGAATCCTGCTTTTCTGGACCGAACGTCATAAGTGATATTAAGTAGGGTTTTCAAAAGATAGCTCATCTCCAGTCCTGAGACGCGTCCGGTGAGTTCAAAGAGGTGGGGTTTGAACGATTAGGTACAGACATACCTGGAACGAAACACGTAACCAGGTTTTGTAAACCACCTCCCCCCTAATAGTACACCCTAACGAAAAATCCCGAACCCGAACCAGGAATCAAGGTCACTTTTATACCACAGTCATATATTTGCATCTTTGTATCTTTGTATCTTTTCACTGCCGTCTTTTTCTGACTCATCAGGTAGCTCAGACGGGGAAAACATAAATCCATAGTCAGATAACAAGGTTAATGTAAAAAAAATAAAAATAAAAAGGGGCAGACTCGATGGACTACTCAGTCTTTTTCTGCCGTCACTTTTCTATGTTTCTATGTTTCTACGTTTATATACTGACACCATATTTTCACTGGAACTAAGGACCAAGCCCAAGCCCTAAAAAGCAATCCCACATGATAATCCCCCCTCCACCAAATGTTTTGGACCAATGCACAAAGCAAGGTCCATACAGACATGGATTAGCAAGTTTGGGGTGGAGAAACTTGAGTGGCCTGCGCAGAGTCCTGACCTCTACTCGATAGAAAACTTTTGGGATGAATTATAGTGAATACTGCAAGCCAGGTCTTTTCGTCCTAAGATGGGATGGGGTGCCATTAACCTCCCTGGCGGTATTTCCGAGTGTGGCTCGGGGTGGATTTTCAGTACCAAGAGCGGTAACCCCGAGCCACACTCAGGATTGCATTGCTGGATCCAGGCAGCGCTACTCACCTTGTCCCCTGGATCCAGCGATGTCCCCCGCCATGTCTGTGGGCTGTGTCCTCCGCCCGATGCCTCTGCGTGCCGGGCTCCATTCCCTGCGAGAGTCGCGTCGCATGGGGGCGGAGACCGGCGGGAAATTCAAAAAGTGAAACACACACAGCACATACAGTGCACTGTAATCTGTACGATTGCATTACTGTATGAAATCATTTCACATCCCCTTTGTCCCTAGTGGTTTGCCCAGTGCTCTGCATGCACTTTTATATTATAAATGTCATTCTTTCTGCCTGGAAACCTGACAATGTCCATAGCAACCAAAAAGTGTCCCTTTACGTCAAAAGTGGTTTCTGACCAGCTAGAAAACACCGATAGTAAATAGAACAAAAATTGTGGGTAACCCCACACAATATGGATGTTTTGATTGGGCACACCACGAGATAACACCATAAATTTATAAAAATATACAAAGTTTATTCATTTGAAACATTCATTTGAAAAGATGCCCAAAAATTGAGTGCATCCCATACAGCAATAAAAACAGAACATTTCATGTCAGTAGAACCTAATTGTAAGGACCACACCACATGATACGTTTATACCTAGATCGCAACAATTGTCAACATCTGCTACCAAGAACAACCATGGTGTTTATACACACACAATAGTGGAAGTCTACGCGTTTCGCTATGAGCTTCCTCAGGACCCCATTCATAGCATGGCTGTAAATTGCAGGAGTAGCTACTGGTCAAAAACTCCGCTTGAGGATGCCCCACAGATGCTCAATAGGGTTTAGGTCTGGAAACATGCTTGGCCAGTTCATAACCTTTCATGGTTCCCTCAATGAACTGTAGCTCCCCAGTGCCAGGAGTACTCATGCAGCCCCAGACCATGACACTCCCACCACCATGCTTGACTGTAGGCAAGACACACTTGCCTATGTACTCTTCATCTGGTTGCTACCACACACACTTGACACCATCTAAACCAAATAAGTTTATCTTGGTCTCATCAGACCACAAGACATGGTTCCAGTAATCCGTGTCCTTAGTCTGCTTGTCTTCAGCAAACTGTTTGTGGGCTTCCTTGTGCATCATCTTTAGAAGAGGCTTCCTTCTGGGACGACAGCCATGCAGACCAATTTGATGCAGTGTGTGGCGTATGGTCTGAGCACTGACAGGCTGACCCCCACCCCTTCAACCTCTGCAGCAATGCTGGCAGCACTCATACATCTATTTCCCAAAGACAACCTCTGGATATGACGCTGAGCACGTGCACTCAACTTCTTTGGTCGACCATGGCGAGGCCTGTTCTGAGTGGAGCCTGTCCTGTTAAACCGCTGTATGGTCTTGGCCACTGTGCTGCAGCTCAGTTTCATGGTCTTGGCAATATTCTTATAGCCCAGGCCATCTTTATGTAGAGCAACAATTCTTTTTTTCAGATCCTCAGAGAGTTCTTTGCCATGAGGTGCCATGTTGAACTTCCAGTGACCTGTATGAGAGAGTGAGGGCAATAACACCAAATTTAACACACCTGCTACCCATTCACACCTGAGACCTTGTAACACTAACGAGTCACATGACAATGGGTAGGGAAATTGGATAATTTGGACATTTTCACTTAGGGGTGTACTCACTTTTGTTGCCAGCGGTTTAGACAGTAATGGCTGTGTGTTGAGTTAATTTGAGGGGGCAGCAAATTTACACTGTTATACAAGCTGTACACGCACTACTTTACATTGTAGCAAAATGTCATTTCTTCAGTGTTGTCACATGAAAAGATATAATAAAATATTTACAAAAATGTGAGGGGTGTACTTAATTTTGTGAGATACTGTATAACTGGTGAGCCCATCTAATACATGTGGTGGTGGATTGCACTGGGTGTTTTTTGAAGCTCACACCTGCAGTTTAAAATTGAAGAGAGTATTTGGACATATTCACTTCACCTTTGGGATTTTGGGCTTTTTTAATTAACAACTTTTGGACTGTTTTGATTGCACAACTATTTTTTGCTTGCTTTTGCAAATTTGGATTTATGTTTATGAATTTGTATTATTACACTGGTTATTTTGAATGTTTAGAGCAATTTGCACACAATTGCACGGTAATATGTTTGAATTTTTTGTATATTGATTGAGGATCACTATAGGGGTTAGTGTTGTACTTTTTATTTTCATATACTGGTTTGATTTTATATCAAATAAGGATAGCAGCTTCACCCCTATATAAATATATATTTTGGTACAATCAGTGGATTATCTTTTGGCGCAGGTCCATATAAAATTTCTTAGGTGTGAAAAATTGTGGTAAAATAAGAATGATTTCAAAATATATATATTTTTAATTGCTTATTTTTATCAATTTACAAAATGCAAAATGAGCAAGCAGAACATCTAAATCAAATTAATATCTGGTGTGACCTCCCTTTGGCTTCAAACCAGCATCAATTCTTACACTTGCACACTTCGTACACTTTCACAAAGTCAGGGATTTTGTAGGATTAGAGTCAGCTGTATGATTAATCAATTATACCAAGCAGGAGCTAATGATCATCAAACACAGTCATTAACTGAAACAGAAACAGCTGTGTAGGAGGCATACAACTGGGTGAGCAACAGCCAAACTCTGCTACTAAGGTGAGCTTGTGTGAGACAGTTTCATGTTACAGGTCACACACCATGACAAGACTGAGCACAGCAACAAGACACAAGGTAGTGTAAGTATGCGGGGTGATTTAACTTAAGTGGTGCATGCGACTTTCAGAAAACGTGCCACTCCAGACTGTGTTTTAAGGGCATGGCATCCCATTTTTATTTAAAGGAATGGAAAAGTTCAAACAAACAGTAATCTTCCCTCGCAGCAAGTTCCACCATCATTGTATACACACACTTCAGCCTCCTGGCTTACTCACTGTCAGATTCATGCTGTTCGGTGAAATAAACAATATTCAGCCCTCCTGGCTAATAAACAATGTTCAGCCCTCCTGGCTAATGAACAGTATTCAGCCCTCCTGGCTAGTAAGTACAGCTCTCCTGCTTAGACCTTCTGCTTTAGGCCTTAGTCTGTCTCCCACAGACCAGATGCTCAACAACTCTGTGCTGACAGCTAGTAGCCGCATGCTACACTGACTCCCACCTCTCTCCTAGGTGAAGCCCTTTCTGGCTCCCAGGCCCAGACTTCCTGTCTGCAGGGAGGAGTCATCCCCAACTTGGAGCCCTGAACCTTAGTCTGGTCATTACTTAAAGCCCAGAACACAGCTGACTCATTCGTGAACTGGTTTTCTCCTAGACCTGGAGCCTGGCAGGGCACCGCCCTGCTACAGTAGTTATATTGGATCAGTAAGGTCTCTCCCAGGTAAAGATTTCAAAGCAGACTGGGGTTTCAGGGTGTGCTGTTCAAGCTCTTTTGAAAAAAGCACAAAGAAACAGACAACGTTGAGGACTGTAGACGCAGTAGGCAGACAAGGAAACAATGCAGCAGATGAAAGACGATTTCTGCTTACTTCCCTTCAACATTGGAAGATGTCCAGCAGTGCCATCAGCACAAAACTGGTGGAAACCAGTGGGACCCAGGTACACCCATCTATTGTATGGAGAAGTCTAGCCAGAAGTAGTCTTCATGGAAGAATTGCATCCAAAAAGCCAAACCTCTGACTTGGAAACAAGGCTAAGTGACTCAACTATGCATGAAAACATAGGAACTGGGTTGCTGAAAAATGGCAGCAGGTGCTCCGGACTGATGAGTCACAATTTTAAATATTTGGCTGTAGCAGGAGGTTATTTGTTGGTGAAAGGCTGGAGAGAGGTACAATGAGTGACTGTAGGCAACAGTGAAGCATGGTGGAGGTTCCTGGCAACTTTGGGGCTGCATTTATGCTAATGGAGCTGGAGATTTGGTCAGGATTAATGGTATCCTCAATGCTGAGAGATACAGGCAGATACTTATACATCATGCCATACCATCAGGGAGGCTTGGGATTGGCCCCAAATTTATTCTGCAGTAGGACAACCCCAAACATACAGCTAATGTCATTATGAACTATCTTCAGTATAAAGAAGAACATGGAATCCTTAAAGTGATGGTTTGGCCCCCACAGAACCCTGATCTCATCATCATGGAATCTGTCTAGGATTGCATGAAGAGACAGAAGGATTTGAGGCAGCCAACATCCACAGAACATCTGTAGTTAGTTCTCCAAGATGTTTGGAACAACCTACCTGCCGAGTTCCTTCAAAATCCGTGTGCAAGTGTACCTAGAAGAATCGATGCGTTTTTTTTTACTGCTGCCTTAAACTTTTGCACAGTGCTGTAACTCACCCACTTTCAGATGCCATTGCAATGAGATATTCAATGTTATTCACTTTACCTATCAGTGGTCACAAAAGTTTGGGTTCGGTACCGAACTTGACCCGAACATGACCCCGGACCCCGAACTTTTCGGCACAAAAATGGCTGTAAAAAAGTCTTGCCAAGTGCTAGAGGGCTGCAAAAGAAAGTAAAATGGGGGTATGTATATAAAGGGGATTTTAGAACAATAATCTGTCCCTTACAGGAGCAGCAGGAACCTGACCCTATAGGAGTAGGCGATGATTTTAGAACAATAATCTGTCCCTTACAGCAACAGCAGGAACCTGACCCTATAGAACTAGGAGATGATTTTAGAACAATAATCTGTCCCTCAAAGCAGTAGACTCTACCTAGTCCAGAATCAGATCGTTCTGTAATGCAGGATGAGATCTGCAATCTGTCCCTCAAAGCAGTAGTAGTCGTAATCTCTACCTAGTCCAGAATCAGATCGTTCTGTAATGCAGGATGAGATGTTATTATATCTGCAATCTGTCCCTCACAGCGCCGGCAGCATCCTCTCCCTAGACTAGCCTGAGAGCATGTGACATGCAGAACTACATGACTCCAGCTTATACAGAGGCTGGATCACATGATGCACTGGCCAATCACAGCCATGCCATTAGTAGGCATTGCTGTGATGGCTTCTAAGGGCAAACCAGTGAAACGCTTGTTGATTGGCTGCCCTGCAGCTATTCAACAGTCGGGATCAAATACCCGAAGCCAGAACCCGAACCCGAACCCGAACCCGAACTTTTTTTCAAATGTCCAGGTCCGGGTCACAGACACCCCAAAGTTCGGTACGGACCCAAACTTTACAGTTCGGGTTCGCTCAACTCTACTGACAACCTGACAGATAAGAAGAGGTGAATTACTATGAAGTATAAGGAAATTAACCTGTGTTACATTTTAAATATCCAGTCATGTTCAGGGAAATATTATTAAAATATAGCCTGTTCACATGACCGGATGAGAGCATTTTCTTTGTGCAATTCTAAATGGACCAGCATGACTCATGAAGAGGTGGATGGAGTTTACATTGCATAAAGTGATAGATGAGAATTCAAGGGAGGACTGGGCTGGGGGGAAGGGGAGCATTTCCCTCCTTGGCCAATACTAATAATGGCATGCTGGATTGGTGGCCTTGATTGGAGATAATTATCCATTCAGACATAAACCAATCTGTGACACATGAGAGTGGTTCAGTGGAGGACTGGAAAGGAGGCATTTGCCCCCTGGCCCAGTACTAGAAATGAACATGTTGGGTTGGTGGCTTTGGTTGGAGATACTCGTCTTCAGGCATAAAGCAGTCTGTGATACATGGGAGTGATTCAGGAATGGGAAGGGGGGCATTTGCCTCCTGGGCCTGTACTAATAATGACTTCCTGGACTGAGATACTTTCCCATTCAGACATAAATCAGTCAGTGACACGTTGGAGTGGTTCAGAGGAAGAATGGGCTAAGGGAAAGTAAAGCATTTGCAACCTGGGCCAGTACTATTAATTACATAAAGAGTGGGTGACCTCCGTTGGAGATACTTGTCTGTTCAGGCATAAAACAATCTGTGACTTGTAGGAGTGATTCAGAATTTTGAAGGGGTTCATTTTCCTCCTGGCCAGTCCAATAACGACATGCTGGATTGGTGGCCTTGGTTGTAGATACTTGTCTATTCAGGCATGAAACAGTCTGTGACACGTGGGAGTTATTTAGAACTGTGAAGGGGGACATTTGCCTTCTGGGCAGTCCAATAATGACATGTTGGGTTGGTAGCCTTGGTTGGAGATATTTATCTATTCAGGCATGAAACAATCTGTGACACGTGGGAGTGATTCAGAAATGTGAAGGGGGGCATTTGCCTCCTGGTCAGTCCAATAATGACATGTTAGGTTGGAGGCCTTGGTTGGAGATACTTGTCTATTCAAGCATGAAACAGTCTGTGACACATGCAGGTGATTCAGGACTGTGAACAGGGCATTTGCCTCCTGGTCAGTCAAATAATGACATGTTGGGTTGGTGGCCTTGGTTGGAGATACTTGTCTATTCAGGCATAAAACAATCTGTGACACGTAGGAGGGATTCAGAACTGGGAAGGAGGGCATTTGCTTCCTGGGCCAGTACTGATAATGACTTGTTGGGTTGAAGGCCTTGATTGAGATACCCCCTATTCAGACAATGACACATGGGAGTGGTTCAGAGGAGCTAAGGCTATGAACTAGGCTAAGGGAATGTAAAGCATTTGCCCCTGGGCCAGTACTAATAATGACATGGTGGACCGTTGGCCCTGATTGGAGATACTCCGATATTTATATATCAATTAGTCAGTGACACATGGAGTGCATACTATAAATATAGATACCTGCTCCCTCTTGCTAGTGGTTGTATTTGCCCATCAGTTCACATGAATGTCAGTACAGTAAGTATTGGAAGTTAGTGCCCTGTCCTGGTGAAAAAAAAGAGCTATTTGTATTTAGATATAACTCATTTGCCCTCCAATATAAAGATTCACCGTATATGTCATGTAATAACAGCAAACAGAACTATTTAATATAATGGAAGATTAAGGTATAGCTAAAGGCAAAACAGAAAGTGAGAGAATCCCTTCAAAGTAAGGGAAATGTCCCTCTTAGACCACTATCACTGAAACAAGTGTCTCAATTGGAAGATTTTTCCCTCTATTCCTACATAGCGCCAACAGTTTGCACAATGATTTACAAAAAAGACAGTACAGTCACAATACAATTCATTGTATTGTATTAACTGTTCAGAAGGTCCTTCTTGTGAGAGCTTACAATTTATATTAAGATATCAGTTAGTAGCATTCATACTCTTAGTAAATTATTGATGTCAGAGGAGACTGATGGGGTGAGCAGAGGAGTAGAATGATATATTTGGGTGTCCTCAGCATAAAGGTGGTATTGGAAACTATGGGAATTTATCAAGTGACCCAAAGAGGAGCTGTAGATAGAGATAAGAAGGGGTTTGTTGACAGAGCCTTGTGGAACCCCTATAGAAAGAGTAGGGGAGGAAGTGAGTGAAGGGGCACTGAGATTGGTAGGAGAGCCTACAGAGAGCTGAGTATTGGGGGCCAAGGGAGTCAAGTTTTTTTAGGAGAAGTGGGTGGTCAGCTACCAGAGTAATGGTCACCTTTGCCATGTCATTCCATTTTCTGACTGGTTGGTTGCTTTAGCAAGTGACACAGATATGGTAGCCATTAGCAACGGCAATGTAGCTTCCTCTGGATAGCATTCTGATCTTTAAACCTCTGTACATCGTCTCTAACTGCAGTCCTCTGATGTAAGCCTTATTCTTTTACTACGCCATGCATGCACAACTTGAGAGACTTCAGACCAGGCAATTTAGATGCTCAAATAAAGATCTTTCAGTGAAATATTTGCAGGTAACAAGTAACACTTCTTAAAGACATATTCCACACACTTTCCTATACAAAGCTATCGAGCAGCACACAAAGTAAAAGTCCATAAAGGCAATCCTTTCAAGGCAAGAGTCAATTTAGTCAGCAAATCCCCAAAAGGTGGTTTATGATTGGCAGCAATAAGTCCATAAGGGTTCACGGGTTACAGACCCCACTGGGAACCCTGATTGGGCTCCCATGAGCCCTTTCCCCCAAGGGGGGGATCCACTCTGACAGAGTAACAGCTACATTTTGGCAGTCTTTACCTAACAACTCTCTCAGGGCACTTAGTGAGCCCTATTTATATGGTATGACCTGCGGGAAGGGGGGGTATGTTTCTGAAAAGTGTGTGAAAAGCGTTAACCTTTTCTTTCTTAGACCCTACCAACTCAGCAGGTCAACCTGAGAACAAAGTGCAACATTAAGACATTGTAACAATTTGCATATGGTTGACCTAATTAACTTGAGGGCATGATCACAGCAAGAAAAAAACTGTTAACTCTTTAGAACCTCTTGGAAACACCTGGAACACTTGGAGTAGCAGTCATTGCTTTAAGCAGTTAGTAAGTAATTATGTTTTATGAGGATAGCTTCTGTGGAATGTTGAAGCTGAAAACCAGACTGTAAGGGTGTCAGGAACAATAAATCAGACAAAGACAGAAAGTGCAGTTAAAATCCCACCTTTAATGAAATTACAAAAACAACACAGTTTAGAAACATCGTATGAAAACAGAAGCCAGGGCTTGGATGCCAGAGCATGTAATCAGTCGAGCTGGGGTCAGGAAACCAGATGTCAGCGTAACGAGGAGCAAAAATCAGGAACCCGAATCGGAAGGGAAGTGAGCCAGGCCAAGTCATACACAGGAGCACAGGAAGGAAGCACTTAGAGATCATAAACCACACAAGGGCAAGGAGGAAATGAGCTAAGTTGCTTGAATAGCAAAAAGGGCCTGGCTGTAGGCTGGACTAATGAGTCAGGTAATGGTAACCAGATGAGTCACTGTGATAACAACAAGTGGCCAGTAATTAACTGACAGCTGAGCAGCTTCTGAGCACTGAAAGAAAAGAGTTGTTTGTTCAGTAGCAGGAGCCCAGGAGGAGGCTGTTATCAGTAATGTGATAGTGGAGATTGTTATAGAGTAGGTGTCCTAGACATTTGGAGGTAAATGGGAGCAAGGAGATGGGTCTCCTTAGATTGTTCAGACTGGTGGGTCTAGAAATGGCCTTTTATGTATGGGGATGACCAGTGCATATTTTAGAGGCTTGAGATGCCAGTAGAGAGCGTGAATTTGAAGATGTAATAACAGTGATACAATTGATACAAATGATAGTGATTATTAGGACACATCAAGAGAGCTCATCTCCATTGTGCAGACACAGACAGCAATAAAAAAAACATCACAGGGGTTCTAACCACTCTACACTCTCTCTAAAACTAAAATAAAAGTTTTCTCTTTAGATACTTTTTAATTCTTGGGCCCACCTGCTACATTTCTTGTTAGAACGACGGGAAATGATTTCAAACTATTTTCTTCTATTTGAATGCTGACCTTATGGACTGGTACTAGCTGCAAACTAATTGCAGAGAATGTTACTATGGCAATGCTTGTTAGTGTTCTAAAGGACCGAAAACTATGGAGCAAGGCTACAGATTATAATCAGACAAGTGGAAACATAAATTGCTGATTTATTTGCTTTTTATTCAATCTCATACCTTTGTTCTAATATCCATTCATTGAAAACAAAGCATAATGTTTATTGAAAACAAAATAGTTATTGTTTCCCTGTTAAACTGAATAGTTATAGAATAAATCGAGAAGTGTAAAAGATTACATTTAACCACTTGCCGACCAGCCGCCGTCATTGTACATCAGCTCGGGAACTGTATTTTTTGGCCAGTGGGGGAGCCAATCAGCAGGCCTGCCGGCCACCCGTGATCGTTCCCCACAGAGACAGAACAGGGATCTGCCTGTGTAAATAAAGCAGATCTCCATTCTGACAGGGGAGATCACACAGATCCTGTTTTTCTACTATGTAGGAAGACGGATCTGTGTGTTTCCACAGGCAGCCCATCTCCCATACAGTTAGAAAACACCTGCAGGGAACACATTTAACCCCTTGATCGCCCCTGATGTTAACCTCTTACCTGCCAGTGTCATTAGTACAATAACAGTGCATGTTTTTAGCACTGATAACTGTAAAAATGTCACTGGTTACCAAAAAAGTGTCAAAAATGTCAGTTAGGTGTCCGATCTGTCCGCCGCAATGTCGCAAATGCCATAAATCTATTCCCTATTCTGTAGATGCTATAACTTTTGCGCAAACCAATCAATATATGCTTACTTGTTTTAACAAAAATATGTAGAAGAATATATATCGGCCTAAACTGAGGAAGAAACATATTTTTTAAAATATTTTTTTGGGGGTATTTTTGATAGCAAAAAGTAAAAAATATTGCTTTTTTTCAAAACTGGCGCTCTTTTTTGTATATAGCGAAAAAAAATAAAAACCGCAGAGGTGATGAACTACAACCAAAAGAAAGCTCTATTTGTGGGGAAAAAGGGACATAAATGTTGTTTGGGTACAATGTTGCACGGCCGCGCAATTGTCAGTTAAAGCGACGCAGTGCCGTATCGCAAAACATGGCCTGGTCATTAAGGGCTAAATCCTTCCGGCCCTTAAGTGGTTAATTAACCCCTTCCCACCTGCAGTCTATATACAAACATTGCCTATAATGCTTGAATTAAGGCCCGTACACACGGTACAACTGTTGTACAACAACTGTCCTATGACAGCTTGTTGTACGATCATCTGACCGTTAGTATGAGCGATTACAACAGCCAACGTGCAACGGTCGTACAACAGAAGTTGGATGAGCAGACTAGAAAACTTTGGTTGTACAACAAGCGGTTGTACGACACCGTTGTATCGTTTGTACAGAGAAGTTGGCCCAACAAAGCTGTATGTGCAAAGCACGCATGCTCAGAAGTCAGGAACGCCCGGAATTGTCCGTTCGTGTAAACCTATGTTCCTAATTCACAAATCACATTCACCTGAACTTCCTCTTTATACGCTCGTAACACGTCACCGCGCTTGGCTTGGTCGTACGATCACTTAGTGCATGTCCGTATGCGAGACACAACAGCCAACATACGATTTAGGATGTCCAGTCGTACGACCGTCGCACCGTGTGTACGAGGCTTAAATGTTTTCTCCTATGAGAGCCAGCAGGGGACACTTGCTGTCAATCCTGGCAGTCCCTTCCCCACTGATGATGGGGAACAAATCAGAGTGTTTCTGATAATTCAATCTCTTTCAGCTCTGACACTGTGATCACCAGCCGGCTGAAAGTGAAAGCTGAATTATAATTTAAAACTCTTTTAGAATTTTGCACATTTGTCATCCTATACGGAAAACAGAGCATGACATTGCACACAGAGCAAAACATAACATTGTATCGGTGTCCTTAATTATTTCCCACCCAGCCTACAGTCACAAGACGGGTGAGCGGAGGCTCTCCCATCCATGGTGGACAGCATATTAAGTCCTCGCAGCCACGCGCCTCACCATTACTGGGCTCAGCGAATAAAATACCATTGTACTGAGCTGGTGCTGGTACCATGTGATTGCTGTGACTAATCACAGGACAGTTGTACTCAATGGATGACTTTCATTCATCACCATTCATTATGCACTATTGTGTTGATCTCTGTGATTTGTCACAGTGAACACATGGTAGAGACAGGGCCAAACACAGTGCATCTGTACCATGTGATAGCTGTGGTCAATCACAGCTTCAAAATACTAAATGAATGAATGGATGTGATTCATAAAATTGAGTGTTTATAATAGTGATCATCACTGTTATAAGCAACCATAGTGTGCAAAAGAAAACTCCTTGATCACTTCCCCAGAGTAGTACAGTGTCCCTATGGCAGTGGTTCTCAACTCCGGTTCTCGGGACCCACTAACAGTCCAGGTTTGCAGGATAACTTAAATGCATCACATGTGATATCATTTGCTGCTCAGTGATTTCAGTATTCTAGTCTGCATCTCCCCAAGGTAATACTTAAAATCTGGCCTGTTAGTGAGTCCCGAGGACTGGAGTTGAGAACCACTGCCCTATGGTAACAATGTGCTGCTCTGGTCACAGTATGTAGAAAAATGGTAAAAAAGAAAAAGGTAATTATTACTTTTTTTTTACATTCTCTCACCAGTCAGTGTCCCTGTTCACTGCCACACCAGTCACATGGTGATACTGCACTGCTCTGGTGAGAGTATGTAAAGAAAATTGTGAGAAACAAGTATTTATTTCATTTCTTCATTTTCCAAAAAATTGGGACAAAAAAATTGCAACTTCAAAGAACTCTCCATACCTCTTACTAAATACCTTAACTACTTCCCACCCAGCCTACTGGAAAAAGACGGCCGAGCAAAGGCTCTCCCATCCATGGTGGATGTCATATGAAGTCCTCTCAGCCATGCACCTCCCCACCACTGGGCTCAGCGAATAAAATATCATTGTACTGAGCTGCTGCTGGTACCATGTGATTGCTGTGACCAATCTCAGCAATCACAGGACAGTTGTACTCAATGAATGACTTTCATACATCACTATTCATTATGCACTATTTTGTTGATCTCTGTGATTGGTTACAGTGATCACAGGGTAGAGACAGGGCCAATCACAGTGCATCTGTACCATGTGATAGCTGTGGCCAATCACAGCTTTAAAAAAAACAAAATGAACGAATGGATGTGATTCATAAAAATGATTGTTTATAATAGTGATCATCACTGTTACAAGCAACCATAGTATGTTAAAAAAAAAAAACCCGATGACTTCCCAAGAGTAGTACAGTGTTCCTGTGGTAACAATGGTCTGCTCTGGTCACAGTATGTAAAAAAATGGTAAAAAAGAAAAAGGCAATTAATACTTTATTTGTACATACTCTCACCAGTCAGTGCCCCTGGTCACTGCCACACCTGTCATATGGTGATGCTGCACTGCTCTGGTGACAGTATCTAAAAAAAAAAGTGAGAAAAAAATATTTATTTAATTTTTCCAAAAAATTGTGACAAAAAAATTGCAATTTCAAAAAACTCACCATGCCTCTCACTAAATACCTTGGACTGTCTACTTTCCAAAAAGTGGTCATTTGGGGGGTATTTGTACTGTCCTGGCACAGGAAATGAGATAGGTCATCAGTACACCAGGATTGATCGATTTTCAAATATATATTCTATAGTTTGTGGTCTCTATAACTTTCCTACAGACTAAATAATATCATTTTCACAAAAGAAATGTAGCAGAATACAGTTAGGCCTAAATTTATGAAGAAGATCATTTATTTGCAAAATGTTATAACAGAAACAAAGAAGAACACGTTTTTTTTTTTTCAAAACTGTTTGTCTATTTTGGTCGTTTAGCAAAAATTAAAAAACCCAGTGGTGATTAAATCCCACCAAGAGAAAGCTCTATTTGTGTGAGAAAAATAATAAAAGTGTCATATGGGTAGGGTGTAGCATGACCGCGCAATTGTCATTCAGTGTGACAGCGCTGGAAGATGAAAATTGGCCTGGGCAGGAAGGGGGGTGGAAGTGCCCGGTATTGAGGTGGTAAAAAATGTATGAAAATTATTAAGGTGGACAAATAATTAGTCATAGAGTTATTGTTAAAGGATAGCTAAACCCTAAAATACATTTGCTACCAGAAATGCAATGTCTTTGTCCTCTGTGCCAAACTTACTTCACCCCCAAGCTATTTTCTGTCAACTACCAGTACCCCCGCCCCATATGAAATGGAGATGAAAAAATAAGGACATCCTCGATGAAAATTCATTACCCCAGATCACAGAAGACCAACTCCAAGCCCTGAATCAGTGTTGCCAACCTCCTGCAGCTTTTTTTACTGGCAAAACATGGAAAATTTACTGGCGGAGCACATTTTTTACTGGCAACCTGAAAATATACTGAACTCCTATTAACCACTTCAATACTGGGCACTTAAACCCCCTTCCTTCCCGGACCAATTTTCAGCTTTCAGCGCTGTTGCAGTTTGAATGACAATTGCGTGGTCATGCGACACTGTACCCATATGAAATTTTTATCATTTTTTTCACACAAATAGAGCTTTCTTTTGGTGGTATTTAATCACCCCTGGGTTTTTTTATTTTTTGCGCTATAAATTAAAAAAAGACAAAAAATTTTCAAAAACAATGCATTTTTCTGCGTTTCTGTTATAAAATTTTGCAAATAAGTAATTTCTCTTGATAAATTTTGACCAAAAATCATACTGCTACATTTCTTTGGTAAAAATAACCCAAATTGGAGTTTATTTGGTGTTGGCGGACAGACAGATGTGACGGGGACTGTGACAGATGTGACGGTGACATACAGATGTTTTGTGTATGGTGACAGATGTTTGAGGACTGTGAC
>BLSH010212820.1:550980-563236 GCA_018402905.1 Glandirana rugosa
AAGTCTCTCACACTACCCGCGTAAGTCCCGTCACAACGGTTGGCGGTCATTTAAATGACTGTCAAACATGTTTAGTCACTAAAAATGTTGACAGATATTTATAGTCCCAGACTATTAAACAGTACGACACGACTGAAAAATGCACATTTGGCCCGGTGCCCGCGCTGCGAGCCCCCGTTCTGCAGGACGTATATATACGTCCTGTCAGAACGGGGAAGCTCCCACCCGGCCGTATATGTACAGTGGCCGGGTGGGAGGTGGTTAAAAACTAAGACAGTTGATATTTAAACACAACATGGAAACACTGACAATACCCATATCAAGTAGTTTGCCCGGTTTACACGTAAAAAGTCAGCACAGCATGACAAATTATCAGACCCTGATATTTATAGACAGTTGTAAAAATCACTGATTTGTACAAACTGTCAGTAAATTTACTGGCGGTTGGCAACACTGCCCTGAATGCGCCCATCACACTCTCTGAACTATCGAAAATCATAGCTTCCCTGCCTAATGGGAAATCCCCAGGCCCAGACGGCCTTCCCAATGAATACTATAAATTATTTAAAGATGAACTAAATCCACACCTCTTAAGGGCCCTTACTAAAGCTACCCACACCTCTTCATCACCGCTAGAGATGTTGAGAGCATACCTTGTCACGCTTCCTAAACCGGGTAAAGACCCAACGACTCCAAGTAATTTTCGACCAATATCTTTATTAACCACTTTCCAACCAGGCCAATTCTGACATTTCTCTCCTACATGTAATAATCATCGTTTTTTTGCTAGAAAATTACTCAGAACCCCCAAACATTATATATATATATTTTTTAGCAGAGATCTTAGGGAATAAAATGGTGGTCATTGCAACTTTTTATGTCACGCGGTATTTGGAAAAAAAAAGTTTCATGAATTTAAAAAAAAACAGAACAGTAAAGTTAGCCCAATTTTTTTGTATATTGTGAAAGATAATGTTACGCCTAATAAATAGATACCCAACATGTCACGCTTTAAAATTGCGCCCACTCAGGAAATGGCGCCAAACTTTGGTACTTAAAAATCTCCATAGGTGATGTGTTAAACATTTTTACTGGTTACATGTTTAGAGTTACATTGGAGGTCTTGGGCTATAATTATTGCTCTCGCTCTAACGCACGTGGCTATACCTCACATGTGTGATTTGACCAAACGTTTACATATGCGGGCGCGACTAACGCGTGCGTTCGCTTCTGTGCGCGAGCTCGCGGGGACGGGGAGCTTTAAATTTTTTTTTTTTTTAATTATTTATTTTACCTTTATTTTTTTATTTTTTACACTTTCTCTTTCAATTTTTTTTTTTGATCACTTTTATTCCTATTACAAGGAATGTAAACATCCCCTGTAATAGGAATCTTGCATGACAGGTCCTCTTTATGGGGAGATATGGGGTCAATAAGACCTCACACCTCCCCTCTAGGCTGGAAAGACCGAGATCTGAAAAAAAAAACGAGCAATCTCGGTCTTTTCCGCCGAGTAAACCGTCATTGTTTACATCACGTCACCCGGACGTGACGTCATACGTCATGCTCGGGCCTCCGAGGCGCATTGAGATGACTGGTGACCATCTGGTCATCAGTCATCACTACGCACAGCAACCGCCGGCCATGGAGGGCGGTGGGAGGGGGGGCGTCCCCTCCCGCTGCCGATAAGAACGATCAAGCAGCTGAACTGCCGCTATGATCGTTCTTATGGTGCAGGGAATCGCCGGCGGAAAAAAATGATACCTGAATGATGTGGGTAGGTGCCGGCATCATTCAGATATCCCCACTCAAAGACAAGGACGTCTTTAGACGTCCGGCGGTGGGGAAGTGGTTAAACTGTGACGTCAAAATATTTGCTAAATTACTTGCTAAAAGAATTATGAAAGTTCTACCCTCATTGATCAAGAGGGACCAAACGGGGTTTGTGACGGGACGCCAAACGGTGGATGCAACTAGACGGGTTATCAATGTGATCCACCATGCTGAAAAGACCAGAACGCCTTCTCTGCTTCTAGCTTTGGACACAGAGAAGGCATTCGACAGGGTGCACTGGTGTTACGTGTCCGCAGTGTTGTCGAAATCTGGGTTTTCAGGACACATTAAATCAGCCATATCCTCCCTGTATTCACACCCATCAGCGCAAGTATACACCACAGGAGCAATTTCCAAGCCTTTTGAAATTTCTAACGGGACGAGGCAAGGATGCATGAAGGTAAAAAACCTTCAGGACCAGTTCTTTCTGCATCAAAAAACGCATGGATAGTAGGTTATATGGTTTTCAATGGCATAGTTCACATCAGTGCGGTCAGCTCCAGTTCATTCCAGTTCCAGGAAAAAAGTAGAACATGCTGAATTTTTTTCTGCACAGAACTGTACTTGAACGTACTAAAATGCACCAAAAATGCACTGGAACACACATGTCCTTACTTAGGGCCAGTTCACACCACATGCAGTCCAGTGCGTTTTTTTTCTGCATCAAAAACGCATGGAAAGTAGGTTGTATGGTTTTCAATGGCATAGTCCACGCCATTGCTTGCAGTTCCAGCGCGTTCCGGTTCCAAAAAAAGTAGATCATGCTGCATTTTTCCTGCACTGGCCTGTAGAGGAACGCTGTAAAATGCATCAAAAATGCACCGTAACGCACCTAAATGCACCAAAAATGCATTGGAACACACCTATCCTTATTTAACCACTTGCCGACCTCCTCGCGTAGAAAGACAGCGGCAAAGTGGCTCTACTGTGCAAATCGGCGCCTATAAACGTCGATTTGCGCAGCCGCAGTTGCGGACGGGCACGCTCTGTCGACGGCGCGCTCTTGTGCCAGCCGCATGCTGGGTGAGTGTGGTGGAGGGTTGGGCGGACTCGATGTCCACCGACGACCTGCGATCGCCTTCTACAGAGGAAAACATGGAACCGCCGATGTAAACACGGCGGTTCCCCGTTCTGACAGGCGGCATGACAGAGATCTACTTATCCCTGTCATCGGAATCAGTTAGATCTGTCATGCCCCTGCCAGCCTAGCCCCCATACAGTTATAACAAACACAGGGAACAGCGTTAACCCCTTCCCTGCCAGTGACATTTACACAGTAATCAGTGGCTATTTTTAGATCTGGGCGCTGTATAACTGTCAGTGTTCCCAAAAAAGTGTTAAAAATGTCCGATCTGTCCGCTGCAATATCGCAGTCCCGATAAAAATCGCAGATCACCGCCATTACCAGTACAAAAAAAATTTATAGAAATCAATTCTCATGGTTTGTAGACGCGATAACTTTTGCACAAACAAATCACTAAATGCTTTTTGCGACTTTATATATCAAAAATATGAGGAAGAATATATATTAAACTGTGTATTTTAGCAAAAAGTAAAAAATATATTTTTTTTTCAAAATTGTCGCTCTTTTTTTGTTTATAGCACAAAAAATAAAAACCACAGAGGTGATCAAATACCACCAAAAGAAAGCTCTATTTGTGGAAAAAAAAAAAATCAATTTAGTTTGGGTACAACGTCGCACGACCGAGCAATTGTCAGTTGAAGAGACGCAATGCCGAATCGCAAAAAGTGCTCAGGTCAGGAAGGGGGTAAATCCTTCCGGGGCTGAAGTGGTTAAGGTCAAGAAAAAAGAGGGGCAAAAACGCATCAAAAACGTGCATGCTGAAAAGCATCTGGAACACATCCGGACTGCGTTTTAAGGGTGTGAACTGACCCTTAAGGTTAAAAAAAAGAGGTCAAGAAACGCACTGGTAAACATCAAAAACTCATCAAAAAATGCACATGCAGAAAAGCATCGTACTGCTTTTTATAGTGTGAACTGGCCTGGCCCTCAGTGTGCAGCTCCCCCCTCAGCCCCCCAATACTTACCTAAGCCCAATCTCAATCCAGCGATGTGCATGAGACCCAAAGCTCTCCCGGGTCTCTACCTTGTGATTGGCTGAGATGTAGCAGCAAGAGCCATCGGCTCAATCACAGCCAGTGAGGTGAGAGCGGGGGTGGGGCTGAGCCACAATCTCTTGTCTTGTCTTATGGACGTAGAGAGCTGTCTCAGGAGCAAGTGCACTTGCTATGGGGGCATTCAGCAAGGGGGAGGGGCCCAGAGCGCCGGCAGGGGACCTGAGAAGAGGAGGATCGGGGCTGCTCTGCAAAACCATCGCACAGAGCATGTGAGTATGACATGTTTGTTATTTTTTAAAATAAAAAATGTTCCTCTACAATTACTTTAGGACGGCACCCATTGAAATGAATGTGTTTTGACCTGTCATGCGACTTTCTGTGTCACATGTTGCAGCAAGTCACATGAGAAGTCGCAACAGTGTGAACCAGGGCCTAGGGAAAAAAACTTGTGTTTTTATCCAGCCGTGTGAAGAGGAAGCACTTTTTTTTTTTTCGCATTTCCCACGCACAAGAAATATTGGTATGGCATAATTCATTTTAATTGATAGAGTTCTGTGAATGAATGAATTACAAGTCCTGTCCGGCACCGAGGCAGACTTAAGCCTCATACACACGGGGCGACGATCGTACGTACGATCGTCTCAAATCGTATGTTGCATAATGTAACTTGCATACTGACTGCACTACACGTTCGTACGACCGCATAAAGAACGTTCAGGTGCATGTAATTAGCATCCGGCCGTTCCTGACTTGGAGCATGCGTGTTTTGCACAATACAACTTGTTGTACCAACTTCTCTGTACACACGATACAACGGTCGTATGAACGCTTGTTGGTATGACCAAGTTTTCTAGTCTGCTCATACAACTCCCTTGTACGACCGTCGTATGCCGGCTGTTCTAATCGCGCATACGAACGATCGATTCCGCATACAACGGTCGTTCATACGAACTGTTGTATACGATCGTTGTCCCGTGTGTACGAGGCTTTATAGTTCTCAATCAACTGTGAGAGCACTGATGAGCGTCCCTGCAATTCAGTAACTGTCTGCCCATACAGGAGGTACGGGCAGGCAGCTGTGTTGAGTGTCTGCAGGAGCCTGACATTGCACCCATCATCTGCTGATCACGGGCGCAATGCTCTGCAGGCTCCTTAAAAATAAAAAAAATGATAATAATACATGTGCATTTATTTTATTTTATTTTTTTAAATAAGTGAATTTAGCCTTTCATTTAGTTTAAGTAGATCTAAATATAATTACTTAAATCTCATGTTAATGTCATTTCAAAGGTTATTTTCAATTTGTATTTAAAAATGCAGCCTTAATTAAAGTGTCATTAAACCCACAGCCACACTTTCACACATATTATGACATAATATAGCAGCATAAACCACTGTAATTAGAACAAAATAATAAAAAAAAAAAAAATCAGCAATAAAAAGTTTCAAATAACTTATTTTATTCTCTCTATATATATGCAAGTTATTTGACATTTATTCACTTGCACTGCACTGTGCAATCAGTGGGCAGAGCAAGCAGTAAACCTCTGATGTATCCGGCAGACATCACTGTAATCAGTTTTGTTTTCCCTCGGTCACCCAGTGTGGATTGCGGCTGTTGTGATCACCTTGTTTAATTTAAAAAAAAAAAGTATTCTACATTTAAAAATAATTGGTAATCAATTGTTTTAGCCATCATTCTCATCTAAAGTAGCAACTGTAATATAAAAAAAATGAATAATAATAATTTTTTGTATTGCAGATAGACATGTGCAGAACAGAAAAATTAATTTTGGTTTGTTGTGGATAGATTCGTTATGGTACCAATTTTCATTTCATTTTGTTTTCTTTATTCATTTTCTAACAAATTCCAATTTTTCAGAACGATTCGGATTTGGATCAGTCGAAAAATGATCGACCAATTTGAATTCTGTGTGAAAAATAGTTGGCTGTTAATGAGCGGGCTGGGAAGCCAGGCGATGCGTCCTTAACTACCAATGACTTATTAGCTGTCAGCGGGCTTCCCCACTGACAGCTGAAATGTAAACAAAAGAATGCCAGCAATGATACATTTAGAAAAAAAAAGCGTGGGGTCCCCCCTAATCCATACCAGGCCCCTCGGGTTTGGTATGGATTTTAAAGGGAACCCCATGCCAAAATTAAAAGAAAAAACAATGTGGCGTCCCCCAAAATACATACCAGACCCTTACCTGGGCATGCAGCCTGGCAGGCCAGGAAAGGGGGGGGTGAGGGAGCGCCCCCCAAACCATACCAGGCCACATGCCTCCAAACCATCTTGTCCCTCTGTTAAGGGGGACAAGGGCCTCTTAACCGTAATCCTGGGTGGTGGTTGTAGGGGTCTGTGGGCGGGGGGGGGCTTATTGGAGTCTGGAAACCCCATTTAACATGGGGGCCCCCAGATCCGTCCCCTGAGTGTGAATGAGTATGGCTAACCCATTCACTCAAAAAGTCCTTTATTAACCACTTGCCGACCGCAATCTGACGGCGACAGAGTGGCTCGTTATCGCAAACCGCCGTCATATGATAGTGGCTGCGATAACTAGTGCTGTGAGCGTGCGCACACCCACACTCAATGCGTGGGTAGGGTGGACTCGATCGCCACCGGCTACCCGCGACGGCCCCCCCCCCCGCAGTGAGAGAACGGAGGTGGGTGTAAGTAAACACGGATCTCCGTTCTCATAGATGGGGAAGGGCTGTGATCACAGGCTTCCTGTATATGGAAGCCGTGATCACACTCCTCCTCCTGCCAGCCCAGCCCCCATACAGTTAGAACACGCCCAGGGAACACAGTTAACCCTTAGAGGTTAACCCCATTCACTGCCAATGGCATTTACACAGTAATCAGTGCATTTTTATAGCACTGATCGCTGTATAAATGCCAATGGTCCAAAAAAAGTGTCAAAATGGTCCGACATGTCGGCTGCAATATCGCAGTACCACTAAAAATCGCAGATCGCTGTCATTACTTGTAAAAAATAAAAAAAAAATAAAAACCCCAGAAATGAATTCTCATCATCCGTAAAAGCGGCAACTTTTGCGCAAACCAATCAATAAACGCCATTTTTTTTTTACCAAAAATATGAGGAAGAATATAAATCGGCCAAAAACTATGGAAAAAAATGTTTTTTATATATTTTTTTTGGATTTGTATTTTAGCAAAAAGTAAGACATTTGGGTTTTTTTGCAAAATTGTCGCTCTTCTTTTGTTTATAGCGGTGATCAGAAATGACGGAGAGGGGATCAAATACCACCAAAAGAAAGCTCTATTTATGGGGAAAAAAGGACGCAAATTTTGTTCGGGTACAACGCTGCACGACCGCGCAATTGTCAGTTAAAGCGACACAGCGCCGAATCGCAAAAAGTGCTCTGGTCCTAAAGTGGGAAATCCTTCCGGGGCTGAAGTGGTTACATTGGTGGTCAGTGAGGCTGGAAAAAGACACAAGTCAGTATTACGTTGTATATCCCCCAATGTTATGGTCCCTTAGGTGTGCATCTAATAGTTTTTTAAAATTATCTAGACTCCCAGCAGAAACCACTGTTTTTGGAAGAGAATTCCACATTCGCACTGCTCTTACCGTAAAGAAACCCCTACGCATCTTAACGTTAAACCACCTTTCTTTCATTCTCAGTGAATGGACGCGTGTCTTCGTGTTTTCCCTTGCGCTGAATAGTTTTGTCCCTATAGTGGGGTCAGCAGTACAGTATTTGTACATTGAAATCAAATCACCTCTCAAGCGTCTTTTCTCCAGAGAGAACAAGTTCAGTGCTTGTAATCTTTCCTCATAACTTAGGTCCTCTAATCCCTTAATTAGCTTTGTTGCCATTCTCTGAACCCTTTCCAATACCTGGACATCCTTCCTGAGGACTGGTGCCCAGAACTGGACGGCATACTCCAGGTGCGGCCTCACCAGAGACTTGTATAATGGGAGAATTATTTATTTATCCCTGAAGTTAATCCCTTTTTTGATGCATGCCAACACTTTGTTAGCTTTGCTTGCAGCAGCTTGGCATTGCATGTCACTGCTGAGCCTGTTCTCTACTAGGACCCCTAGGTCTTTTTCCATCCTTGATTCCCCCAGGGGCTCTCCCCCTAGTGAGTAATTTGCTTTCATGTTCTTGGTACCCAAATGCATTATCTTACATTTTTCTGGTTAAAAAATAAAATAAAAAATGTCCCCAGTGTGTACAGTAGATCCATTGTCAATGATGATGTTCACCACACTGCTGGACCCGAAAAAAGAAGAATCTCATCTGATCTCATTGACGGCTCCCGCCATCTCCCTGCTCTGCTGTCTGACATTTCTTAAGTAACCAAGGGGCGGGATCACTCGATGACATCATCAAGCGAGCCCACCCTCTTGTGACATCATCGACCCAGCATGTCTTGGTCGATGACATCACAAGAAGGCAGGGTCTCTCGGTGAAGTCTGGCTGTGCGGCGGGCGTTGTGATTGACAATGTATCTAAACAGGGGGGATGTTTATTTTGATTTTCGATTTTTTAATAATGGGCTTGTCAAAAACTTGTGTTGTGTCTTTACTGTCTTTGCTGACCTTTCTAACTCTTTTAGTGAATGGGTATTTATTCACATAGGGGGGCGGGATCGCGGGGCTTACGGATTCTGTTAAGCTCCCCATCTGCAGACCCCCGCAACCCCCACCCCCAGGGTTGTGGTGAAGAGGCCCTTGTCCTCATCAATTACATTTCATCACAATATGTCTTTTTATCATATTTGTTTTTTTTTTTTTCACAAAAGCGGAGTTACCCTTTAATGAGATACACAAATTATTTTTTTTTGGGGGGGGGGGATTAAAGACACTTCAAGAAAACTGTTACTGATCCTGCTGTGACCATCCTTGTTTAGTGACTTTCTGTTATGGCAGTGATTCTCAACTCCGGTCCTCGGGACCCACTAACAGGCCAGGTTTGCAGGATAACTGAAATACATCCCAGGTGATATCATTTGCTGCTCAGTGATTGCAGCATTCTAGTCTGCATCTCCCCAAGGTAATACTGAAAATCTGGCCTGTTGGTGGATCCTGAGGATAGGAGTTGAGAACCACTTTGTTATGGGGTGATAACTGTCTTCCGGTTTACTCCTTCATTGTCACCCTACTTGACGCTACAGGTGACTCTACACATTGCCTCTATTAATAAACCGGTCCAGAGCAATGACATATAGCCGATGCTGGGACTAGTGCATGTGGACAGAAAGGGGTTGATTTACTAAAATCTGGTGAGCTGTGTATAGAAACCAATCAGCTTCCAGGTTTTATTGTTAAAGCTTAATTGAACAAGCTGAAGTTAGAAGCTGATTGGCTACCAAGCACAGCTGCACCAGATTTTGCACTCTCCAGTTTTTAGTAAGGCACCTTTTACTTTAGGGTGACTCCAAAGTAGCATGATTTCAAGTGCGACTTTGGAGCAGGACTTTTGGTGCGACTTTGATCAGACTTTAGATTCTCTGGACCAAAGTCGGACCAAAGCAGTGCAGGAACTTTTTCTGAAGTTACAGATACTTCTGTAGTGTCAGTAAGAACAGCTCTCATAAAAAAAAAAAATTGAATTTCACCTGTCCTGCGACCAGGGGTCGCACAAGTGTGAAAGGAGCCTAAATCAACCTCAAAGTGTCTGAAAGAGAGTTGAGGATATCAGCAGCACTGGGATGCAACATAAGTTTATACAGCATAGCATTATTCAAAAAAATAGTGTAGCGCTAAATAATAAAAATCAGAATCAATAGATATATCAAAAATACATACAATAATGATTTATGTGAGAAAAAAACATATATCACTCTAATACGTGCTTAAATCGTGAAAATTCCATAAAACTCAGTAAAAAACATCAGAATTAATAAACATATATCAGTCCAAAAAACGTGCTTGAATAGTGAATTATTCAAAAAAAATTCCATGAAATTCAGATAGAAAGGTTGGGTTTGCGAGAAGGGGTCCATAGACAGACAGATCTGATAAGGAGAACCCAATCGTGGAAAGTAGAGAGGTATCACACGTATGCTTATAAAATCCTTCACCAGCCTCACTGGCCTCTCACCTTAAAGTAAAGATAAACTCGCTTGTTTCCCCACTCAGGGGTGCATCATCTCAATACCACTCGGTCTCCAACTCGATCAAAATAGCTCCATCATTCCCATGATTAGCAAACCGGCATATAAAAAAAGAGCAGAGATCTAATGCTCTCAGTTTAAAACAATTTATTGCCCCATAAAACAAATTAAAAAACTTACGAGATCCAGCACTATAAAGCCGTGCGAGCTGATAAAGCGTGTATTGCAATAGCAGCAATGAGACATGTAAGCACAGGCTCCTCCCCCTATACGTGTGTCGTCACCTCATTGGACTTCCTCAGTAAGGGGTTCCTTACTGAGGAAGTCCAATGAGGTGACGACACGCGTATGTGTGATTAGAACAGCCGACATAGGGCGGTCATACAAGGGGAGTTGTATGAGCAGACTAGAAAACTTGGTCGTACCAACAAGCGGTCATACGACCGTTGTATCGTGTGTACAGAGAAGTTGGTACAACAAGTTGTATTGTGCAAAACACGCATGCTCAGAAGTCAGGAACGGGCAGATGCTAATTACATGCACCTGAACGTTCTTTATGTGGTCGTACAATCGTGTAGTGCAGTCAGTATGCAAGTTACATTATCCAACATACGATTTGAGACAATCGTACGTATGATCGTCATCCCGTGTGTACGAGGCTTTACAGTTTTTAATTTGTTTATAGTGGTCCAATATAGACATGTGAAATTTTGTTTCATTCCTAATTCATTTTTAAGTGAATTTAGACAAATTTGTTAATTCGGAGATATCCGAATTAACGAAAACCCGTTTAACAAATTTTTCTGAATATTCGTAAATTCGAATATTCGAAAATGTGTTAATTCGTAAATTAAAAAATTTGTAAATTCGGAAATCTGAAATAATAACTAACTAATAATAACTTAACTATTACCAACTATTAAATTATAGGTATTGGAATTTCCTTTCAAGTTTGGTTGTTTGTAAACGTAATGAATACGAATTTATGCGAAGTTACGAATTATCCGAAATAAAGAATGCCGTAACGAATATAATAACAATAATAACTTTTTTTATTATTATTTATTAATAATTTGTTCCATTCCTTTTGTCTACATAGTTAGTCAGGTTGAAAAAAGTCCATCGAGTTCAAGCAATCTAGTTCAATCTAGTTTAGATGTGGCATTTGTTATTTCGGATAATTTGTAACTTTGCATAAATTCGTATTCATTACGTTCACTAACACCCAAACACAAAAGGAAATTTCAATACCTATAATTTAATAGTTGTTATTAGTTAGCCAGTTATTATTTAGAGTTTTCAGATTTTCTTTCTTATTTTCGATTTTCTGATTTTCAAATTTACAAATTTACGAATTTTCTAATTTACGGATTTTAACCGGTTCCCGACCGCACACCGTGTTTTTACGGCGGCAGTCGGGGAGCCCTGCGCGAATCGCCGTAAATAAGCGGCGATCTGCAATCAGCCACCAGGGGGCGCGCGCACCCGCCGCACTCCTGGGGAGTGTGCCCGCGGCTCGGGCAGACCCGATGTCCGCCGGCAAGCTGCGATGAGTGGCTACAGGGAAAGTACGGGGAACCGCCGATGTAAACACGGCGGTTCCCCGCTCTGTCAGTGGGGTATGAGAGATCTACTGATCCCTGTCACTGGGATCAGTTAGATCTCTCATGCCCATGTTAGCCCAACCCCCCCACAGTAAGAACACACCCAGGGAACACAGTTAACCCCTAGCTCTCCCCCCCAGGTTAACCCCTTCACTGCCAATGACATTTATACAGTAATCAGTGGACATTTAAATTTTTGATCGCTGAATAAATGTCATTGGTCCCAAAAAAGTGTCAAAAATGTCCGACATGTCCGCCCCAATATCGCATTACCGCTAAAAATCGCAGATCGCCGCCATTACTAGTAAAAAATAAAAAAAAATAAAAACCCCAGAAATGAATTCTCACCATCCGTAAACGCGGCCACTTTTGCGCAAACCAATCAATAAACGCCGATTGCAATTTTTTTTATCGCAAATATGAGGAATTTTATAAATCGGCCAAAAACGGTGAAAAAAAATGTTTTTTTATATTTGTTTTTTGGATTTGAATTTTAGCAAAAAGTAAGAAATGTGGGTTTTTTTGCAAAATGGTCGCTCTTCTTTTGTTTATAGCGGCGATAAGAAATGACGCAGAGGCGATCAAATACCACCAAAAGAAAGCTCTATTTGTGGGAAAAAAAGGACGCAAATTTTGTTTGGGTACAACA
>BLSH010212820.1:563246-576731 GCA_018402905.1 Glandirana rugosa
CGCGACGCAACGAAATTGACTGTTAACGCTCCAGCACGTTACAACATGGGTTTGTTTTAAACGCAGGAAAAAAAGGGTGTTTATCTCGAAAGAAAACCACCATAAACTAGCGGAGACGCAGTAAAGAATAGCGGCGATATTTGTTTTCTTCTCGCTGGTAAAACGTTTTTTTGGGTGTAAAGAATGAAAAACGATTTTAAGTTTAGGTAAACCCCAGAAATGAATTCTCACCATCCGTAAACGCGGCCACTTTTGCGCAAACCAATCAATAAACGCCGATTGCAATTTTTTTTATCGCAAATATGAGGAATTTTATAAATCGGCCAAAAACGGTGAAAAAAAATGTTTTTTTATATTTGTTTTTTGGATTTGAATTTTAGCAAAAAGTAAGAAATGTGGGTTTTTTTGCAAAATGGTCGCTCTTCTTTTGTTTATAGCGGCGATAAGAAATGACGCAGAGGCGATCAAATACCACCAAAAGAAAGCTCTATTTGTGGGAAAAAAAGGACGCAAATTTTGTTTGGGTACAACATTGCACGACCTCGCAATTGTCAGTTAAAGCAACGCAGCGCCAAATCGCAAAAAGTGCTCCGGTCCTAAAGCTGCAAAACCTTCCGGTTGGTAAGTGGTTAAAATTTACGAATCAACAAATTTACGAATTGCGATCATAACAATTGACCCAAAAAAAAACAGACGAATGAAACTAAAACAAATACATTTTTCAGCAGTGCACATGTCTAGTCAAATACAATTGATGAGAATATACCGTATATATATATATATATATATATATATATATATATGTTTGTGTGTGTATCTTACATATTCAAAATTGACCTTATTTTATATCGCATACAAATCTAAAAAAACCATCAGAAGATCATCAAGCCAATATTCTATTTCAAGTAAAAGCACACAAATAACTGCAATAAAATGTCTCAAAAAATATATGAAATAAATAATCTAATTTACCTAAAAATACCCTTCAACAAGGTCCCTGTCTAAGTACATGATTAAATATATACATATCACACATGATCACCCATGAAATAAATCATAAATACTGCCAATATTAAGTCTAATATCCAAAAGCAAGAATACTGAACTCACAATCCATCATACACATAATAGGTGTTCGTTGTCCTTTGCAAATATATATATCATAATTATGTAAAATATTTCCTGAAAAGTTCATATTCATCCAACTGGAAACATCAGCGATCTCCTGCTGTCCGCTGATATGGTCTCCATATGTGGGAAAATTAAGGCACAAGTGAGAATAAAAGACTAAGAACATGCAGTGCTTTTCTATTTATGTATGGAGGCTTTAAAGTGGATCCAAACTCAAAAAAAATGAAGATATGCTTTATATATCTTATTATAGAGAACATTGTGTAGGGAGGGAGCATTTAGACATGTGGATAGAATTGCCTGGAAAAATTACCTTTTATTTTGAATTTATCCGAAAAAATATACTTCCTGCTAAGGGATGTGCCGAACATACCTGGACTCTGTTCAAGGCGGGTTGGCAGAACATTCTTTGTCAATTTTTCTATCGCACTCCTTCCTGGAAAATAGGCTCTTATGTTGGTGGGTGCTGCAACGAAAACCAGCTGGGTCCTGGAAATGTCATGCAAGTGTACATATTCATCAGCACACTGTGGATCCTCGTCCAAAGTCTTCTTTATTGAAAAGATCACATCACAGAAAAGTGCAACGTTTCGGAGCCGCGCAGGGCCCCTTCATCACATGCCTGACGAAGGGGCCCTGCATGGCTCCGAAACATTGCACTTTTCTGTGATGTGATCTTTTCAATAAAGAAGACTTTGGACGAGGATCCACAGTGTGCTGATGAATATGTAGACTGGGTTGGCAGAACATGACTTCAGCTTGGATGCAGAATGCAAACCCCGCTGAATTCAATGGGAGCCAAATGGTAAAAAAAATGAGGGCTATTTTCTGGACAAATAGGCAAAGGATTGTCAAACAAATATTGTGGGGGCCTGAACACTGCCCTGGGGAACATGCACCAGAGGAAAAAAAATCTATTTAGCCTAGAGTGGTAATTTTAATAATGCTTTAAGGTCAAAATTAAACATGAAAATTCCTTTAAATAACATGCCTGGGAGGTGCCCTTAACCTGCCTATGAGGTGTACAATGTATTCAGCCTACTTCGTAAAAACTGACATTTACAAAGAAAAAAAATACTGTTTAATTTGCTGGATTTGAACATTCTTAAACCATTTAGTAAATATGCCTTCAAGTCTCTACTCAGGCAAAGAGACAACCTTTGGCCTCCACTGTTGCTTGTGCTCCCTTTAAGGAAATAACTATGCACAGCTTAAGACCTGAATGAAAATTCCTACCCTTGCATGTTTATGATACAAGAGTTTGAATATAATTAATTTGGACTGTATATGTTCTGTTTTTGATGCTTACCTCCTTGCACATCAAGTCTCTACTCAAGCAAAGAGCCAACCTTTGGCCACCACTCTTGGATGAGCTGCCTATAGGGAAATAACTCCTTCTACACAGCTTAGGAACTGACTAAAAATTCCTACTCTTGAAATGTTTTGGATGCTTGTGATACAAGAGACTGACCATAAATAAATCTGGACTGTATATGTTCTGGTTTTGGTACTTTCCTTCTTCCATACCATGTCTCTAATTGAGCAAAAAGCTGACTTTGACCACTGCTCTTGGATGAGCTACCTAAGGGAAATAACTCCTTCTATATAGCTTAAGACCTGACTGAAAAGTCCTACCTTTGAAGCTTGTGGGATGTATATGAAGCTCAAGTCTGAATATGCACTATATTGTCAAAGGTATTGAGGCACCTGCCTTTAGACGCACATTAACTTTAACTACTTCAGATCCGCGCTATTGCCGAAGTACGGCTCCAGTGCGGATCTGAATTTCCGGGATGATGTCCATGGACATCGTCCCCTGTGTTTGCTCCCGGAGCGCACTCGGCGCGTGGGCGTGCCCGAGGGGCGGGTGGACTCGATGTCCACTCGTGACCCGCAATCGCCTGACAGAGTTGCAGAACGGGGAACCGCCTGTGTAAACACGTGACAGGGGACATGACAGATCTACTGATCCCTGTCACTGGGATCAGTGAGGTCTGTTATGTCCCGGCCAGCCCATCCCCCACACAGTTAGAACACACCCAGGGAACACAGTTAACCCCTTCACTGCCCCCTTAGTGTTAACCCCGTCACTGCCAATGACATTTATACAGTAATCAGTGAATATTTAAATTTCTGATCGCTGTATAAATGTCATTGGTCCCAAAAAAGTGTAAAAAATGTCCGACATGTCCGCTGCAATATCGCAGTCCGGATAAAAATTGCAGATCGCCGCCAATACTAGTAAAAAAAAAATAATAATAATAAAAACGCCATAAATCAGTTCCCCAAGTAAGAAATATTGTTTGTTTTGCGAAATTGTCGCTCTTTGTTTGTTTATAGCGGCAATCAGAAATGACGCAGAGGTGATCAAATACCACCAAAGGAAAGCTCTATTTGTGGGAAAAAAATAATACAAATTTTGTTTGGGTACAACGTCGCAGGACCGCGCAATTGTCATTCAAAATGCAACAGCGTTGAAAGCCGAAAATTGGTCTTGGCAGGAGGGTGGTTTAAGTGCCCAGTAAGCAAGTGGTTAAAGGCATCTCAGTATTAGTTCATAGGGTTCAATATTGAGTTGGCCCACCCTTTCAGCTATAACAGCTTCAACCCTTCTGGGAAGGCTGTCCACAAGGTTTAGGAGTGTCTATGGGAATTTTTGACCATTCTTCCAGAAGTGCATTTGTGAGGTCAAGCACTGATGTTGGAAGAGAAGGTCTGGCTTTGTGCACTGGTCCAAATTATTTGGTGGTATGAGGTTGTTGTTCAGGGGTTGAGTTTGGCTCCTTAGTTCCAGGGAAGGGAACTCTTAAGGCATCAGCATACCAAGACATTTTGGATAATTTTGTGCTCCCAACGTTGTGGGAACAGTTTGGGGATGGCCCCTTCCTGTTCCTACATGATTGCGCACCAGTGCACAAAGCAAGGTCCATAAAGACATGGATGAGCGAGTTTGGGGTAGAGGAACTTGACTGGCCTGCACAGAATTCTGACCGCAACCCGATAGAACACCTTTGGGATGAATTAGAGCAGTGATTGCGAGCCAGGTCTTCTCGTTCAACATCAATGCCTGACCTCACAAATGTGCTTTAGGAAGAATGGGCAAATCTTCCCATGGACTCTTGGAAAACTTGTGGACAGCCCTCCCAGAAGAGTTGAAGCTGTTATAGCTGCAAAGGGTGGGCCAACTCAATATTGAACTCTACGGACTAAGACTGGTATGCCATTAAAGTTCATGTGTGTGTAAAGGCAAGCGTCCCAATACTTTTGTGTTTTGTCAACATAGTGTCATTAAATCTAAATTGTATATGTTCTGTTTTTGGTGCTTTCCTCCTTGCACACCATGGGGTTGATTTACTAATGGCAAATAGACTGTGCACTTTGCAGTGGCTCCAGATTCTAGTAAATGAGCAGAAGCTCTGCTGACTTCCGTCATCCAATCACGTGCAAGCAAAAATGCTATTTTTTTTTTTTTCCTTGCACGTGATTGGGTATTCTTTGCACAGTGAAGCATTACCTCATTTACTAAGCTCTGGCGCAACTGCACTTTGCACAGTCCACAATGTTTTTGCCTTAACTAAATCAGCCCTCGCGTCTTTGGCCGCCACACTTGGGTAAACTGCCTATAGGGAAATAACCCTGTCTACACAGTTTAAAATCTAACTTAAAATTGCTACTCTTGAAATGTGTTGGATTTTTATGATACATGAATCTGAATATAATCAAATCTGGACAGCATATGTGCTATTTTTGAAGCTTTCCTCCTTGCACACCAGGGGGTTAATTTACTCAAGCTGGAGAGTTCACAACCTGGTACAGCTCTGTATAGAAACCAATCAACTTCCAGTTTTATTTTTTTTTAAAGCTTAATTGAACAAGCTGAAGTTAGAAGTTGTTTGGCGACCATGCACAGTTGCATCGCATTTTGCCCTCTCAGGTTTTAATAAATCAACCCCCATGCCTTTACTCAAGCAAAGAGCCAACTTTTGGCCACCACTCTTGGGTGAGTTGTGTACAGCGAAATAATTCCCTCTACACAGTATAAAGCGGAGTTCCACCCATGTAAAAGTCAGCAGCTACAAAAAAGGTAGCTGCTGACTTTTAATAATCGGACACTCACCTGTCCCTCGCTCCAGCAATGCGGTCGCCCGAGGGCTCGCTCTTCCCTCCTTCCCCTCGGCGGCGCCTGCATCAAATTCGTGGCTTCAAAGTTGGCGGGTTTGCTTTTCACCTGGCTTTGGCTTCAAAGCTAGGCGCGCACTGCGTATGCGCAAGTCACCCTGCACCTTGTGACTGGCCGGCGTATCTTCTGGGACCTGTGACGTGTCCCAGAAGATCGCCGAGAGGGAGGGGGGGGAGGTGGACTTCCTTCCTGGAACTGCGGCGCCAGGGGAGGAAGTGGACCTGGGGCCCTGTGAAAACCATGTCCCTGGTCACCCACCAAAAAAATTACATGCCAATTGTGGCATGTCGGGGGGTCACCTTCCATTAAAGCGGAAGTTACACTTTTGGGTGGAACTCCGCTCTAAGACCTGACCGAAAATTCCTACCCTTGAAGCGTGTAGGATGTTTATGATACAGGAATCTGACTATAATTAAATCTGGACTGTATATATTCTATTTTTTAAGCTTTCCTTCTCGCACACCATGTCCCTACTCAAGCAAAGATCCAGCCTTTGGCCACCTCTCTTGGGTGAGCTTCCTAAGTGAAATAACTCAGTCTACACAGCTTAAGACCTAATTGAAAATTGCTACCCTTGAAATGTGTTGGGTGTTTATGATACACGAGTCTACATTTAAATAGATGTGGACTGTAAATGTTCTGTTTTTGAAGCTTTCCTCCTTGCACACTATGGGGTTGATTTACTAAAGCTGGAGAGTGCAAAAACTGGTGCAGCTGTGCAAGCTAGCCAATCAGCTTCTAACCTCAGCTTGTTCAATCAAGCTTTGACAATAAATCCTTGAAGCTGATTGGTTTCTGTGTGGAGCTGCACCACATTTTGCACTTTCAAGTTTTAGTAAATCAACCCCCATATCTTTACTCAAGCAAAGAGCCAAAGTTTGGCCACTGCTCTTGGGTGAACTGCCTAAGGGAAATAGCTTTGTCTACACAGCTTAAGACCTAATTGAAAATTGCTACCCTTGAAATGTGTTGTATGTTTATAATACAAGAGTCTGAATTTAAATAAATCTGAACTGTATATGTTCTGTTTTTTGGCACTTTCCCCTTTGCACATCCAGTCCTTGGTTCAAAAACCTGGCTGCGCAGATTTTCAAATCCTTTGGCAGGTAAAACAGCTGGCACATGTCAAATTCAACAGCTACTTGCCGGGAGTTCGGCTTCAATTTGTACATTTCCTCCTGTAGATTTTGCAAAATATTGTAAAATAAAATAATATAATTGTCAAAAATAATCGCATTTGGCTAAAGGTCCTTCCTGTGACAGACACGAATGATTTCACCGGCTGTCTAAACTTATGACACTAATGAATGTGTCAGTGACACACCTACATGAAAGTTTAAAGTCATTTGAGTTAAAAAGTATAAACTTTAGTTTTTCTTCAAGAAAGTATCTGTGGGTGATAAGAAAAAGAAATCTGTGCTGTACAGAAACCCTTAGTAATGAGGCAAAGTGTAATATTTCACAGAAATGTCAACACCTGCCAGTTTATGTGATAAATACAATGTTTGTCATTTGCTCGATGGAAAATACGTTGGTGGTATTTTTGCCTACAGACTATATTACGATGTCATATAGCTGAAAGGCTGCTACTTTGCAAGGATGCGCCTGATTTATATAACATTTATATAGATACAAATATACAGCAAGTAGAACAAACTAGACGTTCAGACTTGTGTAGGACACATTTGACAACCCAATCTTTATGCAGTAGCTTCCCATCTGGTATGTTATATCGGAATGTCTTAAAGCTGAACTCAGGCTTTACCATCCGTCTTTCACCATTGTAAAGGCTCCTCTCCTGTACTGAAAATGCTTCTCACAGTGTGCATTAGAAGCTGCAACAAGTCAGAATCCCCCTCATCTCCTGGTCAGAGGACCTTTACTGTCCAACCTAGCCTTACTGTTCCTGACCCAACCTTTTCTTTCGCTGGATTTTAGTTCTTTCTTGTTCAATAATTTTTATTGTAACTCTATTAAAGGTAGTCAGTAATACAAATGCACCTAGTCTGTCTGCGCAGGGGTTACGAATGGCAACATAAAAAAACATGAATGGACATAACAGCGTAGGCAAAGGTGGGAAGGCCCCCTGCTCAAACAGGCACATCTAACTTTAACAGACATGTATGTCATTTGGGGAAGACCCCATAATTGCCAAAGAAGCCGAAACATGTGTGACAATGACCCCTCAGTAGGTAGTCCTGGACACCAATAGGCAGCTAAAGAGGGCTGAAAAAAATATCAAAGGAGAGAGCGGAAAGCAGGACAGGAGATAAAGGTAGAGTAAGTTGAGGAGCACAGGAGGGTGGTAGGGACCCAGGGGTGCCAGAGACATCAATTAGAGTCTACCCATGCTTGCCAAGGGAACATCAGGTATGTTACATCAGAATGTCTTAAAGCTGAACTCAGGCTTTACCATCCGTCTTTCACCATTGTAAAGGCTCCTCTCCTGTACTGAAAATGCTTCCCACAGTGTGCATTAGAAGCTGCAACAAGTCAGAATCCCCTCATTTCCTGGCTAAAGGACCTTTACTCTCCAACCTAGCCTTACTGTTCCTGACCCAACCTTTTCTTTCGCTGGATTTTAGTTCTTTCTTGTTCAATCATTTTTATTGTAACTCTATTAAAGGTAGTCAGTAATACAAATGCACCTAGTCTGTCCGCGCAGGGGTTACCAATGGCAACATAAAAAAACAAGAATGGACATAACAGCGTAGGCAAAGGTGGGAAGGCCCCCTTCTCAAACAGGCACATCTAACTTTAACAGACATATATGTCATTTGGGGAAGACCCCATATTTGCCAAAGAAGCCGGAACATGTGTGACAATGACCCCTCAGTAGGTAGTCCTGGACACCAATAGGCAGCTGAAGAGGGCTGAAAAAAATATCAAAGGAGAGAGCAGAAAGCAGGACAGGAGATAAAGGTAAAGTAAGTTGTGGAACAGAGGAGGGTGGTAGGGACCCAGGGGCATCAGAGACATCAATTAGAGTCTACCCACGCTTGCCAAGGGAACATCAGGGAAGGCATGCGTCAGCCAGATCTTAAGGAAGTTAACGTGTGTGTCATGAAGAATAATAGACATTTGTTCAGTAAGTATCATGGCCGTAAGACAGTCCCTTACTCCCTGGAAAGAGACTGTAAATTTCTTCCAGGCCTGGGCAATTGTCCTTTTGGCCACTATGAATAAATAAGATGCACATTTTTGCTGAGGAGCGAAAAGGCCCAGATTTTAGTTCTTTCAACCATGGAGGCATCCTATATAGGCATTACCAAAACCAATCCACATGCAAACGCAGCCTGCCTATGAATGTGCAGTCTTGCAGACCGACATCCATCCATGAAGGCACCTTGATATTTGCACGACGCCTTTCCAGAGCCAGCTCCCCCCATCAACCATGAGTACTAAGGCAAAATATAAGCAAGTTATACTTCAGCTTCAAAATGTATCTTTGGCCAATACCCCCGCCAAAGTTTGATATTCTGCCCCTTCGTCATCTAATCACCCAATTTTATGAAAGCTGAATTCCAGAAAATCAGCAACTTTGCAAAGGGTGCAGGCACACTATGAGTTACGTCCAATTAGGTGCATGTGGACTTATCTCTATTACTTAAATGGGCAGGTTTATTGCACTCCCAGAGGATACACTCTGGCTGTGAGAGGAGAGAAGCACAAAGAGCAACTATGCCCTGCCCTCCCCTCTTCTGCCCATTCACAGAAGCCTTTGTATTTTGTGAATTAGTTCACAAAGGCTTCTGTGAATGGGCAGAAGAGGGCAGAAGAGGGGAGGGTAGGGCATAGTTGCTCTATGTGCTTCTCTCCTCTCACAGCCATAGCAGTTCCAACGGCTCGTGAAGGAACTGAGACCACATTGAGCAGTGTCGGAGCTCCTGATGTTATCTTCGCGGAGCACAATAAACCAGTCAGATGAGAATAATAAAGATCGGTATATGAGGAAGCAGGCACCTTGTTGGACTTAACTCATTGTATACCTGCAGTTTTTACAAAATAGTGGAATTCCCGGAGTTCAGCTTTAATTAAAAAAAAGAAAGAAAACTACACTAAAAGCCTCAAATACTTACCTGAACCTGTGGCCACATGTCACCTCATCAAGAGTCATGTCTTCTAGACTGTAAAGGGAAAAGGTCCTCTGTGGGAGCCCTCATCACTACTCGGTGATGTGAACCTTTACTATTGGCTGCCCATCAGCAGGGCCCTGAATACTCCAATGTCATGTTGAGGTCACAGACTAGCTGGAGGTATGGAAGAACTGTAGCACTGATTCAGGTAAGTGAAACACTGCTTTGGAGGGCTTTTAAAAAAATAGTGAATGGTAGGAACGGGTCATCACAGAGGACAAGGGGGCACTCTTTACCTCTGGATATTTTATCTCCAAATAGGGAAATGCTTCTTCACAGTAAGAGCTGTGAAAATGTGAAATAGACTCCCTCAAGAGGTAGTTCTGGCCAGCTCAGTAGATTGCTTTAAAAAAAGGCCTGGATTCTTTCCTAAATGTACATAATATAACCGGATACTAACATTTATAGGTAAAATTGATCCAGGGAATATCTAATTGTCATAGGTGTGTCATCGGTATCAGTAGTTTATTTTTATTTTACAATTTTGTTTTTTTATTATTTTTTACAATATTATATTTTATTTTTTTCCCCATTTTTTTTGGAGCCCTCCTGGAGGGGCTTTGGTGAAATAGCAGAGGTCTAAACAGACCCCTAATGTCTCACTTTCGAGAAAGAGACTGAGTACAGAGATTCCCCAGTCCCTTTCTCTGCAGCCAGGCAGCAGGGGGAATCTGCACAGTACAGGGTGATTAGGTTCGTTGAACTAGACGGACTTGTGTATTCTTTCAATCTGACAAACTATGTAACTATGATTGCTTCCTATGTGGCAATGCAGATTTCACTTCATATTATTTACTGTGAGTGCTGCTTGTCTGCTGGCCATCTCTTTCCGCCTTCTTTGCAGCTTCCCCTTGGTTGTTTACGTTCCATTTCCAGGGACTATATATCCCATAGTACCTTGCTGCCTGCCAAGCAGGGATTCCAGTATTGACTCCACCTCCTGAAACTCCTCTCAGCACCTCAGAAGGCGGGCTCAGTGAAATGTGTGACGCAGCATCACTCAGCCAGGGGGCATAGTGACTCAGTGTCACTTAATTTAAGGAAGTAAATGCGTGGGGCACTTCACAAAGTAAGTTTACAAAGTTCAAGATTATTCAGAGTAATAGGAGCAGGCTAGAAATAATTGAAATACAATATGGAAATGAATATATGATTTTAAATTTTGACCACAGAATCATAATATATACATGTGCTAGCAAATACTACCTTTGTTTAAATGATGAGATCATTATTCTGTCTGTTGAAAAAACATTGTTTAACCTGCCTGCCGTACATTTATTATACAGAGAGATATCTGAAAATTATGACTTGAAATCAATAGAGGCCAACGTATTCTCAAACAACCCGCAACTGCAGGAAATGTAAGTAACTGAAATATTTAATAAGATATGACATATTAACCGATTGTCTGTTAGAAAATGAGAACTGTTCTGAACAAACCCGTGAACGCTCCTGTACAGTCGGGGAAATGACAAAGTGATAAAAGATTTTTACAAAATATAGAGGAGTTCCACATAACTGTTATTTTTTATTTGGGCCTATATCAAGTTCTGGGCTAAATTCTACCCAGCTGTGCAATGTTTTCTAAGTTACTTTCATAAAATCTTCATTTTACAAACACTATTTACAGGCTTCATCCATGGCACCTTGTTTTGAAGCGGAGTTCCACCCAAAAGTTGAACTTACGATCTTAGGTGTGCGCAGCGTATTGCATTAGGTTGTGCACCCAAATGTATTAAAACATGGATGGCGTTAGTAGGGCAGTGGGCAAGTGTCAGTCGTTTTTTTATTATTATTATTTTATTTTTTTATCATTCTTTACAATTGTTTTAGGAGCCCGTTGGGGGGCTTTGGTGAAATATCAGCAGAGGGAATCTGCGCCAAACGGGGGGATTAGGGTGTGCCCTGCACACGCCTATGCTTACGATTTAAGCAATGCTGTATCTTGTTGGCCTAGGCCTAGGGCGGCACTTTGCAGGGGGGCAGCACGAAAAGAGTCCCCGATGGCTTGCACTACACTCTTAGTCTTATTGGGTGGACTGGGCCGAGAGACAAACCGGTCTGGCACCCCCATAAAGCGGCTGCACTTGCTGCCAGTATGACAATACCGGTAGGCCCCCATCAGAGGGGAACAGCCCATACATATGTAGGGGACCCGGGCATCCCAAGGGGCCCAGGTGGTGGGCCCCAACCAACGAGTTGTTGTGCTGCCCCATAGCCAAACAGGAAATGTGAGATAATCTCTTAAGGAAATCCATTCCAATCCCCCCAAGGCCCTCAGAACTAGTGTTCCCACTAGAAAATTTCAGGGCGGGTCTTAAACAGGAAGGGGTGTGGCCTTGACAGGAAAGGGTGTCTCATATTTAAATTAGGGGGGTGCATGAGTTTAGTCAGGCCTAGGGCAGCACAAAACCTAAATACAACGCTGGATTTAAGTACTCCTTACTCCCTGACATGCCACATTTGCCATGTAATTTTTTTTTGGCGGGGGGGGCAGGTACTTAGTTTTGAAAGGAACCCAGCTCCCATTTATGCTCCTAGGTGCAGCGGCACAGAGTGGAAGTTCTCCTCTCCCCCTCCTTCCCTGCAATCTTCTGAGTAACGTCACAAGTTTGCCCAGCCATTCATAATGCACAGCATGACTCGCGCATGCACAGTGCGCACCCGGCTGTGAAGCCTCAAGCTGTCACAGCCGGGTGCCCACACTTACAATGCCGGTGCCGCGGAGAGGAGAAGGAGAGGAGCGAGGCTTCGGGTGGTCGCATCGCTGGAGCATGGGACAGGTAAGTGCCTGTTTATTAAAAGTCAGCAGCTACACTTTTTGTAGCTGCTGACTTTTAAATGGGTGGAACTCCGCTTTAATGTTTGGCTAACTCATTAGACTACTTTTACCACCTCTGAAAGATTTACCCCATTTTCATGACCAAGTCATTTTTGGATGTGTTACCATAGTAACACTGTACTACTCTGGGGAGGTGATTAGGATTTTTTTTTTTTACACGCTATGATTGCTTATAACTGAATTTTACAGTTATAAGCAACCATTTTTTCTGAATGAAAACTATTCATTCAGTGTTTACTACTGTGATGACCTGTGATTGGCCACCGCTAATCACATGGTACAGATGGGCTGTGATTGGCCCTGTCTGTACCATGCGATGACTGTGACCAATCACAGAGCTCACCACCATAGTACACAATGAAAGGCATGAATCAAGGCCTTTCATTGTGTACAACTATCATGTGATCTGCTGTGATTGGCCACAGCGATCACATGGTGCCAACAGCGGACCGGTACAGTGATCTGTCATGGGCCGTGTCCGGTGAATACGGCCGGTGACAGACCGCGCCGGAGCGTGGCTTGATCCTGGAAGGATGTCCTATGACGTTCTCCCAGAACAACACTGCTTCCACCTGGCTGTCATTTTACAATAGATAATGATAAACAGGAGAAATAGAGAGGGTAATTCTCCCTAACGGGGCACAGACAACAATAACAACCTAATAGGTGTTCTAATTCCTCTCTACGATATTCAAAACTAAAAAAAAAAAGTTTTGCCTTTAGTGGTACTTTAACCCCTTGACGCCGGCTGTACACAAATATGCAGCTTCTCTGCACCTGGTCCTTAGCACTGAGGGGCAGCATATTTGTGTGAATTGTCCTCAATACACCCGTGCCGAGAGCGCGCCCAGCACAGTTACCATCGCCTAACCGAAAGCTCCCGATCCTTGAGATCGGGAGTTTTCGGACCACATGACCACCATGACAATCACATCGGTCATGTGATCTTATGCCGCACCCCCCCTGCCGGCATCATAAACCTCTTAAGGGGCTAAGAGGCACCAGAACTAAGAGGTTAAAGCGGAGCTCCACCCAAAAGGGGAAGCCTAGCTTGTTTGCACCCGCCACTGCCACGTTTGGCACTTTTTGGGGGGTGCGGGTACTTGGTTTCGACAGGTACCCACTCACACTTCCGGGTAAGATCCCCGATCGCCGATCTACGTGCCTTTCCGGCCCCTCCCCCGGGGGGGGGGGGG
>BLSH010212820.1:576741-589837 GCA_018402905.1 Glandirana rugosa
AGGATGACACGACGTGAAAGACTTACCAGGGCGGTAGAAGACAGGGTCTCTGGGACAGAAGATGGCGGGACCATTCAGAAAGTGCAGCACAGTAGGAAACTGGCTGTGAAGCCTGAAGACGTCACTGCCGGTTTCCCTTACAATACCGGCGCCTGCACCCAAAGCCGATTAATGATTGGATCGGGGTGCCAACGTCGCGGGATCCCTGGACAGGTAAGTGTCCTTACATTAAAAGTAGAAGAAAAGGAAATTTGGAGGAATGGATAGGTATATATCCAGATTGGTCCAATCCATATATGCAGAAAATGAAAACCAAATGACTGAATCCCATTCCAAGTGGGATCTCTCCACATGCAGGAACAATCTCTAATACCGGCACACTGACGCTCAGCTTTACCCCACCGCAACATAAACCTATGTACTTAACATACTCCGTATTGGGAGCAACAACAGCAGGAGTTTAATCTCCTATGCTGGGAGGGAAAATCCTTGTCTGTGGGGCCTACAGCACGCCTCTCCCCTTTGCTGGTGACTTACCTTTGGCTCAACCTGGATACCCCTGGTTGGTAACCAGTGCCTCCTACTCCTTCTTGACCTGGGTGGTATCTGCAGATGTGAATGGTCCCCTTGGCTAACATTCTTGTGATACCCAACCAAATAATTCTATACCTCTGAAGAAGGACTCAAAGTGGTCCAAAACATGTCAGGTCTGCACAGATGACCAGTCCCCCTGCTTCTTGATTGTGGACGGCCACGGAACTTGCAACGTGCATGCTGGGTATCATATATGTTTATGGCCTCATAGACTTTGTTTTCTCTATTCTCTTTATACATTTCTATGATATTTCCATGTATTATTTTTAAACTCTGTAATAAAATATTAAACTTTTTTACTTAAACCAGTTGTGTCCGCATCAATCCTAAGGGGTTACTCGGTGTCCTTTTTAGGTACCAGAGTGTTGGTTTTTGTTATATTAAAAGTCAGCAGCTACTATATTTCTAGCTGCTGACCTTTCATGTTTTTTTCCAGACTAGAGCTCCTCTTTAGTGCATTGCAATGTAACTACCTTATTGAAAAATAAAGCAAATGGAAGGCGCGCACACCTAGTGCATTACCATAGATAATTTAATGGAATTAAAAAGTTAAAAGTGAATACTCACAAAAATCGGCGGCACAGAGCCATAAAGAGATGATATAAAACAATATAAAATCAAAACACAAGGCGGGATAAACTGACGCGTTTCGGGGGCACACCTCCTTCCTCAGAGTTGCGCAGCTCTGAGGAAGGGGCAGTGTTGCCAACCCGCCGCAGTGTTTTTTACTGGCAAAACATGGCAAATTTACTGGCGGAGCACATTTTTTACTGGCAACCTGAAAAATAACTGAACGCTTATTAAAAACTAAGACAATTGATATTTAAACACAACATGGAAACACTAACAATACCCATATCAAGTAATTTGCCCGGTTTACACTTAAAAAGACAGCACAGCATGACAAATTATTGGACCCTGATATTTATAGATAGTTGTAAAATTCACTGATTTTGACAAACTCTCAGTAAATTTACTGGCAGTTGGCAACCCTGGGAAGGGGGTGCGCCCTGAAACATGTCAACTGTATCCCTGTATTATTTTATATCGTCTCTTTATGGCTCTGTGCCGCCAATTTTTGTGAGTATTCACTTTTAACTTTTTAATTCCAATAAATTATCTATGGTAATGCACTAGGTGTACGCACCTTCCATTTGCTTTATTTTTCAGTTTCTTTCGGATTACCCCATCCGTGGAGGGCAGCATCCATCTGGTCTTTTATCCTTTGGTGTTCTGGTTGCCTGTCATCTTGAAGGTCCTTTAGCACTGGAAACATGGACGTCCGCAGAACTTTTTTCAGGGGGGGGGCATCATTTTAAGGTCACCCATGTTCTGCCCCTTTTCGACAATGTCATTATCACATTATCATGGTCAGAGACTGCAGACCTAGTACAAGAGGTGGTCAGAGACTGCAGACATAGTACAGGAGATGGTCAGAGATTGCGGACATAGTACAAGAGAAGGTCAGAGACTGCAGACATAGTACAGGAGATGGTCAGAGACTGTGGACATGGTACAGGAGATGGTCAGAGACTGCAGACATAGTAAAAGAGACAGTCAGAGACTGCAGACATAGTACAAGAGACAGTCAGAGACTGCAGACATAGTACAGGAGACAGTCAGAGACTGTGGACATGGCACAAGAGACAATCAGAGACTGCATACATGGCTCAAGAGGATAAGGACCTAGTGGGGAACCCCCGGTCCGATCCCTGATTCCAGGGGGGGGCAATTGCCCCCCCTTGCCCCTACCTGTGGACGCCCATGACTGGAAATGACTATTTTCTTTTTTGTATGATGTAACTACGTTATTGGTTGATTGGGTTATAAAAGTAACAGGTGTACACGTGTTGCTAATAAATTGCTCCATGAGTGTATATGGTCTGGTCTTCATTGCCCCTACTTATTTTCCAATCACCAAGCACTCTTTGAGACATTGTTGAATCGGCGAGCTTATCTTACATAAGAACCTAAGAAATGCATGAATAAGTATTTATTATGAAGTATTTCTTAGGTCTGAATATCATTTTTTTAATGAACAAAGTTACTTGACCGAGAGGTCAGTGTCTGACAACTTTTAAACTAAATAAGGCCCAATGGGATCTATTAAGCTTGTGTTTTCACTAATAAAGCTTTTACAGACTCCTATAAACAAGAATGATCCATCGGGCTCCCTGTGTCTTGACACTTGCACCATTCATTGGGATCTCATCCAAAACGGTTCCATTAAAGCCTTTCTCCTCTTCATGGATCAGTGCCAGAGAAGGTTACAATAGTTGAGTTAGCTTTTAACTAGATTTTGCTGTCATTTATGCATTTTTATTTAATTGCAGAAAAAAAAAAATGTTTTCTCTTGATATGTTTATTTCAATCTGCAAAATGGGATTTAGGAAAGGGTAGACGTTGTTATTGGGTTTTTTTCATTATAAAGGTTTTAGGGCTCGTCCAACCTAGAAGCGATGTGCTAATGATTTGAAAGTGCTTATTTCATTCACTGGAATACAAAATCTGCTGTAATAGAGCCAAAATCGCATATGCGTTCATGAAAACTGTTGTAATTAGAAAAAAGAGGTGTTTGCCAACTTACATGAATTGGCATTTTTTGCTGAACACTGATATGAACGGGCCTAAAGTGTATTTTGTGACTCTTGAAGGATGTGTCTGGTGACAAGGGGAATGTTTTTAACAGGGACTGCTGCGTGCCTGTCCCAGTATGTTATTTTCTTTGGTGTTTCCAAAAAGTTAAAGTATAGCTGTCGCAGCAGCAGACAATTGAAACTAAGCACATGAGGAATGCATGCCAAAAAAAAAAAGATCCAGATACATTATATTGTCAAAAGTATTGGGACAACTGCCTTTACACTCACATGACCTTTAATGGCATTCCAGTCTTAGTCCGTCAGGTTCAATATTGAGTTGGCCCACCCTTTGCAGCTATAACAGCTTCAACTCTTCTAGGAAGGCTATCCACAAGTTTTCCAAGAGTCCATGGGAATGTTTGACCATTCTTCCAGAAGCAAATTTGTGAGGTCAGGCACTGATGTTGGATGAGAAGGCCTGGCTCTCAGTCTCCGCTCTAATTCATCCTAAAGGTGTTCTATCGGGTTGCGGTCAGGGGACTCTGTGAAGGCCGGTCAAGTTCCTGTTTATCTGTTTATAGGACACTCTCTATTTAACTTCAATTGTAAATTTAAAAAAAACACATTTTTAATGACAAAACTTTATGTTTCATTAATTAAATAAGTCAATTTTGGTTTCCATTTTTGATTAACCTATACTGTATATAAGATTTACTGTAGGTGAACTTGTCCTTCCTAGACTTTTGTTTGCATAGCCATTGTGCAAGCGCAGGACTAGAGTTGCCACCTCATTCCTTTAAACCCGAACACATATGAATTACACAGGTTCTATGGCTGATTAAAGTGGTTGTCTACCCCTAAATTCATTTTTACCTACAGGTAAGTCTATAATAAGGCTTACCTGTAGGCAAAATGAATTTCATATTCCACTTTTAATGCAGCCACTGATGTCACGCCACACGCGCAGTGATGGCCTGGCGAAGGCCCAGCGCATAGTGCCGGACCCTGCCGGAAAGTCCGCTGGAGAAACGGGCTCCCGCGCATGCCACTCACAGCGCCGGAACGGCGAACCCGGAAGAATGCACACTGCGAAGATGTCCGCTCCCTCAAGATGCCTTAAGAGTCACTGGAACTAAGGGGACAAGCCCAACCACTGAAAAACAACCCCACACCATAATCCCCCTCCACCAAATGCTTTGGACCAGTGCACAAAGCAAGGTCCATAAAGACACGGATGAGCGAATTTGGGGTGGAGGAACTTGACTGGTCCTGACCTCAACCCGATAGCACACCTTTGGGATGAATTCGAGCGGAGACTGTGAGACAGGTCTTTTCGTCCAACATCAGTGGCTGACCTCACAAATGCACTTCTGGAAGAATGGTCAAACATTCCCATAGACACTCCTAAACCTTGTGGACAGCCTTCCCAGAAAAGTTAAAGTTGTTATAGCTGCAAAGGGTGGGCGAACTTAATATTGAACCCTACGGACTAGGACTGGGATGCCATTAAAGTTCATGTGCGTGTAAAGGCAGATGTCCCAATACTTTTGACAATATAGTGTATGTAAAGAACTTAACTGATATGCATGTAGGCAGGTTCAGTCTACTTTCTCCACTACTGGTGGCCCTTGTCAGAGTGGCCCTGTAGCTAGAGAGATAGCCAAGAGGAACACAGTACCTCTATGGTTTTCTGGGTCAATGGGGAAGTGATCCGGTTGGATGCAGCTGCCCCATGTGACTCTGGCAGCCATTTTGGGTCAGGCAGAGCCTATTTAAGGCCCTGACTCCAAGGTCTGGTGTGCATTTTCCGAGTGGTAGAGTATGGACAGGTACTCTGCTTGTTAGAGACAGTACTAACAGTAGGGAAAGGTTTCTGTTGAGGAGGGATAGCGTAGGATTGCAACTCCTTGGACCTCGCCCTGCTTGGGCACAAGACAGCCAGGCCGCATTTCTGCTCTCTTAACAACACTGTCAGTTCAGCTGATACCCGCTCTCTTCACAGTATTGGAAACCATGAGTGCACCCAGTTGGGCAGCTTTCCCACTGGGTTTGTTGATGTTGTTGTGAACTGTTCCTGTAATATTTCAAGTTTTCCATTGCCCCTGACTGTGTAAATTATTGCAGCCGCACCTGCTGCACCCCACCTATATGAAAATGTCATATTTTCCTGTAAAAGCTAAGGCCTGGTCCCACCTTACTGATTTTCCCTTCGGTGTTCTAGGTGGCCTCATTATTTTATTTTATTTATTTATTTAAGGTACTTGTATAGCGCAGTCAATTTACGCAGCGCTTTACATATACATTGTACGTTCACATCAGTCCCTACCCTCAAGGAGCTTACAATATAAGGTCACTAACTCACATTCATACATACTAGGGCCAATTTAGACAGTATCCAATTATCCTACCAGCATGTCTTTGGAGTGTGGGAAGAAACCGGATTACCTGGAGGAAACCCACGCAGGCACAGGGAGAACATGCAAACTCCAGGCAGGTAGTGCCATGGTTGGGATTCAAACCAGTGACCCTTTTGCTACTAGGCAAAAGTGCTTACCACTACACCACTGTGCCACCCCTCACTAGAAATATGTTTAAACCACCCAGGTACAAGACCCTCTGTATGCCAACATCCCTATAAGAAAGTAGAAACAGAAAATACTCCTGTATAGTGGGACTTTAAGGGCAATACACAAATTGTGAAATATACAAAATATCATAACGTTTATTAAGTTACAATGATAAAAGCGGAAGACACACACATCACCAATAAGGTAAACATAAACAAGATAAAAAGTGACTCAGAGTCTGAATGAACTCATATATTGACTTGCTTCTCGATGTCCGAAGCATTTCAGGAATTATTTGTGAACCCCTTCTTCAGGGTCAAATTAGCAGAGAAGATATAGGAAGAGGAGAATCGTGGGATTCCACAATGTGATCCAATGCTTGAAAATGGTATTTTTAATGTGAATCAGCCAGTAAATACAGGGTAGGTTGACATGTTTCACTCGAGACACTTGAGCTTCCTCCTAACAAAGATGCTTGTGCGGACACAAGCTAGTTGAAGGTGCTCCCATCAAAGGGCGTACCCCCAATCAGCTGAACCATATTCGCACAATCAAGACAGACATATGTGCAACATGTATAAATAAAATCATTCATATAGAAACTATGTAGAGCCATTAAACGGCCCATTAAGAAAATGCGACAAAGAAAAAAGCCCTAACATAAAACAGATGTAAATGATACTAATAGAGATGTAAAATGATCAAATACAATTGTACAATACATAAAGGTCAGAGACATGATTGCAGATGTAAAACACTTGTTATTAGAAACTTAAAGTATAGTAATATCTGTCATTACGGCAAATACTATATGCATGCACCACCAACAAATGAATGAATATTTCTGCAGATCCTATGAATTCATGGAATGAATGAATTGATACCTCAATGTCCATTTTTATATGCGGTTATCTCATGATCTCCATGGCAAGTAATATAATGCGTAGGACTGCATGAAAAAAAAAAAACAAGATAGTATATATAAATGTTCTCACTAACAAATGTTATCACACAAAAAAGACACAACAAAAAAACACAATTAATCTTGAATCCACAGTGCATGTAAAGAATTCTCTACACAGCCTAGAACCATTGCCATCAATGCCAACATAAAGACGTACACATGGAAATACTTAATCCGCAGCTTATATTCATCCATACTGCACAATTTAGCAATACAAGCAGTAGCTTTTTATCTTGAATGCTTTTCCAATCTCTCTTTAGAGCAGGGATATGCAATTAGAGGACCTCCAGCTGTTGCAAAACTACAAGTCCCATCATGCCCCTGCCTCTGGGTGTCATGCTTGTGGCTGTCAGAGTCTTGCTGTGCCTCATGGGATTTGTAGTTCTGCAACATCTGGAGGTCCGCTAATTGCATATACCTGCTTTAGAGTTTCGATTGTACGTTTTGTATGTTTTACAAAATCTGCTCACCCACAATTTTTTTTCTTTCAATAGAGAATTCTTCCTACAGAAACGAGGGGCAGCGATGGGGACCACATTTTCCCCATCGCTAGCCAACTTCTATATGGCATGGTGGGAACGTGTTTTCATCTTTGGTCCTGCCAATCCATTCAGACAATATATCATATTATTCTATCGGTGCATAGACGATCTGATATTTGTTGTGGATGACCGCATTGGCCCCCCGGTTATCCTTTTAGGATATTTGAATGACAATAACATAAATCTGCACTTTACAGGTTGTGTCAATAAGGAGGTGATTGATTTCCTAGATGTGCACTTGAGTTCTGGGAATGCGGCCATAGATACAGATCTCTACAGGAAACCCTTGTTGGGGAATACACTTTTAATGGCTAATTCTGGCCATCCTTGCCATACGATAAAGGGTATTCCTGTGGGCCAATTTTTAAGAATTCGCTGGATGTTAGACAGGGCCAAATCCATTGCAGACTCCAAATGGAGGAGTGAACTCTTGAAGGGAAAAAAGAGTATATATGATAGTAAGAAGAATTTTAATAAAAAAAGGTCTTACTTTAAGTACCCCTTTCAGTATAGAGTTCAAGGAAGTGAAAAACCTGATCCTCAAATATTTACCCATCCTTTATGAGGATCAGACATGTGCTAGTATTGTCAGGGATGGGATCAATATTGTCTCTAGAAGAGCACCGACTCTAGGGAGAACCCTGTCACCCAGTCTATTTGGGAATAGTAAGACACAGTCACTTACGTGGCTACATTGCAGGGGCAACTATTGTTGTGGTAGTACTGATTGCCCCTGCTGTAGCCACATCATTGGGGGAGACACAATATGTTCCCACTCAGCTGATAAGGAACATAAAATACATTCCTTCTTCAACTGTAATATATTATTACGTGAAAAATCTTTCACGTGCAGTATATAGGATGTACTACAAGAAGATTAAGAGACAGAATGTATGAACACCTTAACAGTATAGTAAAGAATAAGTCAACCACTGTAGCACGTCACTTTAGAGGCCATCATGGGGGGGACTTGTCAGCTGTGGGGGTCCAGATAGTGGAAAAAGTCAATACACCAAAAAGGAGAGGGGATGTCTTCCAACTTTTCTGCAAAAGAGAGATATAGTGGATATTTTTTCTTAAAACCCGTATACCCTTAGGCTTGAACTATGAGTGGGATATTACCCACTTTTAGGAGCGAATGTGTCTCTCTCCCCGATTGAACAACTGTTGAGATGAACATTCTGGTAGTTTGCATCTGTGCTTGCTTTCAGGAGTGTTTCATGAATTTCTAAAATTATCTTTATCTTTTGGAGATGATTCCCCCTTTCCTATGGCCAATTATTCGGTTCTTGCTTTCTGTTTTTCTGCTTTCAAGATATATTTGGCTCCTAAATGATATGTAGGGCGATAATCAGAGATATTTTGAGATTTATAAAATCATGCAATTATACATATTCTTTTTGGATGTGTCAAAGGATTAAGTATTTCCATGTGTACGTCTTTATGATGGCATTGATGGCAATGATTCTAGTCTGTGTAGAGAATTCTTTCCATGCACTGTGGATTGTTGTGTCTTTTTTTATGTGATAATATTTGTTAGTGAGAACATTTATATATATTATTGTGTTTTTTGTTTTTTTTTTCATGCAGTCCTATGCATTATATTACTTGCCATGGATATCATGAGATAACCGCATATAAAAATGGACATTGTGGTATCAATTCATTCATTCCATGAATTCATAGGATCTGCAGAAATATTCATTAATTTGTTGGTGGTTCATGCATATAGTATTTGTCGAAAATGAGAGATTTGTATTTCTATACTTGAAGTTTCTAATAACAAGTGTTTTACATCTGCAATCATGTCTCCGACCTTTATGTATTGTACTATGTGTTCAATTTACATTTCTATTAGAATCATTTAGATTTGTTTTATGTTAGGGCTTTTTTCTTTGTCACGTTTTCTTAATGGGCCGTTTAATGGCTATAGATTGTTTCAATATGAATGATTTTATTTATATATGTTGCACATATGTCTGTCTTGATTGTGCGAATATGGTTCAGCTGATTGGGGGTGCGCCCTTTTTTGGGAGCACCTTTAACTAGCTGGTGTCTGCACAAGCATCTTTGTTAGGAGGAAGCTCAAGCGTTTAAAGTGAAACATGTCAACCTACCCTGTATTTACTGGCCGGTTCACAATAAAAATACAATTTTCAAGCATTGGATTACATTGTTGAGTCCCACCATTCTCCTCCTATATCATATTCACGGTGGCTTACCTAGGTGAGCACCCACGACTCGAGTCGTCTACCACGTGTCCTATTGCCTGTGTGCGGTGTGTGTGTTTCTTCTTTGGACTTTAGCAGAGAAGATACTCTGAGTTCGCTCTTGACGAGATCACCACTTAAAACAGCCACGTTGAAGTCTGCCTCAGAGATGTTAAAGCGGGTGCCCACTTCATCGGGCCGTCACCCCAATGTATAGGGGCACTGGGGCCCAAGATGCTCCACACAAGGATCCCCCAAAAAGCTCCCTCCAGCAAGAAAACCAGGAGATATAAATCCAAAATCACTGGACAGTATAGGGACAAAGAGGATATGTATTCCTGCCTTCTGGGGTTCCAGGTAAAATAGGAGCCTCCCACGCTCTGTTGTCTTGTGATGGCAGCTGCCATGTGCTGGAACTCTCTGAAAATGTGCAGAAAACTCATGCGTGTTCAGTTGCACAAGTAGGTGTGAACCAAGCCTTAGGGAGACTGTAGAGAACCACATCAAAGTGAGCTAAAAGCACCATGTAGCTTTTGAGCTGGTTGGGGACTTTGTCTTAAAACAAACCTATTCTGGCTTTCTAAGCAGCCACTGGTATCAAGTGGTGGGCATCTTTTGGTGACCATAGTGTAGAGTTAGCTTTCTCCTAGTTTGTCCTGCAACCCTGTACATTTATACCTTCCATGTTTCATTGTTAGTCAGTGAGGTTATCATCATAGTGATGTGGAAGTAAGTAGGCATGGAGGTTGGAGGGGAACAGGGCAGGACATTGACTTATTAGTGTGGAGCTCTCTGGTTGTAGGGGCTACCAGGGAATTTGGGTATAAAGCCCACCCTGGAGGTACCTTTTCTTGAATGAGATCGGCACAGGTACACTTGAACGTCTAAATACTTTAAAGCAGCACTAAATTCTTAAATGAACATTATTAATAAACACTATTCATATATATATATATATATATATATATATATATATATGCACAATCTGTGATGTGTGACAGTTCATATATTGAATCAAGGTGTCTCTGCACTTCTGCCTCCAGATGTGAAAGAAGTGCTTCCGCCACCACGCACCGCCTGATTCAAGAGCCTCTAACTAGGTGAAATGGGCCATTCGATTTTAAATGGTCAATAATGCTTAAACCCAATCCACATCACAAGGCCTCCTGGTATGAACGACACCTCCAACATAGATCCTCTCTGACTCAACAGAATAAACCATGTATGCGTTTCGTCGGAAATGACGTCATCGGGAACTGGCTCTTTTTACACTTGAACGTCTTTACAACCAAATATATTAGGTTTTGCAGAACCACATTTATCAGTACTGGAGCTATAAGGATAATAAACAATAATCTGCAAGATACTTTTCTTTCTAGTACATGTATGAGTAAAAGGTGTCTTGTGTCAATATAAATGTTTAATCCTTTTCAAAATGTACATATACTGTATATTTTAAATATGGTTTTATTAATTTTGCTGTAATTTATCTTCTTTGCAGAAGAATTGAAAAAGCAAACAGCCTTGAACATATTGACCAAAATGCTTTCTGGAACCTTCCAATGCTGAAATATCTGTAAGTACTATTTAACTGTACTAACTGTACCCAATAAAACGAATCAGTCTACCTGTAACTTGAAGTTGTTTGCAGTTATCAAGGAAATCTTTGTTTTTTGCTTCCAGGTTTAAAATGTTTCCATAGCACCCCCGACAGTTTTATTTTGCTGTTTGTGTTCTGCTGGGGAAATATCCCTTAATTTCTTGTCCCAGAAACAGAGCAGGAAATGAGTTTATATCTCTGTAAATTGAGGGTAATTATCACCTGAGCAAGGGTCTCCACTAAGGACGAGTACCTGGTTTGGTCCAAACACTGGTTTGGTCTTTTGTTCATATACCGGACTCCTAGCCTGTTAGCAAGAGCTGAACATCATAAATAGTAGCAGGTTTTTACTTTTCAAATGTTTTATTGAAAAATGATATAAAGCATAAGTACAATGAAGATAGACATTTCAGCGAAGATATGGGCAATAACAACTGAATCGGTACATTGTGACTTATACAGCGATATTGTTCCTTGTAGCCCGCTAGGCCCTCCCCCCAAAAAATTTACTTCCCGTAAAGATCAGGAACCATCAGTTGTCTTAATGCTACTAACATATACCCCAGTGTAAAAAAGGAAGGCACAGAGCCTAGTGGGAGTGAGGTTTGGAATCGGCACCCCGTCTGGGAGCAAGCTGTGCCTTGATGGCCAAACCCCACACCTTTAAGACAAACATTGAGGTAATCTGACTTTTAAAAGTAAGTTGTGAAACAATTATTAAACCGAGGCCTGTTTACACAGTCATTGAGAAGGACCAATAGAGACATAAGATAATCCCTAGACGCTATAAGGAACCCAAAACATCGGATTTCCAGTATATAGGAAAAAGCAGAGGAAAAGAGCAAAAGAGGGAGAAGAAGAAGGAGAAGAGAAAGAGGATCCACCAGCCAACGTCCCCTGCCAAACTGTCAAATTATGGGGGAGGAACACCTGGAGTTAATGAAACCCCAACAAAATGCGCCCAGGGTTCCCAAATTGCTTCAAACTTCGAAGAGGAGTCCGAAAGTGTACTGCAGATTTTTTCCTGCATCATTATCCAGGAGATCTTTTGTTTAGCAGCCGTGAAGGAAACTTTAGGTTGCTTCCATGCTTTAGCTATTGACATTTTAGTTCCCAGAAAAATGAAGTGGATCAGACTCTTCGAAGTTTTAGGAATTTTGGGGAGATCCTCATTTAATAAGGCCACACTCGGAATTCTGGGGATTTGTAATCCTGTCACAATGTTTATCATATTAAAAATTTTTTTCCAAAAGGGTCTCAATCTGGGACATTCCCACCACGTGTGGAGCATCGTGCCCCTCAGGCCACATCCCCTAAAACAGCCGGGATCCGCCGAAGGAAACATAATAGCCAGTCTGGAAGGGGTCAGGTACCATCTCGTAAGTACTTTAACACTGGCTTCCACCAGGGGAACACTAATAATCTTTTGGAATGATCTAAAGAATGCTAAGTTCCACTTATCAATGTCCCATTCAAAGTTGAGATCCTCCTCCCAGGCTCGCATATATCCCGTTTTACTCGTGGGAAGGATGAGTGATTCATAAATGATGGAGATCCCTCCCCTTTGATCCATGGCTTGACCACACCAGCTTTCATAAGGCGTGACTGCATTATTGGGACAACTGATCTTCCATATTTTTTGTAAAAAGTTGTAGATTTGTCTATATCTAAATTGTTCTGAGTTTGGCATTTCGAGTTTTTGTATCCAGTGACTCACCGGGAGGGGGCCCGTATGGGAAAGGAAATGCCCGATCCGGTACAGTCCCTTGTCCAGCCACCATTGAAATGCCTGGATATCCCTTCCTGGGGGAAAATCCCGATTATGAAACAGGTGAGCGAGAGGTTTACAACCAGAAACTAACTTATCTGAGAAGCGTAGTTTATCCCAAATTGCTAGTGATTGAGAAAGCACAGGAGATAAGACCGTTGGGCGATCCTTGTTTGGGACCCAGAGGAGGTAGTCTAAAGTATGGCGAGGCACTGCTTGTCTTTCTACCTGGATCCACTCCGGCTTTTCTGTTTTAAGATATATAGCTGAAA
>BLSH010212867.1:3830-14103 GCA_018402905.1 Glandirana rugosa
GTCCCGAAGCCACCAGGTCAGAGACGCCCTGGTCTGAGGGCCCAACCGGATCGGAAGATCCAACGACCGGTGGGACTTGTCCCACTGAGCCAGAATTGCTCGTTGAAGCAGACAAGTGTGACTCTGGGCAAAAGGTACCGCCTCGAAGGACGAGTCCATGAGCCCCAGCACCCTCATACAGAACCGCAAAGAAGACCGACGGTGCGATAGAAGGGTGCGCACAGCCGACTGTAAGCCCTGTAGCTTTGTCGGAGGGAGAAACACCTTCGCCTGTTCTGTGTCCAGAATGAGACCCAGATACTCCAGACGGCAGGAAGGAGACACTGACGACTTCTTCAGGTTGAGTAACCAGCCGAAGTCCAGCAGGGAGGCCATCGTGATTTGCACATTCTCCTCCAGGGCAGATACGGAGTCCGCTCGCAGGAGCAGATCGTCCAGGTAAGCCACTATGGCAATGCCCCTCTGACGCAGCAACGCCAACACCGGGGCTAGCAACTTCGTGAACACCCGGGGCGCGGAGGTCAGACCGAAAGGGAGAGCTACAAATTGAAAATGGCGATCCCAAATAGCGAACCTCAGGAAATGCTGATGGCGTGGATGGATGGGTACATGGAGGTACGCATCCTTTATGTCCAACGATGCCAAGAATTCCCCCTGGTGAAGGGCGGCCACAACCGACCAAACAGACTCCATCCTGAACTTTCGCGCCCTGACAAACTTGTTCAGTGCCTTCAGGTCCAGAATGGGCCGAAAACCGTCCCCTTTCTTGGGTACCACAAAAAGATTCGAGTAAAAACCTCGAAATCTCTCTCCTGGGGGAACCGGTACAATCACTCCCTGGTCTGAGAGGACCTGTACCGCCCTGGAAAGGGCCTGTCTGCACTCCAGCGGGAGGTTTAAATTTGATGGGAAGAACCTGTCTGGGGGTAGAGTGATGAACTCTATCCTGTACCCGGTGGACACCACCTCCCGGACCCAGCGGTCGGAAATGTGAGCCAGCCACAGATCTGGGAACCCCAGAAGACGTCCCCCCACCCGACCCTCGGGTGGGGGCAACCCATCAGGCTGAGGAAGACTTGTCTTCCGCCTTTTCTGTTTTGCGCTGCCACTGCCGACGTCCGGCCCCTGCATCGGCCTTACTGGAACGGGTCCCCTTGCCTGTCGTGCCAGAGGGACGAAAAGGCTTCTTCTGACCTGACGTAGAAGGCTCCTGCCTACGGCGAAATTCACGCCTGCGGGGTTCCGGAAGGAAGGTACTCTTACCACCCGTGAAATCCTTGATGATTTCATCCAGACACAAGCCAAATAGACGCCCACCCTGAAAGGGGAGGTCAGCCAGACCTCTTTTGGACGCGTGGTCACCCGACCAGGAACGCAGCCAAAGAATTCTACGAAGTCTGACAGCCGATATAGATATTCTGGACAGCAAAGGCAGAACATCCACGGCCGCATCACAGAGGTAATTAATCCCCTGGAGCAAATATTCAGCCTTCTGCGGTGCCTCCATCAGGCGACCGCCTACCAAGTCCTTCCTAAGTTCCTCCATGCATTCAGAGAAATGCTGTGCTGCCATGGCCGCAGCCAAAGCAGGTCGCACAGCAGAGCCCGCATTCAAGAACAGGGACTTCAAAAGTGCCTCTGTCTTTCTATCAGCGGGATCCTTGAAGGAAGGGGTCTCTTCCATAGGAATGGTAGTCGCCTTGGTAAGGCGTGCAATGGGTGGGTCCACCACAGGTGATTCCCATTTCTTCAGGAAGCTCTCCTCAAAGGGTAGCGCACGGCAAAGCGTGCAGTCAGTGAGGAGGAACGCTGAGGGTATTGCCATTCACGATATAGGAAATGGTCAAAGAATTCATTGTAAGGATAGGCCTTGGGGGGCCTAGAAGACCCGCACACATAAACAGACCGTGATTCGCCATCTTGGTCCAGCTGCAACTTAGTGCGAATGCCAGGGATAATAGTGGCAACCAGCACTTTTATTTGGTCAGCAGCTGGCTCCTGGTCCCCCTCAGTTAACACACTGTCACCACCTGTCTCCTCCTCAGACAGGTCCTCCGGGGTCCCTGAGACCCTGGAGGCCACCTCCGGCTCAGAATCTTCCCCTGAGGATAAAGGAGGGGGAGGGGGACGCTTCCTGGGGACCCGCGGAGCCGCGTCCCCAGGGGGAAAAAACTCAGAGAACACAGCCCGTAGCTGGGTGAGAAGAGCCCCTTGGTCAGACTGCGTGGCTGCTGATGCCACCTCAGCAGGTTCAGCAGGGAGATCAGCCATTGCCAGGAATGACACAGGGATGTAAGGGACACCCCACACACAGCCACACACCCACAGGGAGTCAGAGGACAGCACCCCACCACCACCAGCACCCGGAGGGAGCCCAGCTATACTTGCAGTTCCAGCTGCCTTCTAGCGCAGATCTTCTGTAAGAGCTGCCCCTGTCACCGCCGTTTCTGTGAGGAGAGAGAGAAGGTGCAGCCACGTGTAGAAATGCAGAGCATGCAGTGAAAATGGCCGCCAGGAAACATTAGAGGCCGAACACACCTCTCAGGCAACGTGCAGTACCGAAAATGGCCGCTCCGAACGCTAGAGGGAAAGCCCCATAGACTGACAATGTCCGCAGCTACGGCAAAATGGCGGCGGTCCGCCGCAAAATGGCGGCCGTTCGCCGCAAGGCGTTCCGGATGAGAAGGCCGAACGATCGCATGGTGCTAGGGGGGGGGGGTGAGGTGTGGCAGGGGGCAAGATGGAGGGCTGATCCCACTGGTGGCTACCCTGGACAAGTCGTCTTTACCGCGAATGCACAAGTTTTGTGGACGTCGGGCCCTCTTCACACCCTGTGACGGGGGGAAGGTAGGGCGCTCACTTACCGGTCCGACGCCACGGTAGCCACCAGAAAGCAGACTTCGCGCCCTTGACGGCGGTATGCTGCAGGCCCAAAGTCACCCTGCCGAACGCATCGGTAAAGGGGACCAACAGGGGGATTTCATCCCGGGCCTCCCGCACGGAACGGGTAAGATGCGGCGGGTCCCCCTTAGCGGGACTGGCTTCACATCATGTCGGCCAGGTCGGGGAAAGTACAGAGCTCCAGGACTCTCTATGCCCCGACCGGCTTCTTCATAGCAGATCATCTTGATTGCAGTAAAAAATAAAAAATAAAAGAAAAAAGAAAAAATGGTCATAATCAGGACCGCAGTTCCCATAGGGAAGCCAGGTCAACTCCTTGCGAACTAGGCATTGAAACTGGAGAGCTATACTGTGAGGGGGTTTGATGTAAAAAGAGAGGACGGCCCCCAGGGGAGGGGCCAGCTGATTCTTTTCCCTGCCTAGTTAACTCCTAGTGGGACGAACATAAAACCCCATAAAGTCAATGAAGAGCTGCGTCTGTCAGTGAACGTAAGGAGAAAAAAAGATTATTACTAGACATCAGCTGATTGGTTCCTCTAAACCAGGACTCCGCCCACATCAGGCAGCTTTGTCTCTGAGGATCTTACAATTCCCCCCTCAAGGTAACGAGTAAATGGCTCCTCTGATCTCCTACCAGTTCATTTCTTTATTCATGGACCTTAGTCAGAGAGTGAGGAAACAACGAGAACTGTCTTTTATAGGAGTGACAGTGATGAGGGGATTATAGGACGAGTGTCCCCACCCCCTCTATCACTCATTGCCATCTTCCCAACACAAGAAGTCCTGCACTTCCCTATTTAGTCCATGATTTATTCATGAATAACAGCGGGGCTGAGCCCCACCAGAGGTCAGAGAGTGAGGATGGGGGGAGAACAACCAAGATGAACACTGGACTGATCCTGAAGACCACCATCATTGGGTTATTGATTCCTCCCTCATTATCACTTACTGTTAGGCCAGTACAGTATCAGGACCATGTAATGTACAACATAGAGCACGTAGTGCAGGGGTCAGGAGTAAGTAATGTACAACATAGAGTATATAGTGCAGGGGTCAGGAGTAAGTAATGTACAACATAGAGTATATAGTGCAGGGGTCAGGAGTATGTAATGTACAATATAGAGTATATAATGCATGGTCAGTACAACATAAAGTAGTGTTTCTCAATTCCAGTCCTCAAGGACGCCCTAACAGGTCATGTTTTCAGGCTTTCCATTATTTTGCACAGGTGATTTGATCTGTTTCACTGCCTTAGTAATTACCACAGCCGTTTCATCTTAGGGAAATCATAAAAACATGACCTGTTGGGGCACCTTGAGGACTGGAATTGAGAAATAGTGACATAGAGTATATAGTGCAGGGGTCAGGAGTATGTAATGTACAACATAGAGTATACGGTGCAGGGGTCAGGAGTATGTAATGTACAACATAGAGTATATAGTGCAGGGGTCAGGAGTATGTAATTTACAACAGAGTATACGGTGCAGGGGTCAGGAGTATGTAATGTACAACATAGAGTATATAGTGCAGGGGTCAGGAGTATGTAATGTACAATATAAATTATATAGTGTAAGGGGCAGGGCCAAGGATGGGCCGAACGCTCCCCTGTTCGGTTCGCATAAGAACTCCCGAAGAGGGGAAATGTTCTAACCTGAACGGCAAACCCCATTAAAGTCTATGGGAGCTGAATATGAAAAATCAAAAGTTGTCATTTTGAAGGCTTATATGCAAGTTATTGGCCATAAAAGAGGTATGGGGTCTGGGTACTGCCCTGGGGGACATGTATGCATAAAAAAATTAAAAACAATCTTTTTTCGGGAACAGTGATTTTAATGATGCTTAACGTGCAACAATAAAAATTCCTTTAAATATCATGCTTGGGGGTCCCCTTAATGTGGCTGCATCTGTAGCATGCATAAAACATGCTAAATGAGTCATATCACATTGAATGAAAAAAATGGCTTGGGGCCCCCAGTCCATTCCAGACCCTTATTCAGGCATGCAGTCTGGCAGCTCAGGAAAGGAGGGGGGCGAGCAAGTGCCCTCCTCCTGAACAATACCAGGCTAAATGCCCTCAACATGGCAACATGCCCTCAACATGCTCTGCCCCCCTACCCCAAAGCACCTTGTCCCTATGTTGATGGGGACAAAAGCCTCTTCCCAACCCTGGGCTGTGGTTGTCGGGGTCTGCAGGCAGGGGGGGGCTTATTGGAATCTGGAAGCCCCTTTAACAAGGGGGCCTCCCCCTATGTAAATGGGTATCAGGTACATAGCACCCTACAAATTTACTAAAAAAGTGTCAAAAACGAATAAACACAAGAGACAGTTTTTGACAAGTCCTTTATTAAAAAATAAAAAAAATAGTGTCCCTCGATGTAAATCTATCATCAATAACGCTGCCCGCCTCCTGCCTGCTCTGTGCTTTGACATTTCTTATATAGGCAAGGGACGGGACCACCTGGCTACATCACCCAGTGTCATCGCCCCCTTCTGACGCCATATGTCCAGTATGTGCCAGTCCGTGATGTCAGAAGGGGTGGGGCCACCTGGTGGCCCTGCCCATTGCCTATATGATATATGTCAAAGTGCAGAGGAGGCATTTGGCGGGAGGCCTCCCAGGAGGCAGAGCGTTTTTGATTTTTAGGATCCAGTGGGCATCATGATTGACATCGTGAGACACTATTTTTTAATAAAGGAAAGGATGAGGGTATATGGCCTGGTAAGGTTCAGGGAGGGGTGCGCTCACTCACTCCCCTCCTTTCCCGACCTGCCAGGCTGCATGCCCAGATAAGGGTCTGGTGTGGATTTTGCCATTTTTTTTAAATTTTGCCATGGCCGAAGGGCCTGGCAAGGACTGGGGGGGGGGGGGGGGATGCTGTTTTCTTTATTTTTTTACTGTCACAAGTAACCCTGGGAGAATTGCTCTGTCAAAGATCTTACTAGACCCAGGTATGGAGAAGAAGACCCAAAGCACATACCCCAGATGCCTAGGTCTAGTAACACCTATGATAACAATGAACATTTTTCTGCCAGCTGAGCCCCAGAATCTCCATAAATGCAGTCTAGATACATAAATTGTGTCTGCAGCACAGAGAAGGAAGATTATCTGAGAGAAATACAGGAATACAGGACGGGGAACACAGCTCAGGAAAGTGACCAGGGGATTACAGGCTGATATCACCCCGCCCCCGCCCTACTCTGGACCAATCAGTGAGCAGTATGGGTGGAGGAATGGATTTAGTGTCGATGACCCACCTGTGCTGATCTCTGTAGGAGTGTCCTCCTCTATAATTAGCCTCACTATTCCATCCTCCTCCATAGACTGATGATCATTGCTCGCATACATCTCTTCTTCTTCTGCTTTAACCTCAACTTTTATATCTATCAGATCTTCACCCTAGACCAAAAAAATATACAAAAGATCACTTTTGAAAAGTGTTAATCTTGTGATATCGCATACTGTAAAAAGGAAAAAAAATACACTCACCTCCTCTACGAGTCCATGTTCTAGACACATCCCTTGTCTGTTACTGGATAATGTCCCAGAATTCCCAGCACCGCTCACCTCTCCTGTCAGCAGCTCCATCATCTTCTTGGTGACTTCTAGAATCTTCTGCATGTTGTGTCTCTCAGGATTTAGGGAGTCACATGGAGGCACTGTGATGGTCATGTGATCACCTGACTTCACAAGCGGAAATCTCTGTATTGAGGAACCAATAGGAATATCATGTTAGAATCCCAGAATCCTCCTCACCTCTCTGGTCAGGTCTGTGTTTTATTAATAGAGATAAGAGTGATGTCACGTGACCTCCCAGAATCTTCCTCACCTCTCCGGTCAGCAGGTAGATGATCTCCAGGGTGAGGTTTAGTATCTTCTCAGTCATGTGACTCCGGTCCTCCTCCATCATCATTGGTGCCGTCATTTGTTCCATACAGGTCTCCTTGTAGACGGATAACCTTGGGAAATGAAAGTAAGAATTATTTGTATGGTATTGGTCACACAATGTCAGGTCACCTGAGGGCAGGTTACAGGTGCGCACCGCTGGGTTGGGGGGCACACCGCTAAGGTTGTGAACCCTTAGCTGACTGCTGCAACTAGAGATCAGGATGGAGCAGGGAAGCAGGACTGCTGGGACCCTGACACAGATTGCACAGGGAGCTAGAGCACACGTTTCCCCAGGGTGTGGAGTCTAAGAGCCAGCAGGTGTTCACCAGATCCTCTGTTGGTGAGGATGGACTTGGCTGCAACTGGATCCAGGTCACGGCCCCCAGGGTCCACCAGCTCATGCTCATGGCAGGCTACAGGTGAAATGGAGAGAAAGCAGCAGTGCAAGATAGCAAGAGAAGGTCAGTGGGAGAGCCAAGGTCAGGGCTACAAGCTGACAGAAAACAGACGGGAGGCATGCCAAGGTCAGGGTCCCTAGCAGACAAAGAAGGTCAAAGAACAAGCCGAGATCGGGGTCACTAGCAGACAAGGAAGGTCAAAGAACAAGCCGAGATTGGTACACTGAAACAAACGAAGAGCACATGTCAGAACAAACACACAATATTGGTCGGCAAGAAGGCTTGCAGCACATGGAGTTCTACTGAGGGGAGATTACTTAGCACACAGGTGATAATGTGCACGGCCTCTAGGCACATCCAGAGAAGTAAGCAAACAGACAGGACATGAAATGTATTACAGGTTCATGACACAAAATAATAGGATGTGGATGTGAGGGGGTAATAGGAGAGTTGCTGTACATTTAACCACCTCAGTACCAGAAAATTTCACCCCCTTCCTTCCAAGGCCAATTTGCAGCTTTCAGCATTCTCACACCTTGAATGACAATTACTCAGTCATGCAAAACTGTACCCAAATTATATTTGTATAGTTTTTTTAGACAGTGCTTTTTTTTGGTGATATTTAATACTCATTTGGTTTTTAATTTTTTTGCCATATAAATTTAAAAAAATACAGAAATTTTGAAAAAAATACACATTTTTGTCTGTTATAAAATTTTGCAAATAAATAATCTTCGTAAATTTAAGCCAAACTGTACTCTGCTGCATTTCTTTAGTGAAAATAACCCAAATCAGTGTATATTATTTATTCTGTAGGAAAGTTATAGAGTCCACAAACTATGGGATATACAGTGCTCAGCATAAATGAGTACACCCCCTTTGAATCAATATCTCAATGAACAGAAGAACAATTTCCAACACTGACAAAACTGATTTGTATAGAACATTCAGTTTTACTCAAATTAGTTGATTCAAAAATGAACACACCCCACAGCAAAAACTCCTCTATCTAGTATTTTGTATGACCTCCATGATTTGTAAGGACAGCGCCAAGTCTTCTAGGCATGGAATGAATGGCGACATATTGCAACATCGATCTTTTTCCATTCTTCAAGAACGACCTCTTTTAGAGCCTGGATGCTGGATAGAGAGTGATGCTCATCTCTTCAGAATTCCCCATAGGTGTTCCCCAATTGGGTTCAGATAAGGAGACGGCCACTGAATCACTTTCACCCGGTTCTTCATCAGAAATGCAACAGTGGCATTAGACGTGCGTTTTGGATAATTGTCATGTTAGAAAAGTGCACAACAACCAAGGGCACGGAGTGATGGTAGCATCTTCTCTTTCAATATAGAGCAGTACATCTGTGAATTCATGATCCCATCAATGAAATGAAACTTCCCGACACCAGCAGCACTCATGCAGCCCCACAGAAGGACACTGCCACCACCATGTCTCACAGTAGGCACCATACATCTTTCTTTGTACTCCTCCCCTTTGTGATGCCATACAGTCCCAGTAATCTTCTTTTTTCAGCATGGGCCCTGGCAAATCCTAGGTGGCTTTTCTGTGCATGGGCTTTAGGAGAGGTTTCCTTATTGGACGACACCGATGCACGCCATTCCTCTGCAATGTACACCGTATTGTGTTATGGAAAACAATCCCCCCAGTTTGGCGTTCTACTTCTTTAGCTAGCTGCAGTGAACTTGCATGGTCATTTCCTTCAACCCTTCTCATCAGAAGACGCTCCTGTCGAGGTGATACCTTCCGTGGACTGCCTGGACGTCTCTGTGAGATGGTTGCAGTTCCATCTTTGTTACATTTTTGTATCACTTTTGCTCCAGTATTCTGACTGATAAGTAAAGTTTTGCCGATCTTCTTGTAGCCTTCACCTTTCTTGTGTAAAGAAATTATTTTCTTTCTCTAGCCTTGTGACATTTCTCTTCCATGTGGTGCCATTGCTGACAGCAATAATATAGCAAATATAATCACCTGTCTGCTGGACACCTATTTAATGAATCATTAGATTCACCTGTAGGTGAATTCTTGTTAATTAGGATTTTATTGTCTAAAATTTAGCTTTGCTCCTCAGACTTTCATTGGGGTGTATTCATTTGTGCAACATGGTTTTGAATGTATTTGTTAGGAAAAATACTTTTTTTTGTGTGCAAATTAAGAAACCTTGGTTGCAATTAATGGGCCGTATTTGTGGGAGGATTTTGTAGTATGTGTCCCATAGAAAATGTTCATTCTGAAAGGAAAGTAAAGGTTTTCTGACTGTTGGGGTGTACTAATTTATGCTGAGCACTGTATATGTGAAAATTGATCAATCTTGATGTACTGACGGCCGATCTAATTTCTTGAGGCCCCAAAATGTCAGGACAGCACAAATACTCCCCGTATGACCCCTTTTTTTTTTTTTTTGGAAAGTCAAGGACAGTCCAAGTTATTTAGTATGAGATATGGTGAGTTTTTTGAAGCTGTAATTTTTTGTCACAATTTTTTTTAAATAAAGAATTATTTATTTTTTTCAAAAGTTTCTATTTAACAAATTATTTCTCACACACAGAATTGGCATATTTAGAATTACACCCCAAACACATTCTGCTATTTCTCCCAAATATGGGGGTACCACATATGTGCCCAGATGCATAGAGGGATCCAAAATCCAAGGAGCACCTTTGGGCTTTCAAGGAGCATAAATTACGCATCTAATTTTAGGACTACCAATCACATTTTTGGAGGCCCTGGAGCACCAGGACAGTGGAAACTCCCACAAAATGAGCTCATTTTGGAAAGTAAACATTCCCAGATATTTTCTGAAAGACATAGGGAGTTTTTTGAAAATGTACAACTGGGTGATAACATTTTTAGGTAAAGTTGATCCAGGGTGAATCCGATTGCCTCTCGGGGAATCAGGAAGGAATTTTTTCCCGTTATAGCAAATTGGATCCATGCTTTGCTGGGGTTTTTTGCCTTCCTCTCGATCAACTGTGGGTTAAGGATTGTATATGGGATTATTTGGTTTTATATATATATATATATATATATATATATATATATATAAATGTTTTTTTGTTTTTTTTG
>BLSH010212867.1:34892-50019 GCA_018402905.1 Glandirana rugosa
CGGAGACCGCAAATCCCTATCGTGAAACTCTGACAGGCTTCTCCCACTCCTTCCTCCCTCCTAAGCTCATACCTTTATTTTCCTTTCCCCTGTGCGAGGTGATGATGGACAGTCTCAAAGTGCTATCCCTAAACGCCAGAGGCCTAAAAACCCCCGAAAAGAGACAAATTCTACTTGTGGATCTTAAGCACGAACACGTAGATGTGGCATTTATCCAGGAAACACATTTTAGGGAATACAAACTCCCCATTCTCAAGAATAGATTCTACCCCCTAGCCTATGACTCTACCAATATGGAAGCTAAATCGAAAGGAGTGTCCATACTCTTAGCAGACAAGATACCGTGGTCATGTATGGACATACGCAAGGATCCACTGGGATGGTTTATTTTCATGAAAGGGAAAGTGGGAGAATTTATGGTGACCCTGGCCACGATTTATGCACCTAACACCCAACAGGATGTCTTCCTGACACACACCCTGGGCCTACTTGCGGACTTCCAGGAAGGCCTATTGATTCTCGGAGGGGACTTTAACGTCCCCCTGATCCCTTCGCTTGACACATCCTCCGGTTCCTCCTTGCGTCCAGAAAAAGATTTCTCTACATAGGGCCCAACTGATTGATGTTTGGAGATTACACCACCCGGGGGAACGAGACTATTCGTTTTATTCCCCCCCCCACATAAGCTCTACTCTAGAATTGTTTTTTTCCTGATTCCCCATGGCCAACGACACGCGATTCGGGATACACATATTGGATACGTGGTCCGATCATGCCGCAATTTATTTGACCTATGCTCTTTCAGACCTGAACTTCTCTAGACCCAGGTTCTGGCGACTAAATGACAGCCTATTGCAAACCCAGACGAAGCTACGCTACCCAATAGCGAAACGCGTTGACGTCACAAGCGTCACGTGATGGCAGGGTCCGAGCTGGCCAGGTCCTGATTGGCTGGAGCGAATAGGGAATGAGGCTTGCAGCGCACTCTGCACTCATAGTGTCCCGGAACACGACCGCAATGTAAGTGGCACCCTTTAGTCCAGTGACTTCGCGGCATAGGACCATCCATAGGATCTCTGTCCACCTAATACACTGCAGCCCGGATAAGAAGTGAACAATCATCTAGATGGGGTAACGTGCCACATACAGTGTATGCTATTGTATTCCATGCTGATTCATGAAGTTCCATTCATCTATTTCTGCACATCAGAGTGAGGCTAACCCTTTCACATGTTGCCCGCTGCTCAAGCGGCTTACACTTAACCATGACTATAGGAAACAAGCCCTCTGACTCTCATCTATCCGGTGCATGCACAGGACTATTATAGGACCCACTGCATACCGCCTTTAGTGCCCTTAGTGGCCGTCTCCACATCAGAAGGTATCCCCTATACATCGGCCCCACACCTGGGGGCCCCATATCCTAGGCCTTTCTGGGACTTCCACATTTGCAGGCATTGCACATATTGCAGTGGCATTTGATCCTTCTGTCCAGCCCGCCAATCCCTTATCTATCCATAGGCCCCCTCCGGGTCTTATCAATGAACTACGTCCTCGACCCAACTTTATTTGGTCACCTATTTCGGACTGAGCCTAATTGAACAGCCCAGGACCTTCCATCTGGATTAAGGACAGTTTTGCACACTTTTTACCAGGCAATCCTGGATATTAACCCCCTCTTTTACCCCAACTGTGCCATCCTACCCCTCCTCCTTCACCCTGTGCGTCCGGACGCCCCTATTTATGTTTCTACTGTCCATGTGTATATGTATGTATTGGTTGGTGTGTTTTGTTGTCCATGAGTCCTGTAGTTGTCATTGAGATATATGGAATGACCATTCTCATATACCTTTTAAATGTATTGAATTGTGAATTGACTTTTAAGGTGAATAACTAATAAATGGTGAAAATTTCCTTTATCATCTTTAGTCTTAATAGCCCACTCCTCAGCATCTAGCCTCTATGTTACCTGTGACCTCACAGGGACAGTTCCTCTTTTTTTGGTTTATTGTGCTTCTGGTTACGCTGAGGGGCACCTATTATGGTGAGGGGCACTACTGACTTTATCTACTTGATTTAACCTGTCATCTCTTTTTGCTGTAAACACTATTGCAAACCCAGGAGGTACTGACGGATGTCAAGCAGGAGCTACACCACTATTTTAGCATTAATGATCATGAAGGTTGTGACCCTAGGCTACTATGGGAGGCACATAAAGCAGTCATACGAGGAGTACTAATCAAACACGGTGCACGTATTAAAAAAGAGCGAGGCTGACAATTAACTGCACTGTTAGAGAAACTGCACACATCGGAAGCGAAACAAACATGCCTCCACACCCGCACTAGATGCCGAAATTATGTTACTCCGCAATCAGATTGTGGAGCTTCTACACTACAGGGCTAAAGCTGCCCTACAAACATGCCAAAAAATTGGATAGGAATCCAGCGATAAATGCAGCAAATTACTAGCTAACCTGGTCAGGGAACGCAAGCTTGCCTCATACATCCCCTGCATTGCCACTTCGGGAGGCAACAAAGTCACGTTACCCGGACAGATCTCGCGGACATTCGGGGACTTTTACTCCAAGCTTTACAATTTGACTAACAGGGACCCTCCCCAGACAGACATTGACGATTACATCAACAAAGAAGCCCGCACAGAATTGGACTCACCTATTACATTAGAGGAGTTGCAAAAAGCTGTGTCACTGGCTAGGCGGGGTAAGGCTCCCGGCCCAGACGGCTTCACCCTGTCCTACTACCAAACACTCCTACCGACTCTAGGTCTATATATGGTCAAGCTCTACAACGACATAAAAGGGGACAAATCCTTCTTTTGGGAGTCACTAAGCGCACATGTGACAGTGATCCATAATGAAAGTAAGGACCCCACACAGTGCGGTAGCTATAGGCCAATCTCCCTCCTGAATATAGATTTAAAATTGTTCACTAAAATTCTCGCCATCAGACGAGCGCAACATCTGCAACCCTTAATACATCTGGACCAAGTGGGTTTCATCCCGACCAGGGAAGCACGGGACAATACGACGAAAGTCTGTAACCTAATTCACGTAGCGGCCACGACCCGCGCGCCATGCGTCGTACTTAATACAGACACAAAGAAGGCATTTGATAGGGTGAGTTGAAGTTTTATGTTCTCCGTGCTCCGCCATATCGGTCTGGGAGACTCAATGATCAGTTGGATAGCGGGTATATACTCGCACCCCACTGCCCTGGTAAAGGCCAACGGCATCCTATCTGACCCGTTCCCAATCACCAGCGACACGCGACAGAGTTGCCCGCTCTCCCCCCTCCTTTTTGCCCTTTCATTAGAGCCTTTCCTGTCCAAAATCAGATTGAACTCCGACATCCAGGGTTTGTCGGTAGGTAAAACTCCACACAAGATCTCCACATATGCGGATGACCTACTATTCACTCTTACCAATCCTATAATCTCTCTCCCCAATCTTATGAAAGAATTTGATACCTATGGCAGATTGGCGAACCTCAAAATTAACTTTACCAAGTCCGAGGCGATCGGAGTGGCACTACCTAACCATCTCCTGCAGATACTTCAATCCAATTTCCGATTTAAATGGACCTCCACGGTGCTAAAGTATCTAGGCACCTATATACCGGCAGACACCACCCCTACTTTTGATTTGAATTTTCCTCTTCTGGCAACTAAAGTCCGTACCTTATTAGAACACTGGCATAAAGGACTACATTCTTGGTTTGGGAGATGTAAGCTTTTAAAGATGTGTATTCTTTTTTTTTTTAATTACAAAGAGGGTTTTATTGAGTATAAAAAAACACCCGAGAGATGTACAAGTAAAAAAACAAAAGTGCAACAGGCATTACAATGAGGATACAGAGTTGAACATGCATGGTAAGGATCTTGTCATAGTACATAGAAGCATTAGTTACATCCTTGGTTGCCACAGGGATAAGAAGCATATATATAGCTATGGGGCATAGTGCAAGACCAATCTAGGGAGGTAAACCCTCAGATATTGAAAAGCAAAAGAAAAAAAGCTGCGCTTGTGTAGGTGTCAGAAATTACAAACCAACAATGTGTAAATATCTTAAAAAACAAATGTAAGTGAAACAATGTGACAAAGCTAATGAAAAAACAATGTTACAGTAGTGAAACATCAAACGTCCAATGTCCAAGTGTACAAGTCCATATATGATAAATGAATAACCCAGTGCAATGGTGAATAAAGAATGCCCTTGTTCAGGTCTCAAATATAAATCGACACACCCCACTCCACCAGATAGTGAGAAGACCTCCACCACAGATAGGTTATCTCCTTACCAGATCTCCTGGACCCCTTATTACAGGAGGTCAGGAGTTGCCTGTGTGGATCAAGGCCTCCACGGGGCCACACCGGTCCACCTGCTGAGGGTCACTCGCCTTACTGCTCTGGATCTCCTAGGTTCCTTATTAAAAGGGATCAAGGGCCACTTGCTGGAATGTGGACTGTACTCGGGGTCGTCTATATTCAGGGTACCAACTCCCACGATCCACCTCAGATTTACCTCAGTTGCCCAAAGAAAAAGTAGACCAATAGTGTGATACCGTTTGGACAAATTAATTTTAATATAAAATAGTAAACTCACATGTATCCAGATGAACAACAGCTGTGTACTGATAAAATCAGTCAGCGGTGGTAGCGAGACAGCACTCCGCCTGATCGATTTCGTCGCCAAAGGACGTCTTCCGGTCGACCCGGAAGACGTCCTTTAGCGACGAAATCGATTGGGTGGAGTGCTGTCTCGCTACCACCGCTGACTGATTTTATCAATACACAGCTGTTGTTCATCTGGATACATGTGAGTTTACTATTTTATATTAAAATTAATTTGTCCAAACGGTATCACACTATTGGTCTACTTTTTCTTTGGGCAACCGAGGTAAATCTGAGGTGGATCGTGGGAGTTGGTACCCTGAATATAGACGACCCCGAGTACAGTCCACATTCCAGCAAGTGGCCCTTGATCCCTTTTAATAAGGAACCTAGGAGATCCAGAGCAGTAAGGCGGGTGACCCTCAGCAGGTGGACCGGTGTGGCCCCGTGGAGGCCTTGATCCACACAGGCAACTCCTGACCTCCTGTAATAAGGGGTCCAGGAGATCTGGTAAGGAGATAACCTATCTGTGGTGGAGGTCTTCTCACTATCTGGTGGAGTGGGTGTGTCGATTTATATTTGAGACCTGAACAAGGGCATTCTTTATTCACCATTGCACTGGGTAATTCATTTATCATATATGGACTTGTACACTTGGACATTGGACTTTTGATGTTTCACTACTGTAACATTGTTTTTTCATTAGCTTTGTCACATTGTTTCACTTACATTTGTTTTTTAAGATATTTACACATTGTTCGTTTGTAATTTCTGACACCTACACAAGCGCAGCTTTTTTTCTTTTGCTTTTCAGTTTTTTGGGTGTAGGATTCGCACCTTAGTGTTTCAGCTGTGTAGAGGAGGACTGTGTGGAAAACAGGGTTAGCGCAGTCTGCTTCTCTATATAAACCCTCAGATATTACCATCTTCACATGTGAAGGAGTCCTCCAGCCACCTATCCCAGATGTTATGGTATTTCTTGGAGCAACCCCTGTGCATGTAGAGGACTTTCTTATAAGGAAGAACAGCGTTGACCGCTCTAATCCACTGTTGTATCGTAGGGGGAGAGCTCTTTAGCCATGTTCTAGCTATTTGCATCCTTGCTAAAAATAATGTTTCTTGAAGAAAAATATTCAGATATTTGTCCTCCTCGGGGAGGGAGAGGATCCCCAAGATGCATTGACATGGGCAGAGTGTTAGGGGGGAGCCCATCTTGTCATGCAGGAAGTTGGTGATTTGTAACCAGTGTCCTTGGATGGCCGGACAAAAACAGAGGAGGTGGAAAAAGGAACTTTCAGGGTCAGCACATCTAGGACACAGAGGGTTATAGCTCGGGTCGTATTTAAGGATGCGTTGAGGTGTGATGTAGGACCTATGCAGGATACAGAGCTGTGTGAGGCGATCAGATAGTTTGGGAGATGCTAATTTACAGACAGTTAGTGCCTCCTCCCAGTCATCCTCCGCAATATCGTCAACATCTGGCTCCCATCTGGACTTAAGTTGGTACGCTTGGGTGGTGGATCAAAAGGCTGTTGTAGCATACTGAGATAAGCTTTTTTGGGTCCTGCCCCAGCAGGATATCAACCAGAGGCAGCGTTTCCAGCTGGGGGACAGACTCTCGGAATTGGGACTGCAGAGCATGGCGAAGCTGAAGGTAGCGGAAGAACATGGAATTGGGGAGGGAGTACTGGTCCTTCAGGGCTTGAAAGGTCTTGATGGTTCCATTGGCGATGACTTGCGAGAGGTACACAACGCCCCTGGCAGTCCACATCCCATGGTCCGGAATAAAGGACATCTCAGGGAGGTGCCAGGAGTCCCATAAGGGCGTGTGAGAATGAAGAGGGGGGGCCCCGCTTCGTAGTGTGGCAAGTCGCCAAATTTCACAGTGATGTGAGAGCACCTGTTACCTGGGTGGGACTCCCTGCGGGCATCGTGGAATAGGAGCTGAAATGGATGGGTCACTAAGTGGGAAGGCCAAGGTCACGCCAGAGCGATGTACCTCTCTCTATCTGTGTGGTGCAGGTGAAAGAAGTGGGAGAGTTGGGAGGCAATATAGTATAACGCCAGGTCAGGAAGTGCAGTACCCCCCAGGTTAGTTGGGCGCTTCAGGGCTGTCCAGGGTAATTTGTGGCGTGAGGACCCCCAGATGAAGGTGTTAATAATGGATTCCATTTTTGAAGTAGACAGAGTGGGATACACACTGGAGCCTGCCAGAAAATGTAAAGGAGTTTGGGGATGAGGAACAATTCTACTAGATTAATCCGACCCATTACCCCAAGGGGCAATCGGGACCAGACTTGGGTTTTGGCTTGGAGCATAGCATAGAGGGGTTTAAGGTTAAGGTTTATATAATCGGCGGGAGATCTGGAGACTCGGACACCTAGGTATTTAATTTGGCTTGCACGAATGAGGGACAAGGAAGCATGATCAGATGAGGGGGCCCCAACATTGACCGGCAGGATCAATGATTTGGTCCAATTTATGGGAAGACCGGAAAAGGTGCCAAATTGTTCGATAAGTTGCAGGGCAGCCTGAAGTGAGGGGCCTGCATCCGCCAGATAGAGGAGCATGTCGTCAGCATATAAGCTGACGACCTCTACCAAAGGATCAGAGTAGAAACCCCTGACACCAGGGTGAGTCCTGAGCGCTATAGCCAATGGTTCCACGGCCAGAGCGTACAGGAGCGGGGATATGGGACATCCCTGACGGGTCCCATGGGTAAGGGGAAAGGGGTACGAGAGCTTGCCATTAACTTGGATGCCGGAAGTGGGGGCCTGATACAGCAGTTTGAGCCATTTAATGAAATTGGGGCTGAATCCGAAGCATCGCAGACATTCCCAAAGATAGTCCCATTCGACCGAGTCGAATGCCTTTGCGGCGTCACGACTGACCCCCACCCTGGAGCCTATTTCCTCTTGAAGGTTTAAGAATAGACACCAGAGGTTAAAGGCCGTGTTTTTGTTGGGCATAAACCCAGTTTGGTCTGGGTGGATGAAGCTGAGGATAACTTTATTGAGGCGGAGAGCAAGAATCTTGGTGAGTATCTTGACGTCTAATTGAAGCAGGGAGATCGGGCGATAGGATTCGGGGTATAGAGGGTCTTTGCCAGGTTTGGGTATTAACACTATCAGGGCTTCACCCATGGAGGGGGGGAGGATAGAGGAGTCGAAAATATGGGTATACAACTCTCAGAGTATAGGGACAAGTATATTGTCAAATTGCCTATAAAACTCTATAGGGAGCCCATCCGACCCCAGGGCCTTGGAAGAGGGGAGGGATGACAAGGCCTCCTCAATGCAGTCAGTGGTCAATATTGCCCGCTGAGCGGGGGACAGCTGGGGAAACTCAATGCCCTAAAGGAACTCAGTCAGCTCCTCATTGGCATAACTGGTTGTAGATGTTTATAGGTCAGCATAAAAGGACCGAAACATTGCAGCCACCAATTCGGGGCCAGTGATTATGCCCCCAGCGGACTGAAGTTCCACAACTACAGGGGGTTTGTTGCCAAGGTGGGCCATGTAGGCAAGTAGCTTGCCCACACGTTCCCCATGCTCGTACACATGCTGCTTGGTGAAAAAGATGGCCCGGTTGGCCCTCTCAAAGTGCAATTGATCAACAAGTCTAGTCTGGGAGCGTAAAGTTGGATTGGAAGGGGAGAGGTCCCTAAGGAAGTTTTGCTCGGACTCCTCCAACCGGTCCTCTGCCTGTTGGAGCACCAGCTTGGATGAGGCCTTATGTCTATTTATTCATGCCGAGAGGTGCATACGGGCATGGATCTTGAAGGCCTCCCAGACGGAGCCGACTGGGGCCGAACCACCATTAGTGCGGAAAAAATACGTCCACTCCCTCTTGATGTCCCCCATATTGGCCAGGACGGAGAGCCAAAACGGGTTCAGTCTCCAGACCCGCACCGCAGGAGGAGCAGACAAGCGGAGAGTGATCCAGTATGAGGAGTGGTCTGACAATATCCTAACGCCAAATCCCGCGTCCAGGAGATTCGGCAGTAGGGTAGGTGTAGCGAGGATCAGATCTACGTGGGACATTGTAGAACAGGCTAACTAGGAAAAGGCCCGGTGGGATTTTCGCGCAGCACTATACACCCCAAAGTGATCAACAATTGTAATGAAGTACAAAAAATTATTTATTGGGATAAAACATCACACAAAACAAGTGACATAAAACCATAAGATGGTAATAAGAATCATTGAATACAGTCAATAACAATGCTAGGTGAAAGGCCGAGCCAAGTCTCAAGTACGACCAGTTGGTTGCTGGTGCACTAGAAATACCGACATGTTTCGAAGTTTACTTTATTGGTTTAACTTCTTCAGGGAAAATTTCCCAGCACTGTTAATACGTTGGTTCTGTAAAGTAACAACAAGCATAAATACAGTATAAGGTGTGCATAATCGTAACAGTGGTACAGTACAAAAAAAAGGTAAGCAAACAGACATACATGTGACAATCTGGCATGGACACGCGTTGTCTCCAAAAGGGGGGGTCAGGCTCAAACAGGTGCATAGATGGCTTGTATCAGAGCATAGGGTCACTATGATGTAGATGAATATGTGCCATAAATGGATGCTTGCTGGGTGGGTGTGACTTCAAGGCTGCAGGAGATGGCAACCCGCAAGGGGGCCGGGCCAGGGCCAGTCTCCCCCTTGAGAACCAAAAAGCAGACGGTAGACGTCCCAATACCCCACGGCTCTAAAATAAACGATACCATCAAACACCGATATAGGGTATGACCAATAATAGTTGGAGCAGGGTGGTTGATACAAAGGTAAAACGATGCATGTACTTACTGTCAATGGAGTGACCCCAGACCAAAGAGTGACACCAACCAAAATGGCCAGCAGTGGGCCTATGGAAGAGAACAAGACAGTAAAGAGAAGGGAGAGAGGTATAGGGCCTTCTGGGGGTAGGGCACGTGCCCCGACCCCCTAAAGGGCAGAAAGGCTGGGTCAAAAGTGAGCACAAAAGCATCAAGGCATAAAGCTTACCAGTAAAGGAAAAGCAATGTAGCTGCAATATGGAGAACCACGCTGTCCAAGAAGAGAGAAAGCCTTCATGTGACCATAGTGGGCCAATACTGCTTATATGTGAAGACTGGCCAATCATAAACTGCAGGGTGAGTCTGCCAGCCAAGTGAAGATTAATAGCGTAGAGGGGAAAGGAGAGGGGAGAGGGAGGTGGATGGGAACCAAGTCCCATATATCCTCCGGGAGTCCCATCCATCCCTGTACAGAGCCGCAGGGGGGAGGAGACTCCCCATCCAGATCAGTTCCCCGCCGAGCCAGTGTCGCCGCGTGGCACGCAATAATATCACGTGACCCACGCGGCGGCGTCCGACGCCAGCACGGCGCCAGCGCACACTCAGATGCTGCACCGAGGCCGATGGAAGGGGCAGGAGCAAAAGCTCCCTTTATGCGGCAGACATAGGCCCCACTAGCTGCCGAGACAGCTGAGGGGCTCGAGTGCGCCGTGGGGGAGAAAACAGAACCTAAGCCAATAGAACGGGCCCAAACCAGGAGCCAGCACCACTGACGCAGCCATGGATCCCCAACAAGGCAGATAACCTCCCCCGCACATAGAAGAGGGGCAGGCAGGCCCAAACAATTACATATGGTTATTGAAGCCTTAAATATAAGTAGGGAAACAATAACAAGTCAAAAAGTAAAAAAAAGGTAAAAAAAAAAAAAAAAAGATGAATAAATGAGAACGCTGATTATCTCATGGTGCAGCCATATGAAAAACATATGGAAAATCAAAAAAACTGAAGAACCAACTATACATCCAATCAGGTAACCCTGGAGACAACGCATGACCATTTACAAAAGTGGAAAATGAGGAAAAAAAAAAAGCAGAGAAAAACGCAAAAAAAAAAAAAATCATATGACTCAAAAGCAAAAAAAGGGGGCTGAGAACCAATGGGACTAATCTAGTAAATCACGGTCAAAATGTCCTGACTCAAAACCTGGGAGGAAGGGTTTAAAGTTCATAGCTCCATTCAACCCTGGGGGAGCCGTGGCGTTCAAATTTGAAATCCACCTGAGTTAATGTTGTAACAACAATTTGTCTATGTCACTGCCCCGTGTATTCATATGTATAAGGTCCAGGGCAACCAAGGTCACCTTGGGCATGAGGCCCTGATGTACCAGGCTAACATGCCGCCCTAAGGGAGTGTCGGCATTGCGTTTCTTCATATTGCGTATGTGGCGGCTCATCCGCCGGCGAAACTGCTGAATGGTCTTGCTGACGTAGAAGTAGCCACACCCACAATGAAAAAGGTAAATCACTGCTGTAGTCTGGCAATTCACAAAATGTTTAAGTTTTAGTAACTGATGATTAGGGAGTATAATTTGTTTTCTCGTGTACATATAGCCACACATCGAGCATGTCCCGCACCTGAACGCACCCTTGTAAGAACAGGGGTCACCACTGGTATGGGCCAAGTGCTCGCTGTGCACCAACATGTCTCCAATTGAAGTTGCCATTCTATATGTGATGAGGGGATTGGGAGGTACAAACGGGCCCACAAGTGGGTCCAGGGTAAGTAGATGCCAGTGTCGTTGGAGAATGTGTCTAATATGATTGTGATGACAATTATAGCGAGTAATGATTCTACTTACTGGGGGGGTTGTAACTTTCTCGTTCTTGGGTCTATACAGCAAATTGTGTCGAGACTGTTGGGTCACTCTGTTAAAGGCTTTAGACAGAGATTTTTTGCTGTACCCTCTGAGAAGGAGACGGGACCGTAAAGTCTGTGCCTCCCTCAGAAAGGTATCATTGTTAGTGCAATTGCGTTTGATTCTCAAATACTGACTATACGGAATTGAATTGACAAGTGACCTAGGATGGGCACTAGAGGCATGGAGGATGTTGTTGCCCACCGTGGGCTTGCGATATAGGGCACATGATATGTTGCCTTCTAGATATTTGGACATCTGAACATCCAAAAATGTAAACGAAGTTTGATGATATGTCATAGTGAAAGAGAGATTAAACGGGTTGCCTTTGAGGGCTATAAGGAACTGCTGGAGAACCTCCACAGGTCCGTCCCAAAACAGCAACACGTCATCTATGTATCTATACCATGCCGTCACGTGCCTCATAAACATCACCATATCTTCAAGTAGAAGATATGGTTTGCTCCCACTCCCCCCAGGTACAGGTTGGCATAGGATGGGGCACACAAGGTCCCCATCGCTACGCCCTGCACCTGGAAGAAGTGGGTGCCGTTGAAGAAAAAGACATTATGGAGTAGGATGAAGTCCAACAAGGATAGGACAAATTCATTAAATGGAAGCTCCGTATCACTCATCTGGGAGAGGACCTTCCTCACAACTGCCAATCCAAGATGATGGGGTATAGAGCTATAGAGGGCCTCCACGTCCACGGCAACCAAAATGGTGTCACCGGGGACACGGAGGCCCTCAAGGACCCTCAACAGATGGACGGTGTCCCTAACATATGAAGGGAGGCCTGTGACAAACGGTTTGAGATGCTCTTCTATGAATTTGCTGGCATTATCAGTAATAGAGCCAACACCCGATACAATGGGTCGACCAGGAGGGGATGACGAATCTTTATGAATCTTTTTGGTAGCGAATAAAAAGTGGCTACTCTCGGATGTGCTGTCCTAATGAAGTTCCATGTAGATTTAGAGATGATCAAGTTATGATAAGCCTGATCCACCAGTTCATAAAATTGCTGATTATATTTCGTGATTATTGTGGGGTCGATTGTACGGTACCATGATGGATTGTCAAGAATCCTCAGACACATGGTAACATAATCATTATTGTTCATTAAAACAATGTTACCCCCTTTATCGGAGGGTTTAATTGTTATTGACCTGTCGTTAGACAGGTCAAGCAATGCTTGTCTATGGTGTGATGTAAGATTAGATCAAATTGAGGATGTGAGTTTAAGATCTTTAATGTCTTGAGTCACCAATTTCAGGAATACCGAGACCCCCTAATTGGAACTTGGAGGTGGGTACATGGTGGATGGTTTTTTGAGTATTGAGGGTTGGTGTCTGAGTGGTGAAGGCTGCATGGAATTACCGACCTGAGCGAGCAAAGATTCAATATCTATGTGATCAATCAGGTTGGGGGGCTAATTCTCAGGCTGGGGTGAAACAAGAAAACCGTGATGCATCAGGGTGTTTGTGCCTCCAGGTATCGACTAGGGAGAACTCTGCGAGAAATCTGTCAAATCTTGTGGTAGTTGGTAGAGCAGATGAGGAGGGACGGGGGCCCTGCCTGTCAGCCAGCGGATTAATAACCATATTAAAATCCCCCTTCCAGTTCGCCGGCACCGCAGGGTGTCGGGCCATAAAGGCCACACCCAATTGTAGAGGGCCAAACTGAAATGGAGGCGGGATATACGCCAACAAGAGGACCTCCAATCACAAAGAAATAAAAAGCGACCCTGCGAGTCCGACTGCAGATCATGTAGTTGAAATCGCACTGTTTTAGCAATGAGGATTGCAACCCCCCTGGAGTTGGAGGTGAAAGGGGCCTGGTACATCCACCCCACCCAGGGTTTCTTAAGGGCCATTTGTGCTTGTCCCGCTAAGTGGGTTTCCACCAGAACTGAAATATCAGCTCGTAGAGACTTTAGATGGGAGAGGACCGCAGTCCTTTTGGGTCTGACACATAGGCCCCGGACGTTCCATGTCACAAGAGAAACAGAGGCCATTTTGGATTGGCGAAGGGGACGTAGCAGGTTGCAGTCGGACCCACAGGGGGCGCCAAACAATACAGGAACACCTGTATACTGGTATTATATTCAAATAGCAAAAATAAAAAATGAGCAACCAGAGCAGTAAAGCAAGAAAATAAGTCTAGCATAGATGCCGCAGTCATAGTCCATAATGGCTCATCCCCAATCAAAAACATCAGGTATCGGGTAACATCCAGCAGTGAGGGGGAGGCCAATATTGGGGAGAAGTGTCAATCCTGGTGAAGGTACGGTATAACAGCGGCAGAGGAAAGAACCAGCAGCATGTCAGCAAGAAATTATATGCAATGCAAAACAGTAACAGATAAACCAGAACTGCTCTGAACCAGCTCAGCAAAATCAGGCTGCAATCCCCCAAACCTGGGGGGGGGGCTATGAGCTGACCAGGGAAACCAAACTTTAAACTCTGTCATTATTGGTGTCGGTCTGATCCAGGGGGGGTCGGGGGACGTACAAGTGCTGTAAAGTGCACAACCCTTGCTAGATACAGTACTTACAGCAAAGTTAACAGTCTGGGGTGCCAGTGAGCCACCCGATATTCAGAGCATTTGGGGGTAAGAGGAGATATTGGAAGGCCACCATAGGCGGGGAATTCTTGTGGTCCATGTAAGCCTGTGGAAGGTGAATATGGAGAGTAAAGGGCAGGAATTGCAAATGCAGTCTACTCACAGTCCGACGATGTTGAGGCAGGACGAACAGAATGGCTGTGCGGAAGGAGGCACTTATGCACTAGAAACAGTCTGGATGTCCACAGGGGATCATAAGGGAGAGACGTTAGGCCGGGACAGGGCCTGCAGCGTCATGGTTCTCCAGCCAGGAGAGAACGGCCTCAGGTTCCTCAAAGAATTGCGCCTTGCCGCCGCAGATCACCCGGAGTCTCGCCAGAAACAGCATGGCATAGGCAAGGTGATGAATCCTGAGCTGGCATTTGGCCTCCATGAAGCGGGCCCTTCTTTTCTGGACTTCGGCTGAAAAATCTGGGAACACTGCGATATGACCGCTGCCGAAGGGGATGTTCCCCTTTTCACGAGTGAGCCGCAGGACCGCGTCATGGTCTCGGTAGTTGAGGTGCTTTGCTATAAAGGTGCGCTGCAGGGCGCCCGCGGGTGGGGGCCGGGCAGCAAGCCGGTGGGTGCGCTCCACCAAAAATGAAGAGGAGAAGGCCTCCCGGCCGAATGTTTTAGTGAGCAGGCCCTCGAGGAAAGTAGGGGGATCCAAGCCTTCCTCCCACTCTGGGGGCCCCAGAAATAGGAGATTACATCGGCGCAGCCGGTTCTCCATGTCGTCTTGTTTAACAAGGATGGCATTCAGCTGGTGTTGTAGGCGCTCAGTAGTCACCTGCAATGGCGGTAGGTCGTCCTCCATGCAGCTAATGCGGTGCTCCGATTCCGTGACCCTCTCCCTCAGGGTTTGGACATCCTGGCGTATCAGAGATATATCCACCTTTACCTCCTTGATCCGAGCCATAAGGGTGGTTTGACAGAGGGTAATGGCTTCCAGGACCCTGGCAGTCTCCGCCAAGACCGGCGCTTCAGCGTCTGGGGGAGGGGAAGCGCCATCTTCTCCAGGCAGGCCGTGCTCCTCATGTCGGAATTTACCCAGTTTTGCATTGGCCTCCGATGTCCTCTTCGGCGGAGACATAGCAGGATGGGTTGTAGCCAATGACAGGTGGCACTCAGTGTGTCTGGCAGCAAGGATAGTGGACCCAGGATAGTAAAAGGAGATCGGTCGAGCGGAGTTCTCACT
>BLSH010212870.1:32996-66571 GCA_018402905.1 Glandirana rugosa
TGGTGGGGACGGTAACTTTACGTACCGTTCGCGACGGCTTCGCCGACGTGTGGCGGAGTCATCGCGACTCGTGCCGTGAAAATTGGGGGGAGCGCCGCGCTTTTATCCCCCCACAAGGGGTTAAAAGTGCCGTGCTCAGCGCTACTGAGGCGGTGTGCAGCCGCTTCGGCAGCGCTTGCCATGCATTTCAATGGCAGGGGTGGTAGAGGAGCGGTATATTACCGCTCCCCTCACCGCCCCAAAGATGATGCTTGCAGGACTTTTTGTAACGTCCTGCTAGCGCACCGCCCCAGTGTGAAAGCACTCAGGGCTTTCACATTGGGGGGGACTTTTGAGGCGCTTTACAGACGCTATTTTTAGCTAAATACCATCTGTAAAACGCTCCAGTGTGAAAGTAGCCTTAAGATTGTAAAGCGTTACCAGAATATTAGTGCAGGCGCCCAGGAGAGCTTGTATATACACTACATTGTCAAAAGTATTGGGACACATGCCTTTACACGCACATGTACTTTAATGGCATCCCAGTCTTAGTCTGTAGGGTTCACTATTGAGTTGGCCCACCGTTTGCAGCTATAACAGCTTCAACTCTTCTGGGAAGGCTGTCCACAAGGTTTAGGAGTGTCTATGGGAATGTTTGACCATTCTTCCAGAAGCTCATTTGTGAGGTCAGCACTGATGTTGGATGAGAAGGCCTGGTCCTTAGTCTCCGCACTAATTCATGCCAAAGATGTTCTATCGGGTAGAGGTCAGGACTCTGTGCAGGCCACTCAAGTTCTTTCGCCCCAAACTCGCTCATCCATGTCTTTATTGACCTTGCTTTGTGGACTTCTCAAAAGTGGGGACTGCCCTTGGTGGAGGGGGGGTTATGGTGTGGGGTTGTTTTTCAGGGGTTGAGCTTGGCCCTTTAGTTCCAGTGAAGGGAACTCTTAAGGCATCAGCATACCAAGACATTTTGGAATATTTCATGCGTCCAACTTTGTGGGAAGAGTTTGGGGATGGCTCCTTCCTGTTCCAACATGACTGCGCACCAGTGCACAAACAACGTCCATAAAGACATGGATGAGCGAGTTTAGGGTGGAGGAACTTGACTGGCCTGCACAGAGTCCTGACCTCAACCCTAGACTGTGAGCCAGGCCTTCTCATCCAATATCAGTGCCTGACCTAACAAATGTGCTTCTGGAAGAATGGTTAAACCTTCCCATGGACACTCCTAAACCTTGTGGACCGCCTTCCCAGAAGAGTTGAAGCTGTTATAGCTGCAAAGGGTGGGCCAACTCAACATTGAACCCTACGGACTAAGACTGGGATTCCATTAAAATTCATGTGTGTGTAAAGGAAGGTGTCTCAATACTTTTGACAATCTGTATCTTTTTTTTTTTTTTTTAAAATTTGGAAATGCTGGGGTGCTCATTACCCTGACCAAACTCTCCTCCAAAAATGTGGCCAGTAGCAAGGTGGGAAGGAATGGGCAAGGGTGACAACCGCTGAAGTTAATATTTGCAGAATAATTCCAGGTCTTAGAGCCTCTGAATGCAGCTGCATGGCAGGAACCATCAGGAACTTACATTGTTTAGTGCAGACAGGGCTGGTGCAAGGATTTTTGACAACCTAGGCCAGGGGTAAGCAACCTGTGGCCCTCCAGCTGTTGTAGAACTACATTTCCCATGAGGCATTGCAAGGCTGATGGGTACAATTACTCCCAGAGGCATGGTGGGAATTGTAGTTTTGCAACAGCTGGAGGGCCGCAGGTTGCCTATCTCTGCCCTAGGCGAAGCCTCATTTTGCCGCCCCCTTGGCTCCACCCCTGACTCCACCCCCTTGTCCCTGCCCAGCCTGATCAGCGCCAATGAATTGCAGCCTAATCAGTGCCAATCAAATACAGCCTCACCAGCGCCCTTCAAATACAGCTTCACCAGCGCCAATCAATACAGCCTCACCTGTGCCCATCAAATACAGCTTCAGGGGGAGTGGGGGCGGAGGGAGGGTATTTAGCACATCAGTCACTATTTCTATATACATTTGTAAATGGCATGTGATAATACAATCTCATTATCTCAATCAGACAGTGTCAGTTTTTACATGAATCAATGCAGAGCAGCCAGTGACAGATCAAGAGTGGCCAGGCGCCCCTAGGCGGCAGTGCGCCCTAGGCGGCTGCCTACTCCGCCTAGTGGTAGAGCCGGCCCTGAGTGCAGATACACTTTAAGGCCTCATTCACACCAAGTGTTTTCTAAACTTGCTTCATCTGTGCATTTTTCATGCGTCATGCATTCGTTTGGGCTGCTCTAGGTGCGACCTAAAACACATGAAGGAAGATCCAGAAAAGAATACTTACCTTACACCCCAGATAGAGGTGACATCATTGGCCTTTCTTGCTGGGTCCTGGGGAAGCGGAGGTCTTCAGCTTCTCAGGATGCCGTAAGAAGGGTCAGAAAACCTGAGGATCCATAGGCCTCATACACACGGACGTTTCTTAAAAAATAAATGAAACGTTGGGCCCGACGTCAAGGAAAAAAAATCGGCGTTTTTCAGCGTTATGCATCGGCGTTAGTGAGCGTCGGCGTCAATAGGCGTTTTTTAAAAAAAATCATCCCACTGCTATTTTCCAACCTAAAAACGTCGGCGTCAAAAAACGCCGGTGCAATATTAGTTGGCGTTAGTTGGCGTTTTGCGGCGTCAGCGTCAAAAAACGCCAAAACGTTACAGCCTCAGAACGCGCTGGCCATGGGTTCTAGTTTCAGCTCACTAACGCCAACGTCATCTACAGCTCAAAAACGTCTGCGTTTTTATGGGGCCATTGACTAACATGGAGAGCTGCAAAAAACGCCAGAAAACACCGGCGTCAAAAAACGCCCGTGTGTATGAGGCCTAACTCTTGCCTAAATTTGCCCTTGCACAATGATGGAGCAGATTCTAAGCTTTTGCATCCTGAGCTTTGACAGGATGCCATGGTGAGGTGTGTTGCCTACAGGAAACAGCAAGGAGCTGGAGTCCAAAAAATGCAGAACACCAAAAAAGGACTGAAGTGTTTTGATTAAAATATATCTCAGAGGCTGTGGACAGCATTATGGATAAATTGTCATTATGATAGCTTTGTAGTAGTAGAGTTCTAGGTAGGCTTCTCACCAAGGTAAGATTAGAATTTTCATTTCTTCCAGGGCCTCTGGACTCCTACCATAGACATGGACAGTAAAAGTGGAATTAGATTGTTAGCTTCTTTAAGGGCAAGGCCATGCTGCCAGGGACACACCCCCGAGGAGCATGCTGCATAGAGTGGCATCACATTGTTACTAACACTCTCTGCAGCTTTGAAGAAGTCTTGTCCTTCATTTTATTACAGTGTTCTGCCCACCAGGGGACAAGGCACATTAGTATTACTTTGTCCTATCTTCTTAGGAGCTGTGGAAGGCTAACCCTCCCCATGGCAGTCTAACAACGCGGTTAGCAAGGAGACTGCTGCATTGATAGCTGGCACGTGTCTCCAGCTCCCAGTACTTTCCTGAGAAAGCACCAGCATCAGGAATGTATGTACGGGGGGGTAGCTCCCATTCCCTCTACTGGCACCTTGTTTTGTGCTTGAAGGCAAAGATAAGATCCACCTGTCAATGCATCTGTCTTCTTGCTAGCTGTGTTGTTGGCTGTGGGGGAAAGGGGACTGTCCTATCCTACAATGTAGCAAGCCTTCTACAGCATGTAGGAAGATGAGACAAAGTCCTACATGTACCACTACATGGCATTATGCCACTAGATCAGGGGTCTCCAAGCTTTCTAAAGAAAGAGCCGGTTTACTGTTCTTCAGACTTTAGGGGGGTCGGACTGTACCCAGTGGGAGTAAACAATGCCCGATTTTTGGTATTATGGAGAGAAATAGTTGGTGTCATTGGGAGGAATAATGCCCCATTTTTGTTGTCAGTGGAATTAATTATGCCCCATCGGTGTCAGTGGAAGGAATATTGCCCCATCGTTGGTGTCAGTGGAAGGAATAGTGACCCATTGTTGGTGTCGGTGGAAGGAATAGTGCCCCATCATTGGTGTCAGTGGAAGGAATAGTGACCCATTGCTGATGTCAGTGGAATTAATTATGCCCCTTAATTGGTGTCAGTGGAAGGAATAGTGACCCATTGTTGGTGTCAGTGGAATTAATTATGCCCCATCATTGGTGTCAGTGGAAGGAATAGTGACCCATTGTTGGTGTCAGTGGAATTAATTATGCCCCATCATTGGTGTCATTGGAAGGAATGGTGACCCATCATTGGTGTCAGTGGAAGGAATAGTGCCCCATCGTTGGTGTCAGTGGGAGGAATAGTGCCCCATCGTTGGTGTCAGTGGGAGGAATAGTGCCCCATCGTTGGTGTCAGTGGGAGGAATAGTGCCCCTTCATTGGTGTCAGTGGAAGGAATAGTGACCCATCGTTGGTGTCAGTGGAAGGAATAATAACTTAAATGCAAGATAAAAGCAAGCAAAGGGTCGAATCCGGCCCCAGGGCCGCAGTTTAGAGACCACCGCACTAGATGAGACACCTCAGCTTTAAACCTTGTAAAAATAAGACTGTAAGCACGGTATGAATGCATAACATATAATATAATAATAACATAAAATAAATAGTAAAATGTTCCGTAGCCACACATATTTTTCTCCCCCGTCACTGCCTTGACGTATCCAGCCATCCACATGTGACTATCGACCATTAAGCCTACTCAGACCGTATCGATCCCAATTATGTAACCATATCTCCCACAACTGCCAGGGAAAGTTCGCTAGTAATGACGTGAAAATGAAGATGCATCTTCTTTTTCGTTCTGGGGGTAAAATTTCCAAACAATGATAAGATGAAATCACCGATCGATGCATGACTTCAGCTGCCTAGTTCTCCAGCTACAGATCGTAAAGTCATTTACCAGAAAAAATGACTGTTGACTAATGCATTAGATACATTTAATGTAAACATTATACGGCCTCTGTGCATTGGTCTGGTGATATTCATTACATTATGATGCAGATACATTTACACTACTGATTGCTGCTTTTTGGCCCAGAGAGCCATCAGGCTTATGTTGCCAATGGTAGCAAAGCATTATCTTCACATCTACAACCACTGCATGGCTCTGCACAGAGCTAAAGCCCCGTACAAACAGTTCGACGATCGTATGTACGATCGACGCAAATCGTATGTTGGCTGTTATATGCAGCATACTGACTGCACTACACGATCGTACGACCAAAGAAAGAACGTTCAGGTGCATGTAATTAGCATCCGGCCGTTCCTGACTTTGGAGCATGCGTGTTTTGCACAATACAACTGCTCTGTACACACGATACAACGGTCGTATGAGAGCTTGTTGGTACGACCAAGTTTTCTAGTCTGCTCATACAACTCCCTTGTATGACCGTCGTATGTTCGACTGTTCAAATTGCGCATACAAACAATCGATATCGCATACAACGGTCGTTAGTACGACCTGTTGTATGCGATCGTTGAACCGTGTGTACGGGACTTTAGTCTGGCCAAAAAGGAGGCCAAAATGGGAAACCTTGGTGTCCACATCCTGGTGCTGGGATGTTTTACAGCAGCCTTTCTCAACTTTTTCAACACTGAGGAACCCTTGAAATAATTCTCCGGTCTCGGGGAACCCCTGCTAAAAATTAAAAATCTACAGCTCATGATACATTAATGTGATGGTCAATGGGAAGAATGCTCCTTACACTTGTGGTCATTGGGAAGAATTACCCCCTTACGGATAGCTAAAAAGATCAATGGTATCAGTGGGAATTTATCTGAGAGGTAGAAATTGACCATTGCTCAAGGAACCCCTAGCAACCTCTGGAGGAACCCTGGTTGAGAAACCCTGATTTACATTATATTACCAAAAGTATTTTATATGAATAACATTATAGGATTGCATTTATATTTTTCACTTATCTCTAAAATGTATTCTTTAAAGATTGTAAAGCGTTACCAGAATATTAGTGCAGGTGCCCAGAAGAGCTTGTATATACACTACATTGTCAAAAGTATTGGGACACCTGCCTTAACACACACATGAACTTTAATGGCAAGGAGACCTTGCCTAGCACAATCATGCCTTACAAATAACTGCATTGTTTGACAGTTTGGTTTAGAGCACAACCAATGGGAGTGTTACATTTCTGGCACGTGCCGGAAAGGAAACTGTTTTTTAAACTGTTAAATTGATGGGCTTACTACCGCTTTAAAGTGGTAGTAAACCTTCCGATCATTTTCAGCCAAGGAAGCTGCCAGCTTGGCCTCTGTTTAATCTACAACTGCCATGATGCTGCACATGTGATCAGCTATGATACCAGCCATTGGATGGTTTGACAGTTTGGTTTAGAGCACAACCAATGGGAGTGTTACATTTCTGGCACGTGCCGGAAATGTGACTGGTTTTTAAACTGTTAAATGGATGGGTTTACTACTGCTTTAACTGCCACATGATGGGACCGCGGCTGTTGCCTGGCCATTTGCAACATTTTTCAAACTTTTCCCTTGTCCCACCCACTTGTCCTTTTTAAACAAGGCAATAAATTCCGCAAACATCTCGAATAGTAAAATAATATGAAATGTAAAACATCTGCCAGAAGCCCTCATCCCATTCTTTGCCTCTGAAGTCAGGCTTAACTGTTCCTTATTCTGACACCCACACACATTTTGTTATTTTTTTTAACTAATTTTATAATGATTATATTTTTTTCTTATAAAAACAAATCTGGGGCCCCCTCTGGCAGGGGTGCCTGGGGCAATTCTCCCTTTTTCCGCCTTATAAATCTGACCCTGGCTGTCCCCTCCTGTCAGCAAGTTCCCAGTGTTAGAAAGACAGCACTGACGGCTCGCCGTGCTGCACCTCCCTCTGGCAGTGCTGCCCCTCCCTCCCTGTAATCCTCTGCTGTGAAGAGCCAGGGCCATCTTAATAGCATCATGGGCCCCTGTGCAAAGTAATACTCTGGGGCCCTTACCAGCCTGCCCCAATTTACGCACCTACTCTCAAGAATTAAAGTATAAATCGTTGATAGAAATAAACATATATTTATTAGTACTTTTAATAAAATTGATTTTAAACAATAATAAAACATGCCATGAATCAAAGACTAATCAACTCAAAGGGCACAGTACAGGGGGGAAGCAGAAGTGCTCAATGCTGGCATCAGGAGGACACTGCACAGGATCTGGAACCCTGCCCTGGGCGCTGCCATCCTGGAACAGCTTAGTAAAAAGCGTGACTGTCCCAGCTAATCCGGGATGGTTGGCAAGTATGATGTTTTGCAAAATTATCATGGGGCCCCCATGAACCTGGGGCCCCTGGGCAGTGCCCATGCATTAAGGTGGCTCTGCAGGGAGCTACTATAAAGGTGACTCCAGTATTTGTATTGGCTGCATTTAAAATAATGTACCTTTTATTTTTTATTTTTTTTCATGAATATGTAACAGGATAAAATTACAATATATTATTAGAAGCTTCAGCTGATAACACTTCCAGCGTTTCAAGTTCAGCTTTAGGTTTTTTTGTGGGAAAAAAGAACAAGATATGTCTATGCGGTATTTTGTCATAAATCTTTTTACAAATTTAATTTGTTCTATTTATTTATTTCTCACCAGACCTTTCAAGCCTTATCACGTTTTGCACAGGCTGGGTATTTACTAAAACTGACTCTGAAAAGTTTCTATCATATTTTTTTATTAAAAAAAAAAAAAAAAATGTCAATAAAAAGTCAAACTTTGACTGCCAAGACACGTCCTTTGAAGATAAAACTTAGTATTCGACTTTTTATATACGGGCACGCATGCGGCGGTTTGAAATCTACCATGTAGCTGCCTGACTAGATATATTTCGAAATTCTATCTGAGGTTTTATACATAATTTAGCATATTCTGTAAGGCCTGCAGCTCCGGCACTGCAAATCCCCTTAACGCTCTAGAAAGGGAAATGTCTGAACTTCAAATGATCTACCATCCTTGACATTAAAGTGGTGGACGAATTGTGAATGTGGCTTTCTGCTTGAAACATCTATTTTGACTGAATTTTATCCATCAGGCAAGGAGGAATATAAATGCAGCTACATCAGGAGCCGTCTAATGAAATACAAGTAAAGCAGCAGAAGAAAATCGAGAAGATTAAAAGGAAGCTGTAGTGCTTTAAATGTTTATTTTTAGCTTGATATGTGCGAAGTTTTTTCGATGCGTGTCAATATTGTAAAGAGATTTATACATTTTTAAACATTTTTTTTTAGGCAAATACACTATATTGTCAAAAGTATTGGAACGCATGCCTTTAGACAAGCCTTTCTCAACCTTTTCAACACAGAGGAACCCTTGAGTTAGTTCTCCGGTCTGCTAAAAATTAAAAATCGACAACTCATGATACATTAGTGTGATCGTCAATGGGAAGAATGCTCCTTACACTCATTGGGAACAATTACCCCCTTATTGATCGCTAAAAAGATCAATGGTGTCATTGGGAATTTATCTGAGAGGTAGAAATTGACCATTGCTCAAGGAACCCCTAGCAACCTCTGGAGGAACCCTAGGCTTCCACGGAACCCTGGTTGAGAAACCCAGCTTTAGACGCACGTGAACTTTAATGGCATCCCAGTCTTAGTCCGTAGGGTTCAATATTGAGTTGGCCCACCTTTGCAGCTTTAAGAGCTTCAGTTCTTCTGGGAAGGCTGTCCACAAGGTTTAGGAGTGTCTATGGGAATGTTGACCATTCTTCCAGAAGCGCATTTGTGAGGTCAGGCACTGATGTTGGACGAGAAGGCCTGGCTCACAGTCTGAGCTCTATCGGGTTGAAGACCTTGCTTTGTGCACTTGTCCAAATCATTTGGTGGAAGCGGGATTATGGTGTGGGGTGGTTTTTCAGGGGTTGGGTTTGGCCCTTTAGTTCCAGGGAAGGGAACTCTTAAGGTGCCAGCATACCAAGACATTTTGAACAATTTTATGCTCCCAACTTTTTGGGAATAGTTTGGGGATGGCCCTTTCCTTTTCAACATGACTGAGTACCAGTGCACAAAGAAAGGTCCATAAAGACATGGATGAGCAAGTTTGTCCCACTAAGTTGGGAGGATGAAATTGTCCAAAATGTCTTGGTATGCTGACACCTTAAGAGTTCCCTTCACTGGAACTAAGGGTCCAAGCCCAACCCCTGAAAAACAACCCCACACCATAACCCCCCTCCCCCAAATGATTTGGATCAGTGCACAAAGTAAGGTCCATAAAGACATGGATGAGCGAGTTTGGGGTGGAGGAACTTGACTGGCCTGCACAGAGACCTGACCTCAACCTGATAGAACACCTTTGAGATGAATTAGAGCGGAGACTGCGAGCCAGGCCTTCTCATCCAACTTCACTGCCTGACCTCACAAATGCACTTCTGGAAGAATGGTCAAACATTCCCATAGACACTCCTAAACCTTGTGGACAGCCTTCCAAGAAGAGTTGAAGCTGTTATGGCTGCAAAGGGTGGGCCAACTCAATACTGAACCCTACAGACTAAAGGCCCGTACACACGGTACGATTATTGGTCGAAAACAGTCGTACGATAGCCTGTTGTACAATATTTCTGACCATTAGTACACTCCATTCGACAGCCAATTTTCAATTATCATCCAACAGAAGTTGTATGAGCAAACTAGAAATCTTTTGTCTGCCGACAAGGCGTCGTATGATTTTCGACTCGTGGGTACAGAAGTTGAAGTGCAACACGCATGCTCGGAATCCAGGAAGTGTTCGGTTATGTAAACTTGCGTCCATTATTTACATTCACCTGAACTTCCTCTTTATACACTTGTAACATGTCACTACGTTCGGCTTTGTCCAACGATAAATTGACTACCGTCAGTATGCTAGACAAAATCACGGGCAGCTGATTTTAGGAAAAGTTGGATGTGCAGTCGTATGACAATCGCATTGTGTGTACCAGGCTTAAGACTGGGATGCCATTTAAGTTCATGTAAAGGCAGGCGTCCTAATACTTTTGACAATATAGTGTAATGTAAAAGAGATGGGTTGTGTGTAAAAATTCAACTCCAGCTTTCTTTATAAATTAAAACATATTAACAGAAAAGAAAAGCTTTTGCTGCAATACTCGCCTTCTCTCTTATGCTGTCCCCCATAGATTCATCATTCTGTCATCTAGCGCTGATCCTGGTCTGGGGCTGAATGACACCCAGGGGTTGATTTACTAAAACTGGAGAGTGCAAAATCTGGTGCAGCTCGGCATAGAAACCAATCAGCTTCCAGGGTTTTTGTCAAAGTTTAATTGAATAAGCTGAAGTGAGAAGCTGATTGGCTACCATGCACAGCTGCGCCTGCACTCGATTTTGCACTCTCCAGTTTTAGTAAATCAACCCCCCCCCCCCAGTGTCATCCATCCCCACTTGTTGAGTGTCTAGAGCGGCTGTCAAGGACACACCCCTTAGGGGTGGGATCACACTACTTCTGCATAGAAGATGTCAGAAGGTTGGCCAGTGAAAATGGATAAGAAGAGGAAGGACTTGCCATGTCATGTGACTGGCAGACAGACTGCTGGATTTTAGGTCAGTTCTTAAAGGGACCATAAACCTAATCACTGATTAAGCCTTGTAGATGGGGTGAAACACATCAGAGGGGCCTGGCCTGGGAGGAGTCAGGCTGAAGCCGCTTTCACGTTCCTTTACACTCAGGCTGTTTTCATGGAGATTGACGCTTCATCCTCTTCTTTTTCATGTGAATATCTTTAATAAGAGACAGGATGTGTGTTAAAACTCTACTCCAGCCTTTTTTTTGTTAAATTAAATTATTCCAATATTAAAAAAAGCTTTTGCTGCAATACTTGTCTTCTCTCCCATGCTGTCCCCCACAGACACTTGCGCCAATCCTTTTCTGGGATGAATGGCACTCGGTGCCATCCAACCCAGTTACTGTGAGTCTAGGTTGTCAGGGACACACTCCTCGGGGGTGGGTCATCATGCCAGCCTGGGCACACTGTACTGCTGCATTAAAAAGCACTCACACATCAGAATGCCATTCGATGAAAATGGAAAAAAGAGGATCGCTGTCTAGGACTGCTGGATTCAGGGCTCATTCAGACAGGCAATCTGGGCAGATAGGCAGCTGCATTCAGAACTGGCTGATTAGCTAGGGCAAAAAACGCTGTCTCTGTTACTGAGCCTAAAAGGGGGACACCCCTACACTGCTGCCTGACACAGTTTCTGGGCTCTCCCATTCCTCCCGTTCTGGCTGCCCACAGAGGAGATGGAAGAACATCCATTCCCCCATCTCCTCTCTAATGAATGAAGCTGAAAGCGACTTGGATTTAATCCCTTCCGGTTTCAGTTCTGAGTTTCCCTGGCCGGTACAGCCAGTGAAGCAGTCGATTAAACAGATTTCTGTTTGATTGGCTGACTTGGAGGGCAGAGGAGAGATCAGGGGTCTAATAGATGGTGGGTTTTTTGGGAGAGGGGGCGTTAAACAACTCCCCCACGGCACGGCACTTACTCATCCGGGGATGTGCTGTCGCAGCACTGACATCACCCCTGCCCGCGGGAGGTCCGGCCCTTGCCGGGCATGGTGTCCTCTCCTCCAAAGTGTGGGCAGCAGCGGCGGCAGAGGTGTCTGCTCCAGCGGGTGCCATCCGTGCTCCATGTCTCCTCTCCTCCGCTTTGGCCAATCGGGAAACAAGTCTCAACGACCTGCCTCCTGATTGGCGGGGAGGAAATTTAGTGTGAAAATAGCGAAAATTAATTCGCTATGGTCACACAATTGGGTGGGCTCGGGGCACACTCTCTGCGCTCTGAGCCCACCCTTTTATGAAGCCTATTAGAGCCTCAGCCTCTAATCAGGTGCTTAAAAATAAAACACCCCTGCCCACCCATAGGAATCCATGCACCCGGCGTCCCGAAAGGGGCCGGGCGCATGGATAGGGGGCCGTGGTAGGGGGCCGCGGTAGGGATAGGGGGGCAGCGCCTGTGCGCCCTTAATGCACGGGTTGCCACAGAATAGACCCCTAATCTATCCATGAAGAGTACTTGCAACTGCCCAATGGAATTGCAATGGATGGTTTGATAGTTGAATAAAAAAAAACAATGTAACAAAGTGAAAAAAATAAAAAAAAACTAAAGCACCCCGTCGTCCAGTGCTCACATGCAAATAGGCACGTAGGTCCCGCACACCTATGTAAGCGGAGGTCTTACCACACATGTGAGGTATCGCTGTGGACATCTGCGTGAGCACAATAATTCTAGCGCCAGAGCTAATGTTTAACTCTAAACTGATAACCTGTAAAGGCTTTTAAATTGTCACCCATGGATAATGTTAGGTACCGTAGTTTGTCATCATTGCACAAGCATGAACAATTTTAAATCATGACATGTTTGGTATCTATTTAATCAATGCAACATCATCATTTATATTTTACAAAAAAATTGGGTATTATACTGTGTTTGTGTGCACCCAAATGTAATTAAAGTGGAAGTAAACTATCCTATCGTTTTCAGCCAAGGAAGCTGCCATCTTGGTCTCTGTTTAACCCCTTATGGACCACCCCACACAGATAAACTGGGGCAGGGCAACCCTCCTGTGTGAAATCAAGTACTTGTATGTGATTTCGATCACTGGGTCTGGGGCACGCATGCGCGCCGGTGGGGCCCCGCTCCCGCTGTGATTGGACTCAGCAGGAGCCAATCATTGGGTCCTGCAGACCTGATGTCTGCCGGGACCTGCCGATCGTTCTCCAGAGAGGCAGAACCACCTATGAGAGACCGTTATGAGAGAGGGGAAGATGAAGATCCTGTGTTTCTGCTAAACAGAAATACAGATCTCTGTCTTCCCTCAGTCAAAGCACCCCGCCCCCCCACAGTTAGAAAGCACCCACTAGGAGCACATTTAACCCTTTGATCGCCCCTGATGATAACCCCTCTCCTGCCAGTGTCATTAGTACAGTGAGAGTGCATTTGGTTAGCAATGATCACTGTATTGGTGTCACTGGTTCCCAAAAAGGGCCATTTAGTGTCTGATTTGTCCACCGCAGTGTCCCGATAAAAATCGCTGATCGCCGCCATTACTAATAAAATAAATAAAAATTCCATTAATATATCCCATAGTTTGTAGACGCTATAACTTTTGTGCAAACCAATCAAAATACGCTTATTGGGATTTTTTTTTACCAAATATATGGAGCAGAATACATATTGGCCTAAATTGATGACTAAATTCGTTTTTATTGGATGTGTTTTATAGCAGAAAGTAAAAAATATTGTTTTTTTTTTTAATTGTAGCTCTTTTTTTGTTTACAACGCAAAAAATAAAAACTGCATAGGTGATAAAATGTCACCAAAAGAAAGCTCTATTTGTTCGGAAAAAAAAGGGACATCAATTTTATTTGGGTTGCATGCCCACGCAATTGTCAGTTAAAGTAACACAGTGCTGTACCGCAAAAAATGGCCTGGTCATGAAGGGGGGTAAACCTTCCGAGGCTGAAGAGGATAATCTTCAACTGCCATGATGCTGCACATGTGATGAGTTATTACACCAGTCATTGGATGGTTTGACAGTTTTGTGTCAAACCATCCAATGAGAGCACCAACAAATTTGACAGTCAAATTTGAAAACGTGCTGGAAATGTAACCTTTTTTTAAAACTTTTTTCCCCTGAAGAAGAGTAACAACGCATGCCCTCGAAACGCGTTGGGCAGCACTCTGTACATTTATACATAAGTGTGTTACAATAAGTGGTTTGGTTTCGATATGTATTGTTGACACAAAAATTATTGTATTATGTAATTATGACATTTTTGTACCTCCCTATTTTAACTTCTCGTAAAATAAAAATATGAGATTTTTAGATTGTCTGATTGTTTTGTGAAATTCATGCCCTACAAAGTCCCAAATAGAGGGTTTCTTGTGCTAATATTGTTAAATCTATGGGTTTACTTCCGCTTTAAGTACGGTATATTTTTCCTATTGTATAACATAAAAAATTGCAACAGTCACTATTTTATTCTGCAGGGCCTTTGCTTTAATTATAGAATTTTTGAGGATTCTAAGTAAGTTTCTAGCAAAAAAAAAAAAAAATTGCAGGTTTTAACACGTATGTGAAAAATATCAAAATTGCCCTGGATGACAAGTGGTTAAATATTGTATCGCATATTGCTAATCGTTTCCAATATTGTATGTTTGTCTTGAGCAAAAATACCAAAACATGTTGTGTTCATAACTAATTGTGCTGGGAAAGCCTGTTCTGCAAACAAACAGATTCTTTAAAGTCTAATTTATCATCCAAGAAATTCAGAAGGGCCGGTTTTTAGATCCTTGCTAATCACATTTCATACGGCTTCTTTGTTTATTTCAGAAAAAGCGGAATGGGGAATAGATGAGTGAAATCATTTTCACACAAGCAGTTCCTATAGACACTTGTCCTTTATTCTGAAATACAGTAAATTGAGGTTAATTGCTTTGGCTTTGCACTGCTCCCAGTGGCGGATTCTGACTTTTGCGATTGCCACGCTTTTTTTTTAAACTTAAAGCTATATTATGGGCAGATAATAAAAAACCCACCAATGAATGCAGTTAAATAATTATATAAAAAAAAAAAACCCATAAAATGCACGTAAGGTTAAAAATCTGAATTTGGCTTGATTTCAGCCTCTTCTGCATTATAGCATTTAGATTAAAAGTCCACAAAACAAATCCAATCCACACCGCTCAACTGTGGCCAGTCAGGGGGAAGCGATAACTGGTGTCCAGGCTTCAGTGTCTCCATACCTTCACTGTTACAACATGCATAATAGGACTGGTATCTTCCAAAATAGGGTCATTTTTATTAGCTACATCGTTAGTACAGGATAAAATACACTAACGTGTTTCAACCATTAGGCCTTAGTCATAGTTATGACTAAGGCCTGATGGCCAAAACACGTTAGTGTATTTTTTCCCTGTACTGAAGATTACAAGAGAGTGTAACTTGATCTGATGTTCAGCTGTCTTCAGAACATAGGCATCTGAATGAGTCAGAGGGAGGATAACCCCCCGTCCCTGTCTATTTTTCATAGGGCTCTTTAGGGCCCTTTCACACGGATGTTCCGTTCAGGTCTGCCTGTCCGTTTTTTCAGGCGGAACTGAACGGGGCCTCTATGAACCCCTATAGAGCGATGGATGTCAGTGGAGATATGTCCACTGACACCCGTCGCTCTCCGATCCGCTTCCGTAAAGTGTGACGGAGGAAAATTGGATGACAACGTACAGACGGATGCGTTGTCATCCGATTTCCCATAGGGGGGAGTGGGGGCTCTGACGGATCCATAAAAAGGAGCCCGCACTGTCCGTGTGAAAGGGCCCTAATGTAGAATCAATTGGAAAGTGATAGTCCAAAAGTAAACAGCTACTGCTGGACTATGTTATTAGAGGATCTGAGATGATCTGGGAGCACAGTGTCAGTATTTACTACTTTTAGATAGCAGGTGAAGTTCTTGAGTCTACTACTGTATCTGCAGGTTTTTTTTTGCAGTTTCTACCTTTCTGTATATGTCAATGCTTTCAGTAGAGTGTCATTTGATCTGATGTTCAGCTCTCTTCAGGACATACACAACTGGATGAGTCAGAGGGAGGACACCCCCCGTCTCTGCCTATTGTTCATAGGGTAGAATCAATTAACAAGCAATAGTCTGAAACTATCAACTAGTCAACTATCTGCAGCTATTTTTGCAGTTTCTACTTTTCTTTATGTCGATGTCAAGAGAGTGTCATTTAAACTCCTAATGTTCAGCTGAGTTCAGAAGTCATGCAGTTGAATAAGTCAGAGAGAGGACACACCCCTGTCCCTGTCTATTGTTTATAGGGCTCTCTATGTAAAATCAATTAGCAAGTAATAGTCTGAAAGTAAACAGCTACTGCCGGACTGTGTTATTAGAGGATCTGAGATGATCTGGGAACACAGTGTCAGTATTTACTACATTTGGATGGCGGATGAAGTTTTTGAGCCAACTATCTGCAGGTGTCTACTTTTCTTTATGTCGATGATGTCAAGAGAGTGTCACTTGATCTCCTAATGTTCAGCTGTGTTCAGAAATCATGCAGCTGAAAAAAGTCAGAGGGAGGACACACCCCTGGTCTATCAGTGCCGGGACAAGGTCATCTGGTGCCCAGGGCGAAGATGGAAAACTGTGCCCCCATGTAAAAAGAGTCAGTGTCACTTCTTTTTTATACTAGTATTGGTGGCGGTCAGCGACTTAGGCATGGCAGTCGCCTGACAAGTCGTGCTCCATTCAGTGTAATGGAACCGTTCTAATCGGAGCAACTCAAGTTGCTCCGTCTTAGAAAAACGTTCCTGCGCTACTTGGGGGAGACTTCAGAGCGGCTCGCATTGACTTCTATTAAAGAAGTGGTTTGCAAGCTGCGCTGAAGTCGCGATGTGCGGGGTGGCTTCAAAGTCGGGGGGACACTGGTTGGGAAGGGGTTAACATCTAGGGGCAATCAAGGGCTTAACTGTGTGTCTAACAATGTGTAATGTGCGCTGCTTTTTACTACTGATTGATTGATTTATTTTCTATGCTTTGCATGGCAAAGGAAAAAAAAAATTGTTCCCTCTGTCCAGAGCCCTGTGTTGATTGTCAACACAGAGCTCTGGGCTGTGATTGGACACAGCCGATCAGCAGGTCCCAGCCATGAATCATTGGCTGGGATCTGCTGACAGACTCCCGCTGAGTACAATCACAGGGGAGTAGGTGGGAGGAGCATGCACCCCAAACAGGCAGCATTGTCCTGTAGCTGCCACCTACCGTGGGTTGGCAAGTGGTTAATTAGCAATGTTATTTGTAATATGCAGCAGGAAAGGGGGTTAATGTACCGTCACTGATGCATTAGTGACCAGTGTCAGTAAATTAACCCCTTTGTGCTGCATTAGTGGCATTAGTGCTGCATTAGTGGACCAGTGTAACCCACTGGTGCCAGTAATGCAGCACAAAGGGGTTAATTTAATGACACTGGTCACTAATTGATCAGTGACGGTACATTAACCCCCTTTCCTGATGCATATTACAAAAACCATTGCTAATTAAGCAAACTCCCTTAAAGTTAATCATGCCATCACACGCAGGTCGCAGCTCCGGCGGGCAGCACTGGCAGCATTCTGTGCTCCTTTCCCATCCCACCTCCCGGCCAGTCTTTCGGTGACGTCACACCGGCCGGGACAAGGAAGCGCTTGTTGGGTGGAGATTACAGACAACACAGGAGCATTATTCATATAAAGGTGACGGGAATATAAGAGACTTTTCATCCACATAAACTTTTATTACAGAACCATAGGTGGGCGCAGCCTATTGCATTAGGGTGTGCACCCCATATATAGCGATAGGGCAGTGGACAATGTCAGTAATGCAGAGGTTGGTGTCAGTAGGGCAGAGATTGGTGTTAGTAGTTTCTTTTTATTTATTTTTTTATTATTGCTTTTTTACAATTTTTTTTTTCCATTTTTACAATATTTTTTTTTACAATAATTTATTATTATCATTTTTTTTTTACAATTTTTTTAGGAGCCTCACAGCCCCCTGATGTCTCACTTTTGGAACAGAGAAAGGGACCGAGGAGAGAGATTCCCCAGTCCATTTCTCTGCAGCCCAGCAGCAGGGGAAATATATGCAGCACAGTGTGATTAGGGTGTGCCCGGGCACACCTGGCACACCCTGTGTGCACGCCTATGTATGGAACGCTGGAGTTTATTCACTTGAATATAGATCGGTAGGAAGTCATATAACTTGGTTTTAATCAGTGAATATTACATTATTTTATGTAAATATATGAAATTTGGCATTCCTTTGCATGTTTAATTTATTGCTACATTTGCAATTCTATTGATTTTTTTACACACACATTTATTATTGCAGAAGTTGCACATATATTTAATCATTTATTTTTCAGTATTGCATGTGCATTACATTTAATTTGTCTACAAGCAGCATAGCACCATTCACTTATCATTTTATATCTGGCAGGAGACTACCTGTTTTTCTTTTTTTGCCTGAAGTTGCCAGCATAACCCCTATCGTTATGAATATGAAGATTCTGTGTGTTTTGTGACGTACTCAAAAAAATGATTTTGCAGGTAACCAAAAATCCGACTTTCCCCTTACTTGTTTATGCTTACTCTCCCGATGCCTAATGCAGTTCAATGCATAGACAAAGCATAAAGCCTTCTACCCTACTTCTTGGTTCCTCCTCGATCTCACATGCAGGTCGCAGCTCCGGCGGGCGGCACTGGCAGCACTCTGTGCTCATTTCCCATCCCGCCTCCTGTCTTTCAGTGACGTCACTCTGGCTGGGACAAGGAAGCGCCTGTCGGGTGGAGATTACTCCGCCTGACAGTTAGGTGAAGGGCCGGGCTGGTCTTAGGCTTGTGCCAGGTGCAGGAGCTCACTCGGCACATATTTCAGGATATTTATATACAGAGGCGTAACTAGAACCTTCAGGGCCCCAGTGCAAGAAATTATGAAGGGCCCCCTGGCCAGGGCCCTTCCCTCTTCCCATTGATCCTGGGGCCCTTTTCTCCCATCACGGGTCCCTTTATTATGGTTCTACAGTGGGGCCCTTTCACAAGTTCTGCAGCGGTCCCCCTTTCTGCCATCTTTGGGCCTCCCCATGGTGGTGAAATGCCAGGGCCCGGTCACAATTGTAACCTTTGCAATCCTGATAGTTCTTTCACTGGTGTCAGTAGTTTTTAATTTTATTATTTTTTTACCATTTCATTTTATTTCTTTTACAATTTTATTTTTACATTTTTTTATCATTTTTTCTAGGAGCTCTGTTGGGGGGCTTTGATGAGATATCAGGGGTCTAGACAAACCTCAGCCCTCAAGCTCCATCTGTGTAGCCTCAGCTGCACAGAATGAATGGACAGGAATAGTTGGGCACCGAGCCTCCCATTCATTCAGAAATGGAAGTATAGTAAAAACAGTTTACTATGCTTCAGTTATGAATGAACCAATTGGTACCAATCACCGACCCGTTCCCATCTCTCCATTATGGCACATCTTCTACAGCAGCTGGCAGGAGAGAGGAGGGGGGAAGACAGCAGCTCTGTGGGGAGGGGGGGGGGGTGGACTAGGGAAGCACACAGGGACCCTGGGAACAGCAGAAGACAAGTAAACTGGATAGAGGAAAATGGAGGAGATTGGGTCCTCTAAATGCCACCCCTGCCATCCCTCCTATTCAGGTGTGCAAGGGAAGCACATGGGCCATGGGGCCTGGTTGCAATTGCAACCCCTATTGTTACACCCCTGTTTATATAGCGCAACCGGTGTGTACAGCACACTGCACACTTCTCCAGCGCCCCCCCCCCGCTCAAGGCTTCTGCCCCGCTTTGTACTGGCCCTGCTGTCTATTGTTCATAGGGCTCTCTGTGGAGTATCAATTTGGAAGAGACAGTCCAAAGGCAAACAGGTACAGCTGGGCTGTTTTATTACAGAGGCTGGGCTTCTCTTTCTCCTTGTGCAGGGTGACTGGTCTTGTCTCCGCTCCCTCCTGCTGTGGGAGGAGTCTGCTAGGTCCCTCCCACAGTTCTGCTCTCTGCACAGCTATGATGTCACTGCTACTTGTACAAGGCAGTCTCTGGGTTTGCCAAGGCATTTGGTGTACATGAATACCATTTGTGGTTATTGTGGAATATAGTTAATTATATTTAAATAAAATATTTTGTGCCTGGAGTTCAGTTTTAACTTCTTAGCTGCCCTAATCTGCTATCAGAGCCCTGGGAAATATATGGGGCACATGTGGCACTCTGCTGCCTTTAAGCAGTCCAGTGCCGGAGCAATCAATCACCCTCCCGACAGTGTCGGAGTGACTTGTGACCCACAAGCAGAGCTAAAACTAGAGATGGCTTGCTAGGAATAACGCATAACCTCCGTCAGCACCGCCTGCAGAGAGCTGTGAATGGGACCGCATGACTTACCATATCTGCTGCAAACACAACCCTTCCAGGTGTTGGGAGTAACAGCTGGATCAGTAGACTGCCATCAGATGTGACTCACCCGCACTATATTTACAATCCCAGTTTTATGAATGAACAGAAGCAGCTTTTTCTGTAACTCTGCAGCAAGGTGATAAAGTAATTGTATCTGGGGCAGTGATAACAAAGGTGGGCCCATTAATAGAAGGAGAAGGGCCATTTGTGAGATTCATGACCAAGCATGGCCCCAGGAAGAAATTACTTTTATACACTTTTATTATAAAAAAAAAAATATATATATATATATATATATATATACATACCTGTACAGTGTATATATATATATATATATATATATATTGCAGGGAAAATAAGTATTGAACACGTCACCATTTTTTAGGTAAATATATTACTACAGGTGCTATTGACATGGAATTTTCACCAGATGTTGGTAACAACCCATGCAATCCATACATACGAAGGCACCAAAATAAACGCGTATTGACCATGCTAACTGAACTTTATTTAATACTTGGTACAAAATCCTTTGTTGGTAATGACAGCTTCAGGACGCCTCCTGTATGGAGAAACGAGTCGCATGCGTTGCTCAGGTGTGATTTTGGACCATTCTTCCATACAGTCTTCAAATCTTGAAGGTTCCATGGGCCTCTTCTATGAACTCCGATCTTTAGTTCTTTCCATAGATTTTCTATTTTCTATTGGATTCAAGTCAGGTGATTGGCTGGGCCATTCTAGCAGCTTTATTTTCTTTTTTATTTTCCAATTGAGAGTTTCCTTGGCTTTGTGTTTGGGATCGTTGTCTTGCTGAAATGTCCACCCTCATTTCATCTTCATCATCCTGGTAGATGGCAGCAGATTTTTATCAAGAATGTCTTGGTACATTTTTCCATTCATCCTTCCTTCAAATATATGAAGTTTGCCGGTACCTTATGCTGTAAAACAGCCCCGCCCACACCATGATCCCACCTCCAAACCTCACTGTTGGTATGGGGGATGTTTTTGGGGTGATGTTCAGAGCCATTTAACCTCCAAACATGGTGTGTATTATGGCGTCCAAAGAGTTCAATTTTGGTCTCATCTGACCAGACTGTATCCTCCCAGTATTTCACAGGCTTCTCTAAATGTTGTGCAGCAAACTTTAAACGAGCTTCAACATGCTTTTTCTTCAGCAATGGAGTTTTGTGTCGTGAACGTGCATGCAGGCCATGGCGGTTGAGTGCATTACTTACTATTTTCTTTGAAACAATTGTACCCGCTAATTCCAGGTCTTTCTGAAGCTCTCCACGAGTGGTCCTTCCTTCCTTTCTTCCTTCCCCTCCCTTCCTTCTTTCCTTACTTCCTTTCCTTTCCTTCTTTCCTGGCTTTCCCATTCTTTTCATTTCTTTTGCTTTCTCTTTCTTTCCTTCTTTCGTTCGTTCATTTGTTCCTTCCTTAATTCTTTGGAGGGAGAGCTAAATGACCAGACTGGATATTTATCATGGTCTGGCCAGTCCTGGAGAGGTCCCTGGAGAGGAGTGTCCAGAAGGTGGCTGGGAAGGTGATAAATAGTCTGAAGGCCAGGAGAGATTGTTCTTCCTCCCCAGGAGGGTTCCAAGACTCGGGGGGTGATAGGGCTGCTAGGAGGGCGTGCAGTCTCTCGGTTCTTTTTTTTCATTTTTTCCTTTCTTACATATCTTTCCATCCCTTCCCTTTCCTTCCTTCCCTAACTTCCCTTCCTTCTTTCCTCACTTCCTTTCTTTCTCTCTCTCTCTCTCATCTGTCTAATATTCTGCTTCCATGAATAGACTATGGCTGTATTTAGCCCAGAGATTCATGCACAATGCAGTGTGTAGAGGGTGTATTGAGCCGCTACAACCCAGTGTGAGTTCCGTATTGTAGTAGTGAAAGGACAAAATGTGCAGCATAGCGAGTGAAGATCTTTAATAATGTCGGGTGAAGTGCCTGAACATTATTCATACATTTTAAAAGTCCTCAGACAGGTCACCAGCTGTGACAGCGGAGGCCGGCGATCCTGCCCCGGGTGATGGAGATTGTCCTTTTATATTCAGGTTTTTGACCCTGTTATTGACAGCGGATTTAATTAAACTCAATGCACAGTTCTGTGGCTCAGTGTGACATATCTGCTCCTCTGGAGGCAAGGATGGTAAAAATATCAGAAGTTTTCTTTTCCTTTCATCAAGGCTTTGAAACATTTATCACACTCTTTTAGATGTATTATTCTAGGAAATCTTGTCCTCATATGGAATATATGAAGATTCCTGGCTGCTGGGCTCAGTATAGCTCTGCCTTAGGAGTTTAGTTTTGTTGGGTCAAGATATAAGGGTGAGGTTACCCCAAACATGTCCCCGTTCCCATAACGAGTGGAATCGTTGAATTGATTATTCTATCCAAAGAACACTGAACTGAGCTATAGTGCTGACATCCACTCAATTGCTATGTACATCAAGCATATTTCAGTGAGCCATTCACATGTGGAATGGGTGTGAATGCTTCCTGAATTATGGGTTGTGTGATTTCCCTCTATCTGTGCTTGCTTCATCACATGTCAGATTCAGCCTACTCAGGTACGTTGGATCGCTTTTCAGAGGCGTTTGACAGCTAGTGAGGAGGCAATATGTAGTTAACCCTAAAAATGGTGAACAACCACATGGCAACTGTGTGCATGAGCTGTGGTGACATCTCCTGATCTACAACAATGGGCTATGCTCTGTGGCAGTACCACCTGCTGAATGCGACATGCTGTTTAATTTTTTGCCGCGGCTGCAAAGTATTGCGGTTGCAGCATGTGTACAGTCCTAAATCGCTGCATGCCCTTGTTTACTGTAGGTGGGGGGCTCAGGGGCACAGCTCAACCTCCTGCTTTAACTGCCCTCTGGCTATCCATGTGACCTGCAAAGCTGATGTCACTATGTGATTGAAACTGGAGTTACACTTTAAGCCAATGGTGCAGTGCGTGGGCAGGGCCACAGGAGCAGTAGCCCTGGGAGTTAAATTCTTAGGGGTGCAAAATGAATCGCAGTTCAGCACCAGAGCAGGGTGGACAGTTCCCAGCAGTGAGGGTTACATATGATTTTTCCAGGAGATCTATGTGTCACCCAGTGGCTGCAGCGCGTGGGTACACTGGTACACAGGGGCACCAGTACAGTCATTGGTTGGCAGAGGGACCTCTCCCAGGGTGTGGCCACCTTTGAATAGATACAGGCAGGAGGATAATGACAGCGCTGGAATGTGGTGGCATTTTAGGCTAGTTCTATTCTACAGAGAATAGTTGGCACCTGTGTACTAGTGGGCACATTAAATATGGTGGAGACAGGTGATTGGTGGTTATCTAAGCAGTCTGGAAGATGAGCAGGAGAACATGGTGGACACAGGACCCCTGAGAGGGGAGCACACAGGCTCTCAAAAGTGCTGATTTTGCTTTTACACCACTGGTCATGAACTCTGGAGTGTTACGGAAAAACAAACTGGCTCCATATGCAAAGAGGGCAGCATGGAAAGGGGACATTCAGGTGGTACTCCGAGACCACCAGCAGGAGTGGCTGGGATACAGCCCTGTGCCTAACTACCCAACTGGACAGGCAAAGGACCACCCTGTATTGAGGTGCTGCCAACTGGGCATCAGCCTCCATTCTCTCTCCAGGGGTAACAGAGGACCATAGGATGCACCACTATGAGTGGATGAGAAAGCTGGGCACATGGGAGAACTCAGGTAGGGCACAGATTTTCCTACTATGTACCATATACGTACACTATATTACCAAAAGTATTGGGATATATTTACACGTGCATGAACTTTAATGGCATCCCAGTCTTAGTCCATAGGGCTTAGAATTGAGTTGGCCCATCCTTTGCAGCTATAACAGCTTTAACTCTTCTGGGAAGGCTGTCCACAAGGTTTAGGAGTGTCTATGGGAATGTTTGACCATTCTTCCAGAAGAGAGATTTGTGAGGTCAGGCACTGATGTTGGATGAGAAGGCCTGGCTTGCAGCCTCCGCTCTAATTCATCCCAAAGGCGTTCTATCGGGTTGAGGTCAGGACCAGTCAAGTTCCTCCACCCCAAACTCGCTCATCCATGTCTTTATGGACCTTGTTTTGTGCACTGGTGGGCAGTCATGCTGGAACAGGAAGGGGCCATCCCCAAACTGTTACCACAAAGTTGGGAGAATGAAATTGTCCAAAATGTCTTGGTATGCTGATGCCTTAAGAGTTCCCCTCACAGGAACGGGCCAGGCCCAACCGCTCAAAAAATAAGCCCCCCCCACACCCTAACCCCCCCTCCACCAAATGATTTGGACCAGTGCACAAAGCAAGGTCCTGACCTCAACCCGATAGAACACCTTTGGGATGAATTAGAGTGAAGACCGCGAGCCAGGCCTATTCATCCAACGTCAGTGCCTGACCTCACAAAAGCACTTCTGGAAGAATGGTCAAACATTCCCATAGACACTCCTAAACCTTGTGGACAGCCTTCCCAGAAGAGTTGAAGCTGTTGTAGCTGCAAAGGGTGGGCCAACTCAATATTGAACGCTACTGGGATGCCATGTGCGTGTAAAGTCAGGTCATATAGTGCACCTTACTTTCTTTGGTACCTTAGAGTGTGGGATGAAGATATTATTTTTCTCAGTTTATTCCAGCTGTATGCGTTTCATTTTTACAAAGTATTTATGTCGCCTTCATTAGTCACGCGGGGAAACAGTGAAAAACGAATACTCAGCATCCAATCTTCCCATTAGAGATTATTATTGATTTCGCAGTATGGTGGAATGTGTTATTGTCATATCTGAGCGGGTGACTGAAGACGCTGCTTATTATTTATAATTCAGCATTAACCCCTGTGCCACTGGAAAGGGTATGCGATTTTTATTCGGTAATGGGGTGAAGGAAGCACGCTAAGGGCGTTCACTTCCATTGCTATTGGGATATTATAGATGACATGTTAGCAGAATCCTCCATCGGTCTCTGTATGTCTGTGCTGTGATCTGTTCTATTGTCCTCGGAGGGAGAATATCATTATTTCATGTCGCTCGTCTTTTGTGTCTTCACAATACCTTGCACAGCTCTTGAGGACTTTGTCTTGTGTCCTCTGGAATGACTTTTGCATTATTAATCCCCTCTCTCTTACCTCTTCTCTGCCTCCCTGCTGTTATATTTGTTTCCCATTTTCTTTTCCTTCTCCCCTTCCACCCTCCTGGTACCAACCTGTTGTGGATCTGAGCATTCTGTTGCAACGTCATCATAATTCACCCTATCAGCTTTATTCCAACTGAGCAGTTTTCTTACTGATATGCAAATTGTGACTTTTCATCAAAAGTCAACGGCTACTCCCCCTAGTGGCTGATGTATGCAGAGAGCAGGGACCCATGGCGAACTCAGTAAAAGCTCTTTTGGTTGGGTTGGTAAAAGCAGGATGCAGAGCCATGGTTTTACCATGCCCTGGCCGCCCACTTGTATCCAGTACAGCCAATAACAATACAGCCAGGCAGGGCTGTACACAGTTTGCTTCACAGCCATTGCATTTTTAACGCAGGCTACCGAGTTTGACAACTGGCAGCGCCTGTCAAAGTCGCCTGTTGAGTTCAAAGGGCCTGTGCTCAACTGCATGTAATGCACACAATTGCGGTGCAATAGTGCGGCATTACAAAGTTAAATCAGGCAGTGAGGGGGCAATATAAGCAAATACACTATATATATATATATATATATTATAAGCTATATTACAAAGAGGGGTGAAAGAAGGGGACCCTGCCTCCAGTGCTGGAACACCAGACCTCAGTTCCAAAAGAGGCACTGTGGAGGGCCACGTGGGCATAAAAAGGTGTTAGGCTCGCCACATGTTACAATCTGATTGTACAATACCTTTAAAATGGTTGTAAACCTCTAACATGACATATGAACAAAGCATATGCCTCTATAACATGTACTTGTCTTAATCCGGAGCACTAAGTAATGTAGAGAAGGGAAGACTGCAGATAAACAGGTACAACTTACACTATATTGCCAAAAGTATTGGGACGCCTGCCTTTACACACACATGAACTTTAATGGCATCCCAGTCTTAGTCCATAAGGTTCAATATTGAGTTGGCCCCACCTTTGCAGCTATAACAGCTTCAACTCTTCTGGGAAGGCTGTCCACAAGGTTTAGGAGTGTCTATGGGAATGTTTGACCATTCTTCCAGAAGCGCGTTTGTGAGGTCAGGCATTGATGTTGGATGAGAAGGCCTGGCTCACAGTCTCTGCTCTAATTCATCCCAAAGGTGTTCTATCAGGTTGAGGTCAGGACTCTGTGCAGGCCAGTCAAGTTCCTCCACCCCAAACTAACTCAAATTTTAAAGAGCAACTGCCATCTCTGTCCAGCAGCGGCTGCTCCTCTGACCCGCTGTTGACTCACCGACAGTCCCATTCACTTTAATGGGACGGCTGGTGATGCAGCAGTGACAAAACAAGGTGAGGGACGTGGTGGCAGCGGGTGAGTGGATGCCCGCTAACAGGCGCTGCCATGATGGATCTGAAATGACAGGTGTTCTTTAAATGTAAGGACTTATTCTTGCTGGTAGTTAGAATCTTTAATATTTGCAAACAAAATGAAGGTTTCCCCTTAGAATAATAAGCTGTCAGGTTAGTAAAACAGCAATATCAGAACCAATTCAATCATACAGTTTGTAGTGTACATAGATTTGCAAAACAATGTGATAAAAGAATATTCCTGAACTTTGTTTTATCTCATGGTTACTGTGACATTGTGTGAATGCATCAATGCAGTGCATGTTATCTCAGCTTGCAGAGCTTGGATTCATTGAATGAGTTTACCAAAATTGCAGAATATACAGCCTCATGCTACATAACTAAGCTCCATTTCATGCTGAATAAACTAAATTATTAATGTATTTTAACTACTTCAGCCTCGGAAGGATTTCCCAGTTTAGGACCAGAGCACTTTTTGCTATTTGGCACTGCGTCACTTTAACTAACAATTGCGCGGTCGTGTGACGTTGTACCCAAACTAAATTTGCGTCTTTTTTTTCCACAAATAGAGCTTTCTTTTAGTGGTATTTGATCACCGCTGCGTCATTTCTGATCACCGCTATTAACAAAAGAAGAGCGACAATTTTGCAAAAAAAAAAATATTTCTTACTTTTTGCTAAAAAACAAATCCAAAAAAAATATAAAAAAACATTTTTTTTCCATCGGTTTTGGCCGATTTACTGTGTAAATGCCATTGGCAGGGAAGGGGTTAACCTGCAGGGGTTAACTGTGTTCCCTCAGTGTGTTCTAACTGTATGTGGGCTGGGCTGGCTGGGGGAAGGGAGTGATCACGGCTTCCATATACAGGGAGCCTGTGATCACAGCCCTTTCCCCTGTCAGAACGGAGATCCGTGTTTACATACACGGACCTTCGTTCTGTCACTCCGGGGGGGGGGGCATCGTGGGTAACCGGCGGACATCGAGTCCGCCCTACCTGCTCCCTGGCCCCCCGGAACACAGTGATACTGGGCTCCAGGGCCGCTGCCATGTGACAGTGTTTCGCGATAACGAGCCAAGTTGCCTCCGTCAAGCCATGGCGGGCGGTCGGCAACTGGTTAAGCTATCTTTAGATAAATTTTTACTCCAAAAGTATTTTATTAACATGTTCCTTACCGATTCATTGTAAAATGACGTCGGCAGGAACCCTTTGTCGATCCGGGCGGACGTCATATGACGTCTTTCCCTTTTCGCCGCTACTGCGGGCCCCTGATCGATCGTGTCCCTCGGGGGACAAAATTGGCTCTTTACCACGTGACCGGCTGTATCCAATCACAGCCGGTCACTACCGACCTCCACGTACACGCCCCCAGGGGAATGCAGCGCGGTGATCGGGGCTGCGGCTTGTCCCTCGGACAAAGCCCAGCTCCGATCAGTGTAAAGAGCCAATAGAATTGGTTCTTTACCACGTGACCGGCTGTGTCAATCACAGCCGGTCATGTGATGTAAACAAACTGCGGTAACAAGCTGTTACCTGGTTCTCCCTGTCACACACCGATCGTGTGTGACAGGGAGATTACGGTAACAGCTTGTTACCGCCTACTGTGTACACCAAGCACACTGCTCACCCCTTCCCCTAATAAAGAGGACCTGTCACCACCCCATCAAAGTACCTGTCACAGCCCATCAGAGTATCTGTCACCTGCCCATCAAAATACTCGAGTACCTGTCACCAGCCCAGCAAAGTACCCGAGTAACTGTCACCAGCCCATTAGAGTACCCGAGTACCTGTCACCAGACCATCAGCGTACCCAAGTACCCGTCACCAGACCATCAGCGTACCAGAGTACCTGTCACCTGCCCATCTGAGTACCCAAGTACCTGTCACCAGCCCATGGGCGTCCCCGAGTACCTGTCACCTGCCCACCTGAGTACCTGTCACCACCCCATCTGAGTACCCGAGTACCTGTCACCTGCCCATCTGAATACTTGAGTACCTATCACCAGCCCATCAGAGTACCCGAGTACCTTTTACTAGTCCATCAGATTACCCAAATACCTGTCTCCAGCCAATTAAAGTACACGAGTACCTATCTGCAGCCCATCAGAATACCCGAGTACCTATCTGCAGCCCATGCCTCATAGAATATACCTCAGGTGTTTGCTTTCCAAAATGGGGTCATTTTGGGGGTAAGTCCACTGTCCTGGTGCTCCAGGGCCTTCAAAAGTGTGATGGGTATGAATGAAATTCTATGTGTAATTTATGCTCCTAGAACGCCTGACAGTGCTCCCTGCATGTTCGACCTCTGTATGTGGCCAGGGTGTGAAAAAGTCTCACACATGTGGTATCGCCATACTCAGGACGAGTAGCAGAATATATTTTGGGGGTTCATTTTTGCTATGTGCATGCTATGTGTTAGAAATATCTTATAAATTGACCACCTTGTGTAAAATAAAAGCGTTTTCATTTTCTTTCCACGTTTTTCGAAGACTTGTGAAAAAAACGAACCATTCAAAAGACTCATAGATTATATGTTGGGGTGTTTGCTTTCTAAAATGGGGTCATTTTGTGGGTAATTCCATTGTCCTGGTGCTCCAGGGCCTTCAAAAGTGTAATAGGTCGTTAGGAAATTAGATGTGAAAATTCTGCTCCTAGAATGCATGACGGTGCTCCCTGCATGTTGGACCTCTCTATGTGGCCAGGCTGTGAAAAAGTCTCACACATGTGGTATCGCCATACTCGGGGTGAGTAGCAGAATGTATTTTGGGGTGTAATTGGAAGTATGCATATGCTGTGTGTGAGAAATAACTTGTTGTTATGACAATTTAAATACATTTCTTAATTTTCTCAAGAGTTGTGGGAAAAAAGTACAACATCAAAAAACTCACCATACCCCTTACTAAATACCTTGGAATGTCTACTTTTCAAAAAGGGGGTAATTTGGGGGGTATTTGTACTTTCCTGACATTTCAGGGCCTCAAGAAATGAGATCGGCCATCAGTGCATCAGGTGTGATCAATTTTCAATGATTGGCACCATAGCTTGTAGACTCTATAACTTTCACACAGACCAAATAATATACACTTATTTGGGTTATTTTTACCAAAGATAGGTAGCAGTATAGGTTTGGGCCCAAATTTATGAACAAAAATCACTTATTTGCAAAATTTTAGCAGAGAAACTAAAAAAAAAGTGTTTTTTTTTCAAAATTTTCGCACTTTTTTCAATTATGTCGCAAAAAATAAAAAACCCAGAGGTTCTTAAATACCACCAATAGAAAGCTCTATTTGTGTGAAAAAAATGATACAAATTTTGTTTGGGTGCAGTGTAGCATGAGAGAGTAATTGTCATTCAAAGTGTGAGAGCGCTGAAAGCTGAAAATTGGTCTGGGCAGGAATGGGGTATAAACGTCCTGTATTGAAGTGGTTAAAATAAATTCAGTAAAAATAAAAAAAAATCTGATTTAAATAACATTTTTAAAAATCATCAATTTTTATCCACCCTGCAATTGAGGCTGTCAATCCTGTGTCCTGGAGGGTAGGTGGGGGCGTATTCCCAGAATTGTTGTTGGCCTAGACTGTGAGAAGTGAGGCATGCAGATAGCTGAGGAATGACAGAGCAAACAGAAATGACACTAGGTGCTTTGGATTGAGGCAAGTACACACTATAAAAGGATATACTTTGCTCATTTTTAATTTCAAGGGTTTAAGGCCATTATAAGGCCACTTGGGGACAGCACTAAAGTTTTATTTATTTAATGAGATAAAAGCCTCACATCACTGCACCAGCTTCCCGCACTGCAAAGTAACTTATCATTGTCAAATGAGGCTACAATAAAGGAGCCGAGGAGTGTTGGGTGCATAACATGTCCTAAGACACTTCATTCATGCGTCTATCCATGCCGCGATCCTGTGTGATGCCAGTCACAGTCACTTGGCACAGTCATACATGGGGCTAATTGAAGGGAGCAGATACTGAAATTTCCTGCATATTGAGGGCACAGATAGTACGTTGTGATAACCTCTAAATAAGAGTGCCATCAAGCCCTGGGACTCGGTAAAACCTGGCAAGCTTGAGTTATAATTAATAAGCATGGTGAGTCATTGCTAAATGCCAAATTAACATAATAAACCTGCCTGTGGTGAGCAGGTGTACTCGCTCAGCGCTGATGGCTTAAGCTGTTTTTGCTCGTGCCGTTATGTCTGGGGGGGGGTGATATTATTGCTTACTGCAAAAAGCGCCAATGGCAGGGAGAGCTGCCACATGCCAGGATAGTGGCACTCACTATGTGGAAGGGCTCATAACAGTGTACAATCTTTTATTAACCTCTTGCCTACTGGGCACTTTTACCCCCTTCCTGCCCAGGCCAGTTTTCAGCTTTCAGCGCTGTCACACTTTGAATGGCAATTGCGCGGTCATGCAGCACTGTACCCATAGGACATTTTTATCATTTTTTCCACACAAATAGTTTGCTTTTGGTGGTATTTAATCACTACTGGTATTTTTTTTTTTTTTTTTTTTTTGCTAAACTAACAAAAAAAGACCGAAAATTTTGAAAAAAAAAGCATTTTTCATAGTTTGTTATAAAATTTTACAAAAGACTAATTTTTCTTCTTCACTGATGGGCACTGATGAGGTGGCACTGGTGAGCACTGATAGGCTGCACTGATGGGCACTGATAGGTGGCACTGACGGGCAATGATAAGTAGAACTTATGGGCACTGATGAGGCGACACTGCTAGGTGGCACTGATAGGCAGTACAGATATGCGGCACTAATAGGTGGCACTGATGGACACTGATAGGCAGCACTGATGGGCACTGATAGGCAGCACTGATGGGCACTGATAGGTGGCACTGATGGGCACTAATACGTGGCACTGATGGGCACTGATAGGCAGCACTGATGGGCACTGATATGTGCCACTGATAGGTGGCACTGATGGGCATTGATATGTGGCACTGATAGGCACCACTGATGGGCACGGATAAGTGGCACTGATAGGCGGCACTGATAGATGGCACTGATGGACATTGATAGGCAGCACTGTTGGGCACTGATAGGCAGCACTGATGGGCACTGATACGTGGCACTGATGGGCACTGATACGTGGCACTGATAGGCAGCACTGATAGGTGGCACTGATGGGCACTGATAGGCAGCACTGATGGGCACTGATATGTGCCACTGATAGGCGGCACTGGTGGGCATTGATATGTGGCACTGATAGGCGCCACTGATGGGCACTGATAGGTGGTACTGATGAGCACTGATATGTGTGCACTGATGGGCACTGATATGTGCCACTGATAGGTGGCACTGATAGGCGGCACTGATGGGCACTGATAGGTGGCACTGATGGGCAGCACTGATAGGTGACACTGATGAACACTGATTGTATAACAATATTGTTCCTCTAGGCTTTATTGGGTCTAATTTTAATGTTGTCTCAATAAATATTGTTTTTCCCTTTAATATACGTTTTCTATATTGTTATGGGTATCAAAAAGTCCCCTTTTCTCCCCTTTGTAGGTTTTACCACTGTGTAAGTTCTCCTTTTGTGAGTACACTGGATTTTCTTTTTACAATTTATTAAAAAATTTTACAGTAATGCACTAGGCTGGTGCGCCTTCTTCTTATGTTTGTGTTATAGCTTTTGTCCCCCTGAACCGAAAACGGTATCAAGGCTTCAGGTCATATATTAGTGGTTCTAGTTCGTGGAAACCTACAGTGGCCCATTTAGTGGTTCAAGGTGGATGAATTGTCCATTTGGGTGCCATGAAGACTGGACTGCCAGGAAAAGTGTCATACCTGTAGTGCCATCTTTATGTACATCTTTGAGCTCAGGTTTGTTTGGATCGGAGTCCAATCCCACCGGAGCTATCCCACCTGTACGAGCTCTGTAGTCCAGTAGTGGGGATGAGCTCAGGTTTGTTTGGATCGGAGTCCAATCCCACCGGAGCTATCCCACCTGTACGAGCTCTGTAGTCCAGTAGTGGGGATGAGCTCAGGTTTGGGCGCCATGAAGACTGGACTGCCAGGAAGAGTGTCATACCTGCAGTGCCAGCTTTCTGTACAACTTTGAGCTCAGGTTTGTTTGGATCGGAGTCTGATCCCACCTAAGCTATCCCGCCTGTAAGAGCTCTGTAGCCCAGCAGTGGGGATGAGCTCAGGTTTGGGCGCCATGAAGTCTGGAATGCCAGGAAGAGTGTCATACCTGTAGTGCCAGCTTTGTGTACATCTATGAGCTCAGGTTTGTTTGGATCGGAGTCCAATCCCACCTGCGCTATCCCACCTGTAAGAGCTCTGTAGTCCAGTAGTGGGGATGAGCTCAGGTTTGGGTGCCATAAAGACTGGACTGCCAGGAAGAGTGTCATACCTGTAGTGCCAGCTTTGTGTACATGTATGAGCTCAGGTTTGTTTGGAGCTCTGTAGTCCAGTAGCAGGAATGAGCTCAATGTTTGGTTTGAAGTCTGATCCCACCTGTAAGAACTCATATACGTGGCTCTTGTATACATCCGGCTGCAAGGAGGGCCTCAACCGCTTACCATTGGCTCTGTACAATGACAGCTTCCATTCCACACATTGCTCAGGCATATTCTGCCATTGTCACCATCAGGTAAACCACCCTAAGAGAATCCATTCCACGGCCATTGGAGCATGTTCACATGGGCAGGAAATGGTTGCAAAGAGGTTGCAGGAGATCAGCAACTCTGAAATAAAAGAAAAGATTAAAAAAAAAAAGCAAAAGAAAATGTCACCCATGTTAAGATCTACTTTCATGAGACCTCAGCGGCGCTGGTGGTGCCATCAGAGGGGATTCTTGTACGTCTCGGGTACAGACACATTTTATTGCATATGTACAATGACTTCATCTCTGGAACCGCTTTGAAGTGAGTTCTTAGAACCCGTCGGTGTGATTCATCTGCTGATTGCACTATGGCTGCGTCTTGTGACAGTCTGGGTTGAGCTGAGGACACGTTAGAAGATCTAACATGATCATTGTATTTTTCTTTTTAATAATCTGTCTCACTACTTCTAAGCCTAGACAAAACACAGGAAGAAACAAGCCAAGCATCTCACCATTCAAACTTAGATGCCTCTTAAGGCTTGTTCACACGGGTAGCCATGGGGCGATAAAAGTAGGCAGTTGAGCCGTGGTTTTAC
>BLSH010212870.1:66581-79080 GCA_018402905.1 Glandirana rugosa
TCCCACCAACGACGTACCAGGGTATGTAAATTTACCCACCCAAGTCGACGCCGACTCGTTGGACCTAACCCCCACCCCCACCCCCCCGTCATTTTGGTGCCGAGTTGACGGATGAAAATAGTGGGGTAGCAGTTGAGCCGTGGTTTTACTGCCCCCCCACCCCCACCCCCAATCCAGGTTGCTCAGCCGCAGCTGAACCCACCCATTTAAATGTATGGGACCATGCAGCAACCACCCTGCAACCGTGTGTAATGCACGCAGTTGTAGCATGGTGGTGCTGCAATTACAGGGTTAAAACAGGAGGTGACATATCACTGCGTGTCAAACTCCTCTGAAAAGCAATCTACTGGAGATCGCCTTTCAAAAGGGTGGCAAGGGATGCTGCACGTACGAACGAGCCCCTAGATTTAGGCAAGCAAAATGCAGGCATCTTTAGCAGATGAACGGGTGTGCCAGGATTCCTTAATGGCACCCCCACACATTGGAAAACATGGCGCATTATCAGGTGCGCAAATCCGCATGTTACCGCAGCACCAAGCCCGTTTGTGAGAAGTCAATCTTATAATGGATTTATTTCGCAAATAGGAATCCAGACATAGATGGATCAAAATTCCTGCTGAACCAGCCGAATTTTGATCCATCTAGGCCAGCTTAAAGCGTTTGTAAACCTCAGACATGAAATATGCACAAAGCATATCCCTCTATAGTGTGTCCTTGTCTCAATCCAGAGCACAGAGTGTCATATCTCTCTACTGCTTCTTTCCTCTGCTATCTGAGTCACTGTTGACAAGGTTTCCTGACACCAAGAAAAAAAAGGTGACAGGGGAGGGATCTGCAGCTGATTGACAGAGCCTCGGCTCTGTTGCTGTGTGAAGGAGGGTGTGTCTCCTCCCTCCAATCAGCTCTCAGACCTCTACTCACTGAGCTGTGAAGAGTGTAATTTCAGCTCTCCGCCCCCTTTTTTCTTACCACTCAGAAAAGCTTTATAAATTCTGAGAAGACTGCAGAAAACAAGTATAATTTATGGAGGATGATTTGTTTAATCTGAGGCCAGTCACTTCACTTGGTATACAGAAGGGTTTACATCCACTTTAACTGCTTGCTGACCGTATAACTTACATATACGAAAGCCAGGCGGCTCGACTGCGCAGGATCACGTACCTAGTATGTGATCCTGCACTTTCAGGTCTGGGGTGCACATGCGCCCTGCTGGCGACACCCTCCTGCTGTGATTATACACAGCGGGAGCTGATCTGCGGGTACCATGGACTTAGTCGATCATTAGGTAGATAGCCAGAACAGCGATCTGCCTATGTAAACAAGGCAGGTTGCCATTCAAAGCCGCGCCATGCAAAGCATGGTTCAATGCCTTCCCCTAGTAAAAACAACTCCCACACAGTGAGTAAGCGCAACCTAGGCACACAGTCAGGTAGCCCTTTGATTGCCCCTGATGTTAACCCCTTCCCAGCCAGGGTCATTAATACGGTGACAGTGCATAGTTTTAGCACCGATCACTATATTAATGTCACTGGTTCCCAAAAAGTGTCCAAATGTCCAATGCAATATTGCACTCCCGCTATAAGTTGCTGATTGCCACCATTACTAGTAAAAAACAAATAAATATTCCATAAATCTATCCCATAGTTTTAGACGCTATAACGTCTGCGCAAACCAATCAATACGCGCTTATTGAGATTTTTATTTACCAAAACATGTAGCAGAATACTTATTGGCCTGAACTGAGCAAGAAATTAGATTTTTTTCATTTTTTATTGGATATGTTTTATAACAGAAAGTAAAAAATATTGTTTTGTCTTTCAAAACTGTCGTTTTTTTTGTTGTAGCACAAAAAATAAAAAACACAGAGGTGATCAAATACCACCAAAAGAAAGCTCTACTTGTGGGGAAAAAAAGGACCTAAATTGTATTTGCGTACAGCGCTGCATTACTGCGCAATCTTCAGTTAAAGTAACGCAGTGGCATATCGAAAAAATGGTGGTCTGGTCATGGGGGGGGGGGGGTAAATCTTCCAGAGGTCAAGTGGTTAACTGTACAAAGAGAGATTTGTGACCAGCAACAATCCTGTGGTCTAATTCCATCCCTTCTATATTGGAAGCTTGACAGTTTAATTTTCTGTAATAGGTTCCCTAATGGGGGTCCCCTTCCTACCCCAGGCCCCATAGACACTGCATGGACTGCTATGGCTATTGTTACGCCACTCATCTCCCCAATGGGAATCCATGCTGCGGTAAACGTGTTTATAAAATGCTCCACTTTACAAAACAAAAAAAAGATTATTTTCTAGTTCTATTGGGTTGGAGAAACCTACATAGCTCTGTTTGCTGCATTCATAGTGTTGGGGGCGCAGTGAACTGCTGAGGAAATAAAAAACGTATTCATCTTGTTAAAGTCTTCTTCTTCGGAGTCGGTGAATTCATCACCTAGGTATACCCATGATATCCCACAAATTGATCTCCTGCATATCCTCGGCAGCCAAGACGGCGACTGCTCAAATCCCGCACCATCACATTTCCAGGCGATGAAACGGAAGCGCTCGTGGAACGTGCTGAATAAACAATGATCCGGTGTACGTCTAGATAAACAATTTCCAAAGGGTTTGGACTCCATGGGTTTTGGATTCCTAATTTATTGCTGATGGGGGAGAGCAGCCGTGATCAGCCTTATAGATCGCTTCCTCCTGTATTCCTCTGCTTGGATTCTTTTCTTTTTTCTTTCTTTTATTTCCTCCTTTTTTCTATTTTTCTATTGATTAGTTTGCCTCATTATTTCTAGGTAATCTTATTCTACATGGCTTTTGCATACAGAGAGCTCAATATTTGTTAGGTGATAAAGCAACATTCACAGTCCAACAAAGAAAACATGCTCTACCGCAAATTTTTAGACTGGAACCTGGTGCTCTTTCCAAATGCCTTTGAAATGTAGCAATAATCATCTGATACAATGAAGCCGGCTACTCAGTGACAACTCTTTATTGGCTACTAGTGTTGGGCAAACGGTTCGGGCCGAGCAAAAGTTCGGCCCGAACTTCGGCCGTTTGGGTGTTCTCCTCGGTTCTCTTTGAAGGCATGGTCAATGTGTTGTTAAGGAGCAGGGTAGGGAAGCCGGCCGCGGCATCCTTAACAACCAGTGAGTCATCAGCTGTCAGCGGGCTTCCCTGCTGACAGCTGAAAAAAAAAATGCAGGTAAATAAAATAAAAAATGTAAAAAAACAAAATGAAAAAGAAAAATGGGGTGAGGTCCCCCCCCCCCAAAATGCAGACCAGACCCTTATTCGAGTATGCAGCCTGACAGGCCAGGGAAGGGTGAGGGATAAGCGAGTGCCCCCCCCGATCCATACCAGGCCACATGCCCTCTGCCCCCACCCCAAAGCACCTTGCCCCCATGTTGATGGGGACAAGATCCTCTTTCTGAAAACCCTGGGCGGTGGTTGTGGGGGTCTGTGGGCAGGGGTCTTATCGGAATCTGGAAACCCCCTTTTAAAAAGGGGGCCCCTGCATGTGAATGAGTATGGGGTACATTGTACCCCTTACTCATTCACCAAAAAAACAAAACGCTGGACAGGTTTTTTTTTTCCAAGTCCTTTATGTAAATGTAAAAAATAAAAAAATATCTCCCGATGTAGATCCATCATCAATCACAATGACCACAGCACCCGAAAAAAAACAAAAACCTCTGCCTGTTTACGTTCATACGTGCGTATATGTGTAGGTGGGGGGACCTAAAAAAAAATTGGGGGGGGGGGGATTTTATATGCTTGGGTGTAAGTTTTATTTTTTACTATTTTATTATTTTTTTTAACTTAACAAAATGTCCCCTATGTGATGATTTTTTGGGTGACAGGCTCTCTTTAATGAGACATCCGGGGTCTAAACAACCATGTATGTCTCCTCTGTGCTCCACTGAATGTAAAGCTGTGCACATCGCATTGCAGTATATTCTTTCCTGGCTATGCTGGCCGGGGACCCTGAGAGTCAGAAACAAGAAGGGCAGGAGAGCGGACGTGTGTCCGCTCTTCTCCTTTCCTTCTAATCAGCGGCACCCACTATGTCGGTCCGGAGATGGCCAAGTGGAGCGCGGGATCCACCTGACGTCCAAAGTCACATGACAAGTTGCACAAGTGTGAATGGGGTGTAAGTCCTATAAGTTGTGAAGTGGGGCTTCCATGGATTGGACTTGTTTTTCCAGTACAGCCACAGATACTCAATTGGATTGAAATCGGGAGAATTTGGAGGCCAAGTCAAACACCTCAAACTTGCTGTTGTGTTCCTCAAACTATTCTTGATTTGATCAGACCAGGCCACCTTCTTCCATTGCTCCATGTTTCAGTTCTGATGCTCACATGTCCATTGTGGGAGCTTTTGGCTGTGGACATGAGTCACCATGGGCGCCCTGACCGGTCTGGGACTATGCAGGTCCTTACACAACAAACTGCGATGTAATGTGTGTTCTGACACCTTTGTATAAGAACCAGCATTCATTTTTGTTAGCAATTTAAGCTGCAGTAGCTATTCTATTGGTTCGGACGACAGGGACCAGTCTTTCCTCCCCACATGCATCAGTGATCCTTGGCAGCTCATGACCCAGTTGCTGGTTTCCCTTCTTTGGACCACTTATGGTCGGTGCTGACCACTACAGACCAGGAACATCCCACAAGAGCTGCAGTTTTGAAGTTGCTCTGACCCAGTCATCCATCCATTAAAAATTGGCCCTTGACAAAGTCACTCAAATCCTTTTGCTTGCCCAGTTCTTCTGTTTTCAACACATCAACTTCAGGGACATGTTCACTTGCTGCTTAATATATCCCAACCACTTTCAGATACCATGTAATGGTAGAAGATCTTTATGTAATGAGATAATCTATCTCTATGTAAGAGATAATGAGATCTCGATGTAATGAGATAATCAATGTTATTCACGCTACCTATCAGTGGTCATAATACCCCTATTGGATTTGTCATCAGCTGTACATTAGAAAGGTTATGGCAAGAGGAATGAGACTCTTCTGGTTGTAATACGTAGGTGGAAATTAGGGTTGCACTGACACCGTTTTTTTTATTGGCGAGTACAAGTACCAGTACTTTCAGATAAATACTTGCTGATACCAAGTACCGATACTTTGTGGTGCGATTTGCGTCAATACAAAAAATTATTGGCGCAAATCGCATTGCAAAGCATCGCATGTGATTTAAACAGGAATGCAGTGCAATTCCTGTCCGAATCACATGTGATTTCCCCCACTGCTCCTGTATATGTGTGTGTATTGAAAGGGAAAAGTGCCATCTAGTGGGCACTTTATAAAAACGTTAAAACTCACAGTACATATCTGGCCAAACGCAAAATAATCTACATAGGTGGCCTGGTCCGCTGATGATAGCAAATCAGGGTGGCTGGAGGTGCTCACAGGACTGAAGGAGAAGTTCCCCCTGGATATTGGGATGTCAGCTTTGGGGCGGACCGCCTCTACATCTCCTCCAGCCCTGTGAGCACCTCCAGTGGCCCTGTTTTGCTATCATCAGCGGACTGGGCCACCTATGTAGATTATTTTGCATGTGGCCAGATATGTACTGTGAGTTCTAACATTTTTTTAAACTACCTACTAGATGACGTTTTTCCCTTTCTGTATACACACACAGGAGCGACTGATAGGAATCGCACCACATAGTATCGGTTAGGGTATCGGGAGCATTTGGTAGAGTACCAATACTTGTGCAAATGTTTGGTATCGGCACCGATATCATTGCATCCCTAGTGGAAATCTATCTTCGACCTGACTATCATTGTTGGGTGGACTGACCCTTTAACCAGGGACATAGATAAGGGGGGGTTTTGGGGGTTGAAACCCCATCAGAGCGTCAGTGCAGATGGCACCGGGTGAAATGAAGGCTCACCTCAAGGTTTGGCCGCACCAGGCCAAATCACACATGTGTAAGGCAGAATATCATGCAGGCAAATCGGATACCCTTCACCTTTAAAGTAGATATATGAATCCCAGTGACTTACAATGGGGTTCGCAGAAAAAAGACTGCACTGGATTGACTCCCTTGATTGAGAGTCTGTACATACACAGTTGTGGGTGAGTGCCCACTCCCGATGCCTCTAGTTGGCTGAGTTAAAATGTGGTGGTGGGCCCTCATGCGGGGCCTGGGCTGCTACCCCTGGAAACGGCTGGAAGCATCGTTTCCACGTTTGAATCAGAGAATAGGTACAAAGGAGCGCCCAAGGTCCAGTAGAGAGTAGGTAGAATTTTATTTGGTTATGGTGAATACAATGTGGTGAATCCAACGCGTTTCGGGGATCAGGGACTCCCCCCTCCTCAGGGCTAATAGAAACAAAGATATCTTTATCTTTGCACATTTTTTTTTATAGTTTGGGCACATCTATATAGTTCCTGCACAATTTTTTATCTTTGTTTCTATTAGCCCTGCGTAAGGGGGAGTCCGTGATCCCCCGAAACGCGTTGGCTTCACCACATTGTATTCACCATAACCAAGTAAAATTCTACCTTCTTTCTACTGGTCTTTGGGCGCTCCTTTGTACCTATTCAGTGACTTACAAAGAGAACACTCCCTCCAGCAGGTGAAATGAAGGCTCACCACAGTTATTGGCCCTCCCGGGCCAACTTACACATTGTAGGACAGAATATTAGGTAGTAAAATCCGGGATCCTTCCCCTTTAAGAAAAAGTGCTTGGATGTCCAGTGGCTCATCGCATTCATGTAAAGATAAGAAACAACTCCACTAGTGCAATACGTCTGGCAATACCATAGATCAACAGACCAAGAAGACCCCTCCTTCAAATGCACTCACATTTTATTAAATTTAAAACACCATGGAATCCAGCATAAAATCCATAAAAACAAGCAAAAACACCATTGTCTCAGGTGTAGTAGAATCGTACCACCGCCAGGCTGGACCTCTACATGTTACGCCTTCTCACGTGGCTTCATCAGGAGGAATAAAAAAACAACCGAAATCCGGCTCAATTTTCAATAGGATCTGAGAAAATAGAATTAACACGTAGGTTTTCCTTTTCCAGTCTTTATGAATTTGTTTTATTTAAAAAGCTTTTTACTTAGTACCTGCTGCTGAACCCCCCCCAAACAAAAATTATCTACAACCCTGCCTTTAACTGGAAGGAAGCAATTTTTTTGGTCTATCATTTAGCTAATCCAATGTTTGTGTTTGCCTGCATGCAGGAAACGTTTTATCTCCCTCCGCTGAATTCCTCCAATAATTACATGGAAAGGAAAATCTGTGAAGAGGTTTTATCACTCAGACAGCCAGCCTAGAGCCAGTTAAGGTTGCCATAAATATTACGCCTAATAGTTGTGGTTTATTATGAGCTGCTGAGATGATCATGATGCTTTAAACGTCTCATATTTAATGAGGAGAAGATGAGATATGAAACACTGGTGGAGCCGAGATGTTTATTGACTTCGTTTTAAAGGGGTTTTCCACTTTTAGCAGAGAAGCAGTTATCCTATATAGTGGAGGGGGCAGCGTGCCATGGTAAGGAGAGCTAAACCCTTCTGGGATGACATCTACCTTGCTAAAGCAGGGTCGTTTTTACATTTATTTTTTTTCCCATATTTTTTCGTATCAGCTTTCAGGCAAGTTTTGCATTTTTGACCTTTTTTGTTGCATTTTTGCATGTGTTTTTCATGCATTTTTTATTTCCTCTTTAAAAAACTGTGTATAGCTGGTCGTTTCGGAACAGGCAGGCCACTGCGTCCTTAACAACCAATCAGTCATCAGCTGTCAGCGAGTTTCCCTGCTGACAGCTGATTGTAAAACCAAAATTGCCGGCAATAAAAAAAATTGGCAAAATTAAAGCATGTGTCGATGATGTCACAGGGCACCTGGTGACATCACTGGGTGGTCCTGCACCTTAGCAATTTAAGAACTGGCAGATGGCAGGAGCCTTTGGTGTGAGCGGAGCTTTTTTTCTTCTTTTTTTGGGTCGGCAGTGGCGGCGGGCGGCGTGATTGATGATGGATCTACACCGGGGGCACATTTTTAAAAAAAAATTTGAATAAAGGAACTGAAAAAAACTTGTGTTGTGTCCTTACGCACTTTTTACACTTTTTTGGTGAATGGGTAGGGATACTATGGGGTTGATTTACTAAAGCTGGAGAGTGCAAAAATTGGTGCAGCTGTGCATGCTAGCCAATCAGCTTCTAACCTCAGCTTGTTGAATCAAGCTTTGACAATAAAACCTTGAAGCTGATTGGTTTCTGTGTGGAGCTGCACCAAATTTTGCACTTTCAAGCTTTAGTAAATCAACCCCTATGTATTCACGTGGGGGGTGGGGGGATCCAGGCCCCCCTTGTTTAAGGGGGCTTCCAGATTTCACATAAACCCCCCCACTGGCAGATTCCCACAACCAGTGCCCAGGATTGCGGAGAAGAGGCCCTTGTCCCCATCAACATGGGGATAAGGCCCTTTGGGGCCACCCCAAAGCACCCCCCATGTTGAGGGCCTGTGGCCTGGTATGGTTCAGGAGGGGAGGAAGGGGCGCTTGTCCCCTCCCTTTCCTGACCTGCTGGGCTGCATGCTGGGACAAGAGTCTAATATGGATTTTGATGGGGACTCCTCGCCACTTTTTTAAAAAAAATTGGCGTGCAGCTCCCCTCAAAATCCATACCTTACCCGAAGGGCCTGGTATGGATTGGGAGGTGACTCCACGTCGTATTTTTCAAATTTTTTTTATTGCCAGCAATTCTTGTTTTTACATTCAGCTGTCAGCGGGCAATCCCGCTGACAGCTAATGACTCATCGGTTGTTTAGGACGTGGCGGCCATCTTCCTTCCAACCAGCTATACACAGTTTGTGATGGAGAGAAAAAATGCATGTACAAATGCATCAAAAATGCAACACTTGCGTTTTTGGTGCTGGTTTGTTGAAATCTATTACACGCAAAATGCAGTCTGCTGTGGTTAAAAAAAGTCCCTGACCCTTTCCAAAAATGCGCCAGCTGAAAAACGCATAGATGTGAATGTGTACCATAGGAAACCATGTTAAAAGGACTGTAGTATGTTTCTGCAAACTGCAAAACGCACTAAAAAGTGCATAGGTGAAAAAATGTGATAATAAGTTTCATATTTTTGAAAAGTGCCAACTGACTGTTCATAATCCAAAGTTCTTTAACATAATGCACACCGTTCACTTGTCAGTGTTTACATTTCCTGTAATCCTTTTCGTTATAATTGAACATTTAATCAAACAGCCACCCCTCCAATCATCTGCATTTGGTATATTGAATTTTACATCCCTCCGTGTCATCCTCTTGTCATTATTGTTAATCTTTGTTTTATTAATCGCATAATTGTGATCATCTGTAGTAAGAAGTAAAGCTGTGACTTTCTCTTCCGGAGGAACTATCGCTGCATCCCATTATCTGCTGTGAGCCAGAGATGATCGTCATTGCTAATTACATTGCATTATGGAGAGGTGGGACTAGCAATGTGTTCATAACAAACCTTGGAGAGTATATTGTAATCAGATCTGAACTGCGGGCAAAGAGCTGAAAACACGGGTAATATACAGTGCCTGGAAAAAGTATTCATACCCCTTGCCATTTTCCAAATTTTGTCATTTTACAACCAAAAACGTAAATGTATTTTATTGGGATTTTATGTGATAGACCGACACAAATTGGCACATAATTGTGAAGTGGAAGGAAAATGATAAATGGTTTTCAAAATGTTTTTCAAATAAATCTGTGAAAAGTGTGGGGTACATTTGTATAGCGCCCCCCTGAGTCAATACTTTGTAGAACCGCCATTCTCTGCAATTACAGCTGCAAGTCTTTTTGGGGAAGTCTCTACCAGCTTTGCACATCTAGAGAGGACATTTTTGCCCATTCTTCTTTACAAAATAGCTCAATCTCTGTCAGATTGGATGGAGAGCGTCTGTGAACAGCAATTTTCAAGTCTTGCCACAGATTCTCAATTGGATTTAGGTCTGGACTTTCACTGGGCCATTCTAACACATGAATATGCTTTGATCTAAACCATTCCATTGTAGCTCTGGCTGTATGTTTAGGGTCGTTGTCCTTCTGGAAGGTGAACCTCCACCCCAGTCTCAAGTATTTTGCAGACTCTAACAGGTTTTCTTCTAAGATCGCCCTGTATTTGGCTCCATCCATCTTCCCATCAACTCTGACCAGCTCCCCTGTCCTTGCTGAAGAAGAGCATCCCCACAACGTGATGCTGCCACCACCATGTTTCACGGTGGGGATGGTGTGTTCAGGGGGATGTGCAGTGTTAGTTTCCCACCACACATAGCGTTTTGCTTTTATGCCAAAAAGTTCAATTTTGGTCTCATCTGAGCAGAGCTCCTTCTTCCACATGTTTGCTGCGTCCCCCACATGGTTTATCACAAACTGCAAACAGGAGTTCTTTATGGTTTTCTTTCTACAATGGCTTTTTTTGCCACTCTTCCATAAAGGCCAGATTTGTGGAGAGCACGACTAATAGTTGTCCTGTGGACAGATTCTCCCACCTGAGCTGTGGATCTCTGCAGCTCCTCCAGAGTTACCATGGGCCCCTTGGCTGCTTCTCTGATTAATGCTCTCCTTGCCTGGCCTGTCAGTTTAGGTGGGCGGCCATGTCTTGGTAGGTTGGCAGTTGTGCCATACTCTTTCCATTTTCCGTTGATGGATTGAACAGAGCTCCATGAGATGGTCAAAGCTTGGGATTTTATTTATTACCTAACCCTGCTTTAAACTTCTCCACAACTTTATCCCTGACCTGTCTGGGGTGTTCCTTGACCTTCATATTGCTGTTTGTTCACTTAGGTTCTCTAACAAACCTCTGATGGCTTCACAGAACAGCTGCATTTATACTGAGATTAAATTACACACAGGTGGACTCTATGTACTAATTAGGTGACCTCTGAAGGCGATTGGTTCCACTAGATTTTAGTTAGGGGTATCAGAGTAAAGGGGGCTGAATACAATTGCATGTCACACTTAGATTTTTATTTGTAAAACAAATTTGAAAACCATTTATTGTTTTCCTTCCACTGCCCAAATATGTGCCACTTTGTGTTGGTTTATCACATAAAATCCCGTTTTTGGTTGTAACATGTCAAAATATGGAAAATTACAAAGGATATGAATACTTTTTCAAGGCACTGTACATATAGGAGAACTAATCTACCTGCCAATAAATTAACAATTCTATCTAGTTAGTCTGCTGAAACCTATTTATCCTTCTATTTCCATTATCCTGTAATTGGTTTTCTTGCAGCAGCTGTCCAACACACGTACTGACTATACTGTCTGCAGCACATATATCCACTAGAGGGCGCACACACATGATATAACCCTTTCCCTGTCTGAGCATTACTGTACATGTAGACGTGATAAGGAGGCTGTCACCTCTACCAGAAAGCAGGGCCGTAGATCATTTTTTGTCCTAGGGGGGTGCTCAGCAGCAGCAGGTACCAAGTGGTGAAGCAGGGGGGGAGAACCAAGCAGCGCTATGGCTGTGTGGGTCTATGGATAGGTGTGAACTACCCTTAGCCTTCACACTATGAGTCACACAGGAACTGCATCACATTTCTGTGCAATTCACATGCGATTCAGTGCAGTGTGATTTGAGCCCATTCATTTTGAATGGGTTTAGATTGCACTGCATTACACCAAAGTCGTGCATGCACCAATTTTATGAACGCATTGAAACCGCATAACATGGTCATTTTGTATCATTGGATCTTGGGCAGGCAAATACACTGCATTTGGGTTGTCGTTAAGATTCCACTGACACCTGCTGTAGATTGCAAGGGCAGTGCAATTTGAATGTGGGACCAGGGCCACCTTTAATAGTGATTTTTCCCCTAGGCAAACATTTTCTTGCCCCCCTCCCCCCCATTCACATCATGACTGCTGACTGATTGGTTGCTGGAGGTTACAGCACATCATTACCTCTCACTGATTGGTTGCTGGAGGCTACAACACATCATCTCACTGCCTGAACACCATGGACTGGGGAGGTAGGGGCCTCATCAATAGACAGAAAACTCCTAGAAAGTGTTATTAGTGATGAGCAGAGCACACACAGCTATGAAAGTGGGGACTGCAGTGTGTGTGAAAGAGGCCCTCATGGTGAAAGTTCTACTTTAAACCAGAACAGCTTGATCTGACTCTCATACACTCCATCAGAGACTGGTAGAGGACATGATACAGACGTCAGAGACTGGTAGAGGACATGATGCGGACGTTAGAGACTGGTAGAGGACGTCATGCGGACGTCAGAGACTGGTAGAGAACATGCCGACGTAGAGACTGGTAGAGTGCATCATACAGACCGTCATTTACTATACGTGTTGGGAAACCACACAGTCCTCGACGTCAACTCCGGGACTTTTGGAGTAACCAACTCGTAGTGACCCTACGTCAGAGTTTGGTTCGATATGTAAGTGTGTTATTTACCTCACATACTCTCAGTCTAGTTCGACAAGACCAAATTTCATCT